>VZTZ01042549.1:0-33923 GCA_013400955.1 Drymodes brunneopygia
AGATGGAAAAATTACAGAGAGAGGTAAAATTATAATTTCAGGTATATTAAGTTGTACTTATAGTAGCTGTCAGACAACTGAGAGTATTTCTTGATTCCCATAGCTTAAGTGAATTTTTTGACCACTGGCCAGCTACTGCACAAAAAAGGTGGGAACTTTTCAGGCAAATCGCAGTGCTTCAAATCCAAAGCCAATAGGGAAGAGCCCTAGGAAGAACATTATGTGCCATCTAGCAGTTACTGTGCCCTCTGTCAGGAGAGCAAAAGGATCCATTCAAAGGTCATAAATGTGTTTGTGTCTGTTAAGAGAGCTAGAAGTTTGTCATCATCCCATTTTTTTCAGACATCAGAACAGTTGTAAAAGTCTTCACCTGGTTATTGCATTAGAGAGAGGTACCAAATTCTTCCCTGATGCTGTACCAATTAATTACAGGTGCATCACTATGCCCAATCAGCAATGACACCGGGTAATTTCACTTGAGTTTATTAGTCTGCAGGTGAAGAGCTGTCCAGGATTGTGGTAAGTGATAATCTAAGAAAAGATCTGGAACAAGAAACATTTTGCCATTGTTTCAAATTAAGGCCAAATTCATGTGAAGAAAGACTTCAGAAACATTGAACTGGTAACTGCATCAGTTATTACCATCTCAGTTACACTTATTAAAGAAGAACTCAAAATTAGAATAACTATATATATTTAAAATTAATAATTAGCCAAAAATATTCATAATACAGTTTATGACCCATAAAATGTCCAACCCTAAGATCTAGGGGCCATTTTTTTAAATCATAGATTCATAGAATATGCTCAGTTGGATGGGACCCATCAGGATCATGGGGTCCAGCTCCTGGCCCTACACAGGACACCCTGAGTCATACCATGTGCCTGAGACTGTTGTCCAAACACTTCTTGAAATCAGACAGGCTTGGAGCTGTGACCACTGCCCTGGGGAGCCTGTTCCAGTGCCCAGCCACCCTCTGGGTGAGGAACCTTTTTGCTGATGTTCAGCCTACCCCTCCCCTGCCTCAGGTTCATGCTCCAATGATGATGGGTTCCTATGCCTGGTCCCAGGGGCTGTCTGCCAATGAACCATATCACAGAAAATGATAGATGAGTGTATACAAAGCACTGAAAATAGGAAGGAGCCCTCTTATATAGAGAAGATATTCAAGAATCTGATTTTAGTGTGTGTTTCTCAGAATAGGATTCCATGGGAGGTGCAGGGGTGTGGGGGGGAAAGAATCAAACAAGATATCAGTATTCACCAAACTGAAATTTCCAAGTCTGAAAAGTGAGCATGAATGAACAGCTGTGATGTGCACGAGACAGCCTGGTACTAATGAACAACATTGCCAACAACCCTGACAGCATTACACTGATTTCCTGTGCTCAAGGTAGCCATTGAGAAGCTAATGCATTAATGGTGGACTACTAATATGAATTAAAAACTAAAGACACGCAGCTTTCAGTCTGCCTTTCCTTCTGTCACTTATTTTGTACTGCCTGAATGAGCTATTACCTTGTTTCCCTGAGATGTTGGTTCACAAGGATAGAGTGAGCAGACTCAATTTCACTGAAAGTAATGGAGTGAGATTATCCGGAATTATTTCCAGTGGGCTGAGTTTGTTACATTCCTTCTGTTGTGAGAATATAAGTAAACAACTAAACACCTTTACTGAAAGCTGAGAATCTTCATAATAATCACCTCTTCCTATTTCCTTGGATTAGTCCAGCATTTTGGGTTTAGCCATGCTCAATTAACTCATCCAGGAATTGGTCCAGTCAGAAACAGTTGATTTAAGTGAGATAAACTGGGCATCTGTTTGGAAAAAAATGATTATCCAAAATATGCTTTCATCGTGAGAAAATGAACTGTGCTATCTCCATATTCAAAAACATATGCTTCTAAATAGATTCCCTTCCTTTGAAAGCTTAAGAAATAGAGAATAGTAGCATTGAATCTGAAACTGAAACAAGCAGGTATGAAGTAAAAATTTAGTAACCAGTGTGTTAACATTTTAATGTACTGGAACTGGAACTTGGTACTAGCACCTTCATCAAACCACAATATAAACTGCAATGAATTAAAGCCATTAAACCCAGCAATAAAACCAAGCACTGCAGAAATGATTGAAATATGTAGGGTGCTTGCATGTGTTTGTACTGGTGGCAATAAAAATGCTGCCATATTTAGCCACTGATTTGCTTTAGGATAGAAATTAAATCAGCTGACAACACTCGCCTGTTTTGTTACAATTACTAAAGATTTTTCTGTTAAAAATAGATATAAAATTAGATGTACAGTTAATAATTAAGAGGGAACATCCATGGAATTGGAGAATACATGGCAAAAAACACTTTTGGCAGGTGTCTAAATGCTGAATTGAAACCGAAGCTGTTGATAACCTCACTCTTTATTGCAAGTGAACACCAATGCTTCAGATACTATTGCTGTGATACTGGAATATGAATTAAGATGATACCAGCAACAAAGAAATAATAATTTTTTCAGATGGATTATTTCCTAGTCCCAACTGCATTTGAAAATATTTTTATCTTACTTTTTGGGTTGATGAGCCATTAGCTAATTAATCTGCAGTTAACAGCAGAACTAAAATTTTATATTTGCAATGGGCCTCAGTCCAGCCTCCAAGAACAGACAAATGTGGATGCAGTGAATAGATTTTAAGTTTCTACATGGAGCACCTCAGTTATAGATCTCCCTGAAGTTCATCTTTGAACATAAAAAACTCAACAGCTGGCTGAATTCTCCAAACGAGGCCAGTGATTGAAAGCTATGCTGCAGATTTGTAGCACTTAAAGACACCTGTTGACAGATGCAAAAAGGGGTGTATTTTCCGGGGTGGTCAAATAATCATATCGTAAAATGTATCTTTATGTAATCACATTTTAATACACCAATTGGAAATGGTTAGGCCTCAGCTGAATCTCTCATACTATCCAAAGTACTATTCGCAGGTAATAAAGGAAAATCTGCCAATTATCTGTGGTAAAATATGAATAGTACTGCTAATTCAAGTAGCACAGATGCAGCATTTGCCAATTTAGAAAATATGTAAAGCCAAAAGGCTACCAGAATCAATCCAATTTGTGCTGAAGTCACAGAAATGTTGGCTTCAGATGTAGCACAGTTATGTACAGTTTACAAAAGAAAATAGGAGCTAACCAATCTGTCAGGAGCAGACATGCAAAAAGGTCCTTAAAGCTCCTCATGGAATCCAGATTCAGGAGAGTTAAGAAGAAAAAAAATTTAAAAGAAGAAAAAGGATGTAATAATAGATGTACTGTAAACCAAATAAAGTAATTTCAAAATGACTAGAGAGCAACAGTAAACGAAAAATGCCTTTGGGTACACCATCTGTTTATCCATTCCATATTATACCTTTTCATCACAATTACCTAAAGTGGTATATTTGTGTTTCTGTAATGTATGGAATTCATTACATAGTTTTGCAATGAAATTATCACACTGTGGCTGGGACATCTGCACCCTGTCATATATCATTCTATTCATTTCTAGTTAATTTAATCCTAATATCTGCCTACATGACAAGACAGATGTTCAGCTAAGCTGTATCTTCCATAGTTTTCTGCCTTGAAGAAACTTTGGGTCACTGAAAGAATTGACATCTTTCAAACAGACATCTCACGGGTTTGGGAAGTATGTGTGTGCAGATGTGTGTGGATGTATGTTTGTGTTTATGTGCCATGTTCTTTTTTTAAAGAAATGTGTTTTACAAAACAAAAATCTTCTACAGTGCCTTTTAAATACAAACATTTTTCATTCCATGCACACAAGTTTCTTTTGAAAAATGAGCTTTACTAATATTTTGGTGTATTTGTTGAATAATATTCATAAATATGGAGTATTTCTTTCAAATTAACTTTTCACTTGAATGAGACAGATCTTTTTTTTGCCATTGCTGATTAGAAATTTTGGGCCAGGCTTCCTCTTTGCCTTTTGAGCCTTGGCCCCCAAAACACCAAATGTCAACCAGGCTTTCTGGCCAGCAGTGCTGCACATCCTGTCAGACACAGATGGGCCAACCAGAAGAGGATGTTGGATTTCATGTGTTTTGAAGCTGTTAACAGCATCATGCAGATGGATCAATGCCATTGGTCACTGGTAGGATGCACAGAAACTTGGAGCACACTCACGTGGCATAAGGTGTGTGACCACAAATGTAAAGCACTTGCTTTTCACCACTCCTGTCACACTTCTCTTCAAGCAGCACTGTCAAAGAGCTTTGCTGTGCCTTCCACAGCACAACATCTTCAGACCAGATCTGCAGAAGGTCCTAGGCAGACTTTGACACCTATTCCCCAGTCAGATCCCCATTTGCCATTCCTCAGCCCAATCCGAAATTCCTTTAAGCAGAACAGTACCTGAGAGAGTTTCCTCATTTTGGCCTAACTGAAGTTCACACTTGTGACTTCGTGGTTCAGGGGTCTACAGCCCTGTCAGCCAAATCCCTTTCTTAAGTACACCTGTGCATGTTCCCAAAATCTGTTTTATCCTATGAAACTTCTAGCTGGGTAAATACTGGGAAAATCATCTGATGGCATTTTGCTGTCCTACAAATTATATAGGTGTTTAGAGGCCTCTAGATTGGGTAAAAAAAGGTGCAAATTATCTGACACAACTCAGACAAAACAGAACTCTCTGCTGAAAGGGGATGCATTCATGGTAACTCTTTTCCAACACTTTTGAAAAATATGTAAGTTTAAATTCTATGCCTGTAAGCTGTCAGATAAGCCAGAAATAAATTATACCCAGCTGTTGTGTTGGATAACAGCAACAGATTGCGTAATGGACACCCAGATAAAAACAAACAGGAATTGATTTAGAGTATTAATTATCTAAAAATGGCAACTGCTTTTCAAGTTGTTTGGCTGATGATGTAGAGGGTGAAATAATTCAGTTAGCTTATATTCACCTCTGGCATGAAGGGAATTTAAGGGACAAAAAGCCCTGAAATTGCATCTAGCCCTTGGAATGGATACTTTTAGTGTCCTCACAATTTAGGACCATGATATCATGATACAATTTAAAGCAGGAATATGTTAAACAGGGATATCAGGTTAAGGATTGGCTAACATCTGTTAACACCCATTTATATTCTAAAACAGAATATTTGCTTCATCTATATAAATCAGTAGACACTACTTTTCCCCTTGAGTCTCTGAAATCCAGAAAAAAAAAATCATTGTTTGCTTTGTATGTTGGTGGTGTTGCAACAACATTTTCAAAGGTTCATAAAGACAGATTGATAACAAAAGCAAATAGGTGCTGAGGTGTTTCAAACTAACAATAATTCAGCAAACACCAGTATCTCTGGACTGCTCATTAATTATGTAAGCCTCTCTGCAAACAGTACAGCACACGACATTTACTAACAATTATCATTTGTGTCTATTTCCACAGGCTTAGGAAAGGAAATAACTGTGGTATATGCTGGAAGATATAGCATGTTCTGACTCTGTGGCATGAGATCTTCAGTTTTTCAGTAGTGACCACTGCAGTTTGGATGGCAAAGAATACAGCTCCAGTAACAGCATTAGGGAAACTCCACTGCCACCAAAAATCCCAGCAGCTACCAATGACAAGTTCTGAGGAACCCCAGCCTTCTCCCCACTGAAGAAGTGCAAAGGATGACTATCAGGAATTAAGCCAAATTCCAGCACAGAGTGTTGATAGGCTGCCTAATACATCTGAGTGGTTTTAGGTTTCTAATATGGAATGGATTAACATTGCGAGGGACCTAACACCCTCGTGTGATATGAAACAGTAGCATAAACCCTGGGACTTTTGGGGGATTGTAAGATTATTTGTTTACTGAAGTGAAATTACATAGGGTTTTCTTTGAAAAAAAAAAAGGAAAAATTAGAAAGAATAAAAACCCTTAAAGAAATGAGAATTCCTGACTAAGACGGCTGCTTCCAATTCCCAGAATGGAGACATTCTTCCCCCTTGGGAAGGGTTTGGTCTGTTTGATGACATCAGGTAACAAGATTGTTCAGTCAAAAAAATATATGTATTTAAATGAAAAGTGAGATACAACTGGAGTGAACAAAGAGTTTATGAAATAAAAGTATTGAGTATGAGATTAAATTTTTAGGAAAGTAAATATACAAAATGATTAGACAAACATAGGTTGCTCTGAAGAGGATGCTGGGAGAGTCCAGAAAAATAAGCATTTGGATTTGTTGAACTAAGTGGTTTAACTTGCAAATAAGACCATAAATAGTGAGTAGAACAAATTATTTTTTCTTACCTGAAGAACTTTTAAGCATCATATTAGATGTGGTTTCTTTGCAAGAATGATTTGTTTATCTTGCTGCACTGTTTTGTGCATGATTATTCAAATTACTCTGGTGACAGTGTAGGCTTTTGATATCAGGGATGTCTGTGATGACAATATTTTGAGAAAGTTTTAAAAGTTCCTAAAAGTCTTGACTGAGAAGATTTCTACATTATCTTTTTATAAGGCACATTTTTTTAAGCTGCAAGTTGTTTCTTCTTTAATTAAGAGTAAGAAAGGAATGAAAGATCACGTTTTTCAATGTTGATGTTGAGAAGGGCTCTTTTTTTTTTTGTAAAGAACTTTAAAATACTCTTCTGGTTTGCCTCTATTATGTATTGTTCCCTAATATATATAATATATTTATATGTGAAACAATAGACACATTGATTGAATAAGAAACCTAGAAGTCAAACTTCCAATATTCAAGCCCCAGACATGAAATTAACGTATTTGCAATCTTACTTAAAAACTTTTTAAGAATACATGTTTAGGAACTTTATTGGGCAACAATCTAGTAGCTGTGAACCTCAGTTGGCTCTGGGATGAGCAGACAACTAAACAGGGATTTAGAGGTGTTTTGAAGCGGAAACAGTAAATTAGATACAATTTTTCCTGTGGATAAAGCATTAAATGTCTTTCAGGTCTGTTCAAAAGAGCATTAAAATGTACCTGAACAAAACTCTATTATTTAGACAACTCCTAAAGATTGGTAAGACAAAAGTAGAAGAATCAAATGCATACAGAGGAAGGTGATGGTGTCTGAGTCTGTAACCATAACAATGTAACAGACTGATACATTTGAACTGCAAAAGTTAGAGATTGCAGCAGAACAAGGCTCTCATTCAGCCTCCTTCATCTGTTTGCTGAAGCACTGGAAAATTAAAATTTAAAAAAATATATATATTTAAAGCAAGTCACTGGATTAAATAATCTTGGATAAATACAACCACAGTGATTATAATTTTTTTACATGTCCCTATATAGATAAAGGGCGTCATTTTTTTATTACCTTAAATTTTCATTATTTTCAATGATAAATCGCAAAAGTAAAACTTTTTTCTTCTAGTATGTGCAAGTGTGAAGGCCTATGTGTAATTTGACAGTGATTTTAAGTGCCTCCTTCTGTACTAAAACCCTGTGTGCAAGAGCCATTGAACCCTATGCAGATTCAGGGCTCATAACTTTAAATAAAGTCAGTTGGAAATGAGTTCCCATTCCTGTAAGAATCTAAACATTCTCCGGGATAAAAATATAAATAAATCCACAAGGATTGCATCTAAAATTGTGAGAAACATTTGTCATAAAACTCATCTGGTTTCAAGCCCTTTTCTGCAAAACACAAGACTTCAAACTCAGACGAGGCTCAAGTAAGCTGGTGTTGATGGATGGCTTTGATATATTACATGTAAAGCACATGGTTATGTTTCTTCCCTCTCATAGCCAAGTACAGCTTTAATAGCAAGGGACAACCTGGAGTGGCTTTGTCTCTTTTAAAAATTCATAAAGCATATAGTGCAATGTAACCTCAATGCCCACTGGGGCTCTACAAAGCTGTCACACCATCAGTGTATAAAAATACAGAACCATGCTAGAAAACTTCTTTTAAGAAGTTTTCTGATTTAACATAGGTTGGCTGTTCAGGGGAATTATACACAGTTGAAGATGACATATAGCTCCCTGGATGGATACTCTACACCAATTCTTTGTGGAAATCTTTGGGGTTTAATCTTTATTTTTAAAATGCCCAAAAAAGCAAGATAACTCATATTTTTAAAATACTGTTGTAAATATTAAATGCATGCAGGACTTGCCCACTCTCCTGATTTCTTGAAGGCCTCATTCATTACACCTGCAAGTCACTTTAGCTACCTCTGTGACACAAATGATACCACTGACTGATCAGACAACTTGTGGTTACACTCCATTTGGAGCTTTCTGAGCCAATCGGTATCTCTCAAAAGTGCCCTAAAAATAAGTTGAAGTTTCATCCTGTCAACATGCAGCACTATTTTTTCCTGTTAGTTTTTATACATTTAAGTCATTAGGGAACTCTGAATGTATCAATTTGTTGCCTCGATAGAAAGAGGTAGCTGCTAAATTTATTTGGTTTATACTTGGTGATTAAGGGAGACCGATTCTCTTTTCCTGCCCTTTGAGGGAGCTTATGGTGTTATGGGGGGCATGTCAGCAATAATTAAGAAATACTCTGGTACAAATCCCAAAAGATACATATTTTTATAAGTAATTCCCCATGGAAAAACTTTAAAAATGATTCACTTGTTCTGAAATGCTTCAGGCCTTCTCTAAATAGATTATATTGCTGGTTTTTTTAAGAGTGCATGACTTGAGGTGCACATTTTGCTTGCAACTCATAAAATTATAGCACAGCTATGTGGGAGAAAACACAGGAATAATCTGCAGTGAACTTCAATGCCTCAGAAAGGATTTATCATTCAGACAATAACCCAGCTTCTTATTTTATTCAGTTATGCAATAAGCTTTCTAGAGTCACAACCAAAAATATATTTTATTGGCTCCACACTTACAACATTTTTTTACAATTTTAGTAGTTAGTCTTTCCTCCTTTTGGACTCCATGGACTGAATTTTTTTTTCTCTTTAGATGTTAGACTTTTAGTGTGGTACATATTCCAAAATGTTTTCATACTGCACAGTGCCTTAAGCCTTATGGTGGATGTGCTTTGCACTCCAGTTTTCCTACCACCTTCATGTGGAATAATTGTATCACCTAGCAGGATATCAACCACAGATGCAGTCCTTATAACAATAACCTGTGTGTCTGCTGATTTAAAGATGCTTCCACTTCTTGCTTGCAATAAGTTTTGCCTAATTTAAAAGAACTGAACATCAGATTTTAAAAATATTGGTCCAAACCCAAAAACCTAACCTGTTCAATGAAAAGAAAAAAGAAAGGGAAGGAAAATACAGCACATACAAATTGAGGTGAAAACAGAAGAGAAAAGAAGTGAGAGGAGGCTAAAGGCTAGAGGAAGAAACATTGAATAAAGACAGTAATTCACTAAACCTATAAGCTTGAATTTGCACTGGTTTTGCATGCCAGTCTGGGGTTCTGCAGTGATAACCCCAGTGCCTATGTGGAATTTCTTTGGCTATAAACTTGTTTAAAACCCTCAAGACTTTCAACACCCAGCTTAGAAACTTGGACTCCAAGAAACATCCCTATTATCCATCCCAGTAGCTGTGACCTACTTTTCTTATGGTGCACTGCCTTGCTGAACTAATGCTACACATTCCCAAAAGCAAGCTCCAACATGGAAAAGCTCCCAGCACTGGCACTATGGCACAGTAAGCAATGTGCCTCTGTAGATGCTGGGGTGAGGGTTTTCAGACAGGACTGCTTTGAATAGTGGCAACATGCTGTGTGCAGTCCCAAGCAGTTTGGGAGCATCAACTTAACCTCATACCACCATTTTATCAGGTGAAGTCATAACTGTTAAGTGAATCATCCTATTATTACATATAAAATCTATGGTTAACTTGGAATTGAATTTCCTGTTTTCTAAAGATGAAGATGTTATTCCTCAAATCATATTTCTTACCTTGAAGGGCTATAGTTTAATTAATGTACTTCTAATCATGTATTAAAGATCTAGCTTCTCCCTGCACATCACAGCAAATGCAATAATACAATTCATGCTAGTTTTTTAAACAGCTGTTTATGGCACTTGTATTTATAACACATATCAAAATGGGAAGGCAGAGGTTGAAAGAAACAGATTCAAGAACAAAACTCCTCGTCCTTCAGGCAATGAAGGTCAGGGCACATAATGGAGTAGTCACACTGACCCTCCCAGGGGAGCTGCACTGGACACACCACATTTTGGTGCTATTTTCTGCTCTGTCATGGAGTTTTACAAAGCACTGAGCATGGTTAAGAGGCTACCTTTTGCCTAGATTTCAAGAGGGAGATAAAAGATGTAATCACAAAGATGATTATATTTTACATGCAGTGTCCTTCTGATTAATATTGATCTATCCATAAACAGCAAGAGCTCAAACAGCTGAGCAAGCCTGGATTCAGGACCTTTTGGCCCATCACCCTTTCAAAGGTAATTATATTTATAACCTTCTGCCCTCATGAGATACTCTGGGCCATCAGAAGATAACTAAATGTGAAATCTGGAACAGAAATCTATGAAATCTGCCACAGGGAAGTGACTGTTAAATATTAGAGATCAGCACATACCAGTAGAATCACACAGATGTACCAAGCAGTGGGTAGTAGTCAAATCCTCTTCTGTTTCTTCCACATGGATAAAACAAGAGAGATTAGGCATAAGAGAAATTGCGTGTTAGAAAGTTGCTGATGCTTATTTAGAGATATGGACTACTATAGGAGGGAAGTCCTTATGAGTTTAGAAGAGAATATTCTCCTGCCAAAATCAGAGCAGCAATGTAGAGCCTTGTTGATTCAAAGGCACCCCTGAGTGCTACATCCTTTCTTCTATCAACATCCGTGTCGTTCACACAGCTATTGACTGCTTTGATTCATCTTCCCTCTGATCACAAGTCTTTTCTTAGATATTCAAGAGAGGGTGAACTGCACCAAGCAGCACACTGATGTCCAGGAGGAGATGGTACCTCAGATTTCCAGTGTCTTGTACATACATGCCCTGCCTTCCTCACAATGGTTTTTATCCATATTCAGGGCCTTCCTTTAACACAAACAAGTATCTCTGCAGCTGTGTACCAGGATGTGTACTTGTCTTCCTCTCATCTCTGTCTTCTTGCACAGGAACACATCCTCTTGTTTTGCAAATTCCTTAAGGAAGTCAAAGCAAAGCAGCTTTAGCACTGTTCATAAGAGCAGGGATACAAGAATCTGGCTCAAGTTTTCTGTCCCTTTGATTTTCCCAAAATCTTCCATTCTCACTTCCATGCATTATTGCAGTTATGATTCAGTAAAACTCAAATTAAGCTGATGCTGTAGAAAGTTGGGCTGGAATGTTACCCTGTGCTTAAAGCTGACTGTAAGTATGAGCATCTAACTGAACAGTCATGGATTACAATTCTTTTTAAAATTACCAAAAATATCCTACCTTTACATTAAAAAAATGTTGTAATGTTAAATCACTTATAGAGACAAAAAACCACACATTTTTAAATTAAAAAAAAATTGCAACATTAAGGTTCAAAAAAATATTTTTCTAATATCAGAACTGTGCTCTAAACCTTGACCTGGAGTCTTTAGATCTTATTTTTTAATTTTCTGAAGTCTGGGTTGGTTTTTCTCAGTTCATGAAGAAACTCAAACATGAAAATGGGATTTTTTAGCCTGTAACTCATACATTTAGATTTCTGGGTTTAGGTTTTGGAAAAAATGCACCTAGTTGTTTTCTTATTACAATACTGCTGGTTTTGTTCACCGGTCCATGTTTTTCTTGGAATGTGGTAAAGTGGAATGTTTTAGATTAGGGGTTTTACTTTTTACTATCCAATGTCTACTAAATAAGTCCATCATCTAATTCTAAAATTGTGAAGCAGCAAACATACACTTGTAGCCAGCAATACACATATTTTTACTCCAGAGAATGGCTCTTCTGTTCTAAATTTACTGCAGAAAGTTGCAGAGACAAAATAAAGGCTCCTTGCCAAACCTAGCTTTGCTTCTTTATAATAATCCTTTAGGTCTCTTCAAACATCCTAACTAAATATTGTAAACTGCTGAGAAGTTTCCAGCAAGACTATAAGAGATAAATAACTGCTGCTAAGCTTCAGCTGACATAACATTTTGTACATAGAATTGTTTCAAATGAAACTCCAGAACAAATAAAGTCATTAGACTGGATGCAAATATTAATCAAAGTCATATTTTTACCCTAATTTTAATTATAATCAGTTTTTGAAACATGAGCCATACATTATATTAAAAATATATGGAATATGATCCCTGCTACTGCAACCCACTGCATATTTTGCCTCCCACCACAACAATCCCTATTGTCTGCTGAATACACATGCTGCTTGGAATGTGCACTGACGGGTGCATTAGCAGTGCTGAGAGACCCTCAAGGGGGTTGGATTTGGGGTTTGGTTTAAATAAGAAATTTAAAGCTGGAATTACAATCTGATACTTATTTGAAGCTCTAGAAGGTTACTCATACAATTCCTTCTCTTAAAATCAGAGCAATTGACCCTGTGATTGATGCACTGTGTTGGCTCTGGTTCCCAGGTCTGAGACACATGTCATCTGTAGAGACATTTCTAGTCCTAAAATTTGGGCTAATAACTCAATAATTATTCTACTTTGTGTTACTCTCTGCTTATTTCACTGCATCTGAGCAGGAGCAGTCTCTTATTACATGTACACTGTATAAAATGATGGTCTCTCTCTCCCAGCTGAATCTCTAGGTACAGATGCAAGTGTTATTACCCACGCCTATTTTTTTTTTCCAGAATGAAAAAACTTCGATCCACAGCCCACCAATCCAACAGTTTTGGAGTCCACAGCTTGATGTTATAATTCCAAAAAAGGAGAATAGAAATTCTAAAGTTTCTGTCTCTCTCCTTAGCAAGACATTCTGCCCAGTGTAAGAAATCAATTCTGCCTCATACAGACTGAGACAGGCAGCACAGTGAAACACTCCCTAGATTGCCTTTTCAAACACCACTCAACATGGCACTCCTTGCCTGCAAAAACCCACCAAACAATCCAGTACTTGGAATTGTAGTGGACATCTCAGAACCACAAGCTAAGATCGCTTTCAGTTTGATTTGAGTGGTCTTTGATTGTCATTGATGGTGGTTTTGAAGCAGATTTACTAAGAACCAAAATTGTGCCCTTTTAGAAACAGTTCACTTGAAGAACCCCACTCCGAGCTCACGTGGCAGCTGTGAAGGTACAGGCATTTTCCTCAATATTTCATAAGCCATGAGTCCAAGAGGACACAAATTTAAAGAAGGAACAGGAAATTATTCCCCATCTAGCCATTTAGAATACTGAACCAGGTATTGTTCTGAAGACCACATTTCAGATTGTGCTGAGCAATTCGAGATGCCCCCTCAATCTCATCCCTTCCACCACTGCTCCCATGCAAAATTTTCTAATAGTTTGCTTAAAGGCCCCAATAATTTCCCTGTGTAGTGTGGGTGTTAGGCAGGTGCATGTGGAGAACAGGATGGTTCCCATCCAGGTGGCATGGAGTGATTAGTTTAGGAATTGATGCCAATGCACTCTGGGGATCATAAGAAATACTAACAGTTTATGGGTAATAGTTCTCATATTTTTTTTTTTATCTAATAAAAATCAACACTTGTACAGCTCAGTGAACAGGATTGTGGACAAACCCCCTAGCTCCCTATCTAGAGTTATGATATTTTATAGCACAAGGTAAGACAGGTGGGAAGTTCTGCCCTTTAAAATCCCATGGAAAAAACAACAGGAGAAGCTGGCATGTAATAACTTCTCATTAGAAACTTTTTATCCTCTAAGCACCTTTGTGCCAAACCAATCATCTCTTCTCCCCTTACCCTACTTCCAGCAATATCGTATTCATAGATTTGAAAATATTTAGATTTAAGGTTTTGGGTTGGTTTTAACACACAATAATACCAGTCAGGAATAATAGACACTTGGTGGTTTTTGGCTTCTGTGGGGACCATGAGTCTGCTGGGTCTATTAATAGGAGTAATGTTACCTGAAAGTGCTCTTGGACTGGATTTGTACTAGACAGACATACATTTATGGCGAGGGTTGATATATGGAACTTGGAAAATCAAAAGAGCAGGTTAAGATAGTACCACTATTCTGTTCTTCCTCATGTTTATTCTTCAGTTTCTAGTCAGCTTGTGTAACAAGGAACAGCTGCAGAACAGGCAGGATCCATAAATGAAAACAGAAACAACAAAATGTCACATTTTGATAGTATTAACTAGTATTTTCATGTGTGTTCACTCTGGAGATTGTGCCAAACTATTCTGAATGTTCTATGAACATTCACACTTCCACAAACTTTGACAAAACTGGATTTCGGTTATGGTTCACACACGTACTCTTGCAGGAGGCAAGATTTTCATCACGTTCACCAGAATGCCACTAACGAAAGGAAATGCAATAAACTGAAATAAAAACTGAAAAGAAACAATTCAAGCTTTATTTGTAATAACATTGACAGTAGACAATTTTTTTCCTTCCACAAAATGAGCTATTCTTTTTGTTTAATAAATCTGTTCCCAGAAGGGCTCTGGAAGAGATATTTGTGGTCAGTACTATGTGAAACTAACACATGCATGCAGACT
The DNA here is from genome assembly GCA_013400955.1 of Drymodes brunneopygia. Taxonomy (NCBI): domain Eukaryota; kingdom Metazoa; phylum Chordata; class Aves; order Passeriformes; family Petroicidae; genus Drymodes; species Drymodes brunneopygia. The sequence continues at coordinate 14,606 of VZTZ01042549.1, forward strand.
TACAGCTCCCATTCATAGAATTTATTGTTACATCCAAAAAAAGTGTCTCTCACAAAGACACTTCATAGAGCAGGGATGCACAAGATTTTTTTTTTTAGCAGAGCACATTTTTGTGTTCACTTCTCTGGTAGCACTGGAACAGCATTGAATAGCACCCATATGGGTAACTCAGTCCTGACATCAGTTCTTTGATTTCAGCAGATTGCACAAAAGGTGCATTTCCTTCCTAGGAGCCAGACTTTGAGGTGAGAGTCTCTCTTAGTGCACACGGTTAAATGTGTTCCAGTTCTATGCTGAAAGCCACACAGGTGGATTTCTGCTCCTTGGCTGTAAAGTATGGCTCAATAAAGGTTTCTGTTTCCAGACAAAGCTTAGATCCCAATGCCAGTAAAGTTGAAAATTAATTTCTGTTAGGATGAGTGACTTCATTACATTTGAAGAGCAACTACATAGATACAACAGAATAATCTGCTATAATACTGTGGAGGAAGGAAAGTATGGTAAAGGTCTTTCCCATGACAAATATACAGTCTCAAAATTCCAAAATTACACTCAGCTGGGTTTGGTTTTCCCTCCCAGAAAGCAGCACGGTAGCTGAAATATGTTTTATCATCAATCTGCTCAGTGTAGGTGAGGTTCCCTATTTTGCCATCCAGGTTTTGTTCTCCATAGAACAAGGTATCTTGCAACAGCTCAAACACATGGTTTTTCATGTACTATACAACAGAAGAGCTAAAGAAAATATCAGATGGGGATTCTGCTTCCCATTGTTTTAGGGTAGTTAGTCAAGGGTGTAGAAAAAAATAACCAGGCTTCTCTTCGCTTTAATAAATAATTACTTCTGCAAAATTGAATATGCAGGTGAGTAAACACTGTTCCCTTAACAGCCTTCTGAGAAAATTCTATTTCAGTCAAAGGACCTAACTGTAGAGTTAGGAATGTCTGTTCAAGGGGCAGGACTAAAGCTATGATCCTTCCTTGCTGTTTTACATTTACTACTCTGGCCAATTTGATCCATCTTCCTCTCCTTATACCCACAAGTGAATGACCCTCTTTATGAATTTTTCTCTTTGGTGCTTAACTCAGTCCTTGCAATGCATAGAGAAATTGGATCCTAAATGTGATCTGAATTCTCCAGAGTACCTGCAAGATTGTTGTTACCATTCAATGAGAAGTTAAAATCCTTAATTAACTTTGTGATTCTCTCTGTGATTACCTAACTAAATGTGACTTGGTTTTAGGCTTGTCAATTAGTATTTACAATTTTACATGCCCCTAAGTAAAGCAAAGATCCCCTAAATATTTTGTGTGTGGTTTTTTTGTGCTAGACACAAACACACAAGGAAGCAGTTCTCAGTTTAACAAACCATGTATGAATGCAAGGAAGAGAAGCTTGTACTGAATATTTCACTGTTAAAACCCCCTACAAAGCTTCCTATTTTTTTACCAGAGTCATAGTCCTAAGACACTGTGTCATCACAATAATTAAAAAAATATTTCTTAGTTATCCATGTAGCTGATATTTCACTGTCTTCTTTCACAGATTGCAGTGACAACCATTCACACACATTATATATGTATTTAATTTTTTATACTGTGATTTCAAGATGAGGCTGGAGCCCCAAGGTGTCTTCATTAAATAAATGTATCATTTCAATGCACAAACACACACAAAACCTTACTTGGAACACTGCTGTCTGTGTGTGTGTTACTCCAGAACTGAAAAAGGAGAAAGTGGGAGGAGAGAAAGAAGTTAGGTTTTAAAGTAGTTTTATTTTTAAAATGTAAGTGAAGAAATCAAAGAGAGGTTGTGTCAAAATGTACTCACCAGTTCTACTGTGGTCTAAGGAAATCTCAGTTTTCAAAGGTCATCTTGGGCTGCGGTTTTGGCCAATTCCTGCAAGGACTGGGGTGCAGCTTTCAAAGTCTCATGGTTTTGCACCAGAGAGAGTCTCAGAGGGAAAGAAAAAGAGGGGACTGTGGTGAAAGAATAAACCTATATGAGGTAACTAATTCATCACTACACATTTTCCTTGCTGATGAGTGAAGAGTTTGGTTTCCTAATTTTCTCGAACATAGTAGCATCTTTGCATGTTTATGTCATATTTCATTCTTCTTCAGGTTCCCATGCTAGGTGGAGATGTTTGTAAAGTTTCTGGGTCAGAATATGAATATGAATATGAAGCTTCTAGTCAAATGTGAAGATGCAAACCTCTCTAGTATCCCTGGTTAAGTAGTCCTGGTGGAGGTCTCTAAAGCTGGGAAAGCTGGGAAAAGAAAGGGTTATTCAGTAGCTGCTGCTCACATTGAATGGTGGCTCTGAGAGATGTCAGGTCCTTGGTCCCTGGAATGGTATGAAAGAATATGAACTTCTACAGTTAATGGTATGAAGAACACTGCTTGAGTAAAGGCTGCATTAAACCTTACTCAGCTCACAGCTAGCCTCTGTTTTTAGAGTTATTTCTGCATTTGAGCCATTGACAGGGCAAAGTTCAATGCATGAACAATTCTAGCAATAGCATTCAAAATCTCAGTCCTGTCTTGCTTGTTTATTGCACCTCTGGTACTCTCTAGCCCTTTGGAATTTGTTACAGGAAGAAAAGTGCAGAAAATCTCCAAACTATCTCTCCAGTAACTTTGTGAAATGCTTGCCTCCTCTTCCATCCTCCTTTGCACTTCAAGGACAGATCCAGCTAGAAATCACTGAGAATAAAAAAAAGAAGATAAAAAAAAGTCAGCAAGGTTAAGGCCTTCAAAGGATTTTCAAAGGCAGCTTGCCATATGAAATAAAAAGTGACTCTGTATTACTTGAGTAGTTCACACAGATAACAGGAGGGTTACACAGATAACAGGAGGGTTAACATTCAGCTCTGACCCCGAGGCATAACCATCCACAGAGATGTTTGTCAACCTCTACCCTTATTCAGGCTGTCCCACTGGGCAGAGAGCAATGCAAAGTTGAGAAAGCACCAAAGTCTTAATCATGTTCCAGATCCATTCATCAATGGCAGTATTGCTATTCAAAGAAGCACAAAATAGCTGAGGTTGAAAAGCAGCTCTTCAGATTCTTTAATCCAACTCCCCTGCCCAAAGCAGGCTCAGCTACAACAGGCTGACCAGGACCATGCCCAGTTGGGCTTTAAATTTCTCCAAGGCAAGGGTAGAGACTGCACAGCTTCCCTAGACAACCTGTGACAATGTCAGACAACCCTCAAAGTCAGCTTTTCTTATATTAAATCAGAAATTGCTGTATTTCTGTTTGTGCTCACTGCCTCTTCTCACGGGATGCCACATTTCTTTGTGATGGTCCATAACTAAAAATTCTTCTGGCCAAACCTGGCCAGGATTTTTATCTCTCTCAATTTAAATTCAGCTCTGACCCCCATATCAGGAGCCATAAAGAACTACAGTAAGAATTGCCTTACTCTAATACTGAAACAGATATTCATTAAGGTNTATGAAGTTTCTTCTTTGTCATGCTTCTCACCACAACTTTCTCTGCTAATATTCCAGCGACATTTTTTTGTGACAGGAAATAAACAACACAAAGCATAACATACAGTGAGAAGGCCATGCTCTGATCACTAGCTGTCTCTGTGAAGAGCTATCCCAGGCTTCCATTCCCCCTGCTAACTATCAAGTAGCTGAACTATTTAAAAATTAAAATAATTTTTTTTAAGTCTGTGTTGAGCTGAGATCCTTTCCTGGCAAGTTCACGGCTGGAATCAATTTTTATAGCCACATTACCAAACTAACTAAAAATACAGGGCTTAATAATGAAAAACCTGGTACTACCTGAAGTATAATGGAATAGGCATGCTGCTGTAATAATTCCTTTAGGCCTAGAGAAACTAAGCAATGTTAATTATTAATCAAAAGCAAAGCACCCATTTTTAAACATTTTTCAAGGAGATGTGCTCATTTAATTTCTTGCTACCATCTATTATTTTATATCAGTAGCTGTCATTCAAAAGCAGCAACACTCACACAGCTGTGAGGACAATGAACAGAAATAATACCCACAGCCCACACGACACAGGGCCTTAGGAAACCACTGAACTAATCGGTGTCTCTTCCTCCTGTGGATGTGAATAGTGAAGAAAATGAGCACCCCTAACACAGTCCCAGAATCATTAAGCTTGGAAAAGTCCTCCAAGATCATGGAGTCCAACCTTTCACCAAACATCACTACAGCACTAACAGTAAAATATGGTTTAATCACTGCAGCAAAGACTGCCTAACCCTAAAAATATGGGGCTAAAAGTAGATTATGTTTGTTTCAAAACCATAGATATCAAGGAAATTTCTCTAAAGGCCATTTGGTTTCACAGTGTTTTTATTTCTTAACCTTTCTTGTGAAATACAAAAAAGTTTCATCTTTTGTTTCTTGACAGCCTCTTCTGTGGGAGAGGTGAAGAAAAACAGTTTGCTAGATAATTCCTTATCTCTGAAGGAACATCTGGGAAGGAGAGGTGAAAATAAAGTGAATGGAGTGAAAACTGTAGTCAATAAAAGCCAATGTGGATTTTAAAATGACACACCATCAAACAAAGGCTTTATAAGCCAGGTTTAAAATGTTTTTCCTTCAGTCTTCTCATATTCATTCTTCATTTCCCCCTATGCTGATCCTGGTCATCAGTCTGGGATGATGTACTATTTTCTCACTGCAACTTTAAGGTTGCTGTGAATTAATTGTATGCTTCTTTCAGTCCTCATTAGAGTCTTTGACACAAGGATGAGTTTTCACAGACGTGAATGCCAGGATGTTCTGACTTTCATTGAATATTCTCATTAATCCATTCTTAGGACAAAGACTAATGATAAAGAATAAGAACAGATATTAATTATTTTATTTCTCATGGCAATTTTGGGGATGTAATGAGAATGGAATGATTTCCCCTTCTTGGTTCTTAAAGTAAGAGGGTTTTTTAAGTATATAAAAATATTCAAAATTAATTTATTCTTGTAATTAAACCATGATAAGACCAGAAGCTTAAAACACATCACATTAATTCATTTTTTGTGCCAGTTTTAAGGGCCCAGACCTGTAAGTGCCAATTAGAGTGAACAGAAGTAGAAGATACAGGTCAGTAGAGAGCAGAGCACCACAAAGTATTTTTTTCAGAAAATTTATGTGCTGGAACAGTATAGTCATGAGATATCAACAAGATGTAATATTATATCTGTATATCTATTAATTTCAAATAGATGTTCTACATTAGTGGCTGTGCATTAGCACATCTTCTTAGTTATCAGTCTTTCCCCTCTATAGGGATGACCTATTAACTCATGGTATATCTTGCCAGAAATCAGTGAATAGTTGAACAACTCAACTGTCTCATCAGACAAATAAACTGTTTTTTAAAAACAGCTTAACCTGTCATGATTATTTTTGAGAGACTTATTACAGAGTAAAATCCATACATCTTTCATGAGAGAACATGAACAACCATCTGAGAGAACAAATATTGGGAGAGGGGAAATATTACCCCATATGGGAAAGTCATTGGGGAAATCTAGGTTGTTTGAATTGTTCAGAGCAGCATACGGCCCTTAACTCCCAACAGGTTTCCCTGCCAGCGCACTTTTTTCTAGAAGTTAAGAAAGGAGAAGATAAGAGAACAAATTTATCTTGCATTCCATTTAAACCCCAAGCACCACACTTGTTCCAGCAGGAGGCAGATGGGGCATTCTAACTACTGAGGTGATTAGGGAATTATTGATGATGCTGTCATTTATACCAGGACAAGAGAAGAGTGAAGAATTCTAGCAAGGCACATTATTTCTTCCAAGTCATTTTTTAAGTAAAGTTTTGTGTCAATCCCCTTTTTATGAGCATCTTCAGTTTGTCCCACATCTTTAGTGGGTTTGGAGCTATATCATAGCCATGTTTTGGATTAGAGCCAAAACAATACATGGCTCATTTCAAAATAATTCCATTTATTCATAAGTGTTTCATTACAGAGAGGAAGGGATGGAAATATTACCAAGGGATAGACACTTGGTGTCATAATGCATCAGTGAACAGGATGAAAGCTGTACCTTGCCTGTGTGCTCAACCCACTTCCAGACAATTCCACTGATCCTACTCACCCTCCAAATGCCCAGCTCAAGGATACACCTGTTGTTGACCCACCCAGGGATCCTTGAATAAATACAAGGGATTCTATCCCTGCAATATCCCTGCATTCTAATCAGTGTCAGTGGCATGTTTTTGCAGAGCCACCAAACAGTTACATCTCAAAGCATGAAAGGCAAATGACAAACAGGTTTCTCTGGGAATATCTGTATTCATTTGGAAATTTTCCCTCTTGATGGCATTTATATAACTGTATGACTTCACTATTTCTTACAGCTTTATTTCTGCATAGCACAATGCCTACTGAATATAACCTATTTTCTAAGCATTACCCAAATGTAGCCTATATAGACTGCATTAAACTTGAAGAACAAGACTAATGCACTAACACTTCTTATCCCAGCTGTATTCAGCAAAGTCAAAGAACAGAATAACAGATATGCAGGAAAGCCATCTGCAGTCTTCAAATCTAACCTGATATTTCTAAACCAGGCATTATTTTTGCGTTGGTGGTTTGGTTTTTGGTTTCTTTTTGATGTGTTAGTCATCCATATGGGTACCTGTTGGACAGGAATCTATCTCTTTACTGCAGGTTCTCTAAAGGTTCCCAGCAAAAATGATATAATCATGGAATGGCTTGTGCTGGAAGGGACTTTAATGTCCATTTAGGTCCAAATCCCCTGCCATGGGCAGGGACACCTTCCAGTAGATCAGGTTGTTCAAAGCCCTGGCCTTGAACATTCCCAAAGACGGGGCATCCACAGTTTCCCTGGGAAACCTGTTTCAGTATCTCATCACCCTCACAGAAAATAATTTCCTCTGTATCTAAGAACAAAAATCACATAAATATATCAAAACTCTAGAAGATGTTGAAAAAAAAAAAAAGGAAAAAAAAGAAAAAAAAAGAAAAAAAAAAGAAAGTAATTAGCAAGACCTTTCAGAGAAGTTACACTGTTTATTTCTTAAGTAAGGTAGTTTTAAAAATCCTAAACCTAGATAATCTCCTGTGTAAGATCAGAGGGAAACAATACAGGTTCACATTTCATCTGGAAGATTTTTAAACTATTTGATCTATTTCTCTCAGTAACAGCACCCCACTGGGCACTAGGAATAAGCAAGAGATGTGCAAGCAGAGAGCAAGGAACATGTCTGGTTACAGACATCTGCTTACAGTATTTCTATTGCAAAGTGAAAGAAAGGACAGGAACCACAAGATGTTGAAGTCTAGTATGGGATCCTCTGGACAGTGCTCTGTATGTAACACATCTAAATTCTGAGGTTCTTTTGCATCTGGTTAGGAAACAGAATTGTAACATCTGACCCATCTCGGTACTCAAAACAGCTTGATTTGCACAGGCCAGATAATCGCAATGAATAAATCACACCAAAAAAATTTACTCTACAAATAATTTCTGACTACGAAGAAAATGATTCTTCACAATACAAGAGAGGTGGAGACTCACAGAATAAAATACTGCTTATAGTCCCTTCTCACATTATACCCATGTCAGAAATTTCCTAAAGCAGTGTGCTGCATGAAATGATTTTATTTGTGCTGTTGCCTCATTGACTGCCATTTGAATTGCCTTCCATGTCATTACACCAAAGGTGAATGTAGTCTCCTGTCTTTTCAGATATTCTATTCCTTGTCAAAATACCATGGGAAGGCATTAAGCAGAGTGCTTTCCCACAGCACTGCAGCGCTGACTAGGGGAGGCCAGAGGAAGGGAAAACATGCCTTTGGGAGTTGGCAAAGAATACACTGGGACAGGTAAAAGCTTAGAAGATTTTGCAAGAGTAGGAGCCATAGACTATGAGAAACTTTTTTTTTGTTTGTAAGTACTGTTTTAAATAAAAATTTCAGACTAGAAATTAAAATTTAAACAATGTAAGTGCCTCAGAGAACCAGGCTCTAAAGCAGTCCCTTAATGGGATTCCAGCACAGCCTTTATTTTTTAATGTGAAGAAGGGAAAGGATTTGTCATTAAACTTTAAAAATAATCAAAATAAAAATCGTTTTTGTTTTTGTGCACTGACAGTGCTACTAAGCACGACTGTGTTTGCTTAATGGCTGTCCACTGGTAAGGAGAACTTTCTCCTGTATAACAGGGCTCAGATTCAAATTTAAGTTTGTCTTGTCTGTTCAGTTATCTGTATTTTTCCAATCAAGCGTGAAGAATGTCATGTCTGAAGTATCTGCTTTTTAACAATTATATGTCAACTATTAGTACATGTGCAAGCTCTTAAGGATTCACTGGTTTTAGAATATGGAATAAAAAATGTCATGTGAGAAAATTGTATTAAAAGAATGTGATCAGAAAGACTAATAATTGCTGTTTTTTCTATTATTTGATGTGAGAAGTACAAGAAGCATATTTAGCATCACACTGAAAAATTTTATGTGAGATAGTGACCCAAAATTCGGCAAAAACCTCCAGAAAACAGAATTACCATCTTCCTCGTCTGCAGTCCAAACACCAAAATCTTCAGTAATGCAGGGAAAGACAGACATTATCCATTTTTTAGTCTCCTGCTTTTCAGTCTTGCTCAGTAGCTGATCGCTGTAATAAGTCAGAATCCTACAGAATACAAACAGGAGATGCTGCTGTGGAGGAAACAAGTACATTTGTAAAGGACAAACACAGACTCCAAGAGGAATCTTGGCACTGGAGGCCCTAAACTGCAAGATGAAATCTGTGAACAGTGTTAATACAGTAAGGTACCTCTTAAACTGAGCCTTCAGGCCCTGCTGTTACTTCTAAGTCAGTAATGAATAGTAAATGAAAATAAATACACAAGCAATGCTCCTTGATCCATACAAGGTTTAATATATACTGATTAGTATATATTTCCAACAACAAAATTATGGCTTTATACTCATCACTGGTGGACCTTGTTCTCACAATATTGCTACTTATTGTGGTAATGAAAGTTGTTTGAAAGTTGAATCTGCAAGTGAATGCACTGTGGTGTACACACTGCATAGTTCCCATAAATTTAGCACACAGGAATTTATTTCAGCAGCTACAGCTTTCAGTAGTTCATCAGTTTTGTTTTGCATGAATGTAATTTACCTTTCAGCCACCAAAGGCTTACAGTGCAGGTCTTGTACTGAAACAAAACTAGTACTGTAGCAGCTCTCACACCGTGCTATTGGAGGGGTGGGAGAACCCTCATATTTATTCCAAAGTTTTCCAAGCAGTTAAACTCAGACATGGATGTAGATATCTGCACATTTTTAGAGTAGTGTTAACATTCTGGTTGCACAAGGCCAGTAAAATTACAGTTTCACTGATGCAGCTCTAATTATTTCTGTAATACAAGGATGCATATTCTCTTCCTTTTTAACATCTTAGAAAAAGAAACCAGGGGAAGAAGAAAGACTACTGAAATGCTGGCATATTGCATAGTCACAGTTCTAAGGGACGGAGAAATGCTGCGTTGAAAATGAAGTAAATCACTGCATCTCTGAGAACCTCCCATCCACTGGAAATAGCCACAAATGAAGGCATTTCGGACTTTGAAAGTGCAGAGATTTGCAATGTTGTTTGGATTTATCAGTCTTCAGGAAGAATGACCATTTAATTAATGGAAATTTTACCTTACTAAAGCATAGAGAATTTAGCCAACTTTCTGCTGTGCATTTTACCTTCTTTTATAAAATATGGGCCAGCCTGGTTCTTGTTCAAGTCATTGGGATTTTTGGTGTGGATTTCAAGACGAAGAGCCAGTGGGTCCCAAGCAGAGATGACAGAAAAGGCAGACTCCCTCTTACCTAAAGCACAGTTCAGATCAAATGCTGTGAGCTTCAGGGCTGGATTTCCTGGTGCTCTCGTCATGCGTTAGGCATTTCTGTTCACAATAACCAACTTCTTCTTTAGTCAATTTTACAACTTCAGTTGTGTTTTAGAGAGGAAATCTAATACTAACCATGGAATCCTGTCAGGAATTCAGTAAATCAAATGACTTTTTATGGCATTTTACAAGAAAGAAAACTATTCAGGTAAACTGACAAGCCCAAATAGGAATAGGAGACTCCAACTTGGTGCATGTTATGAATCACAGACTACTACCCCTACTGGGACTGAGGGAGAATCTCCAATCCAAGATGAATTCAAACCAGTTCACAGGGATTCTTAAAGTTTTGCTAAAAAGGGAAGCCAAAATGCTGACAGCTTTATTAGAGTGTGTAAATCAAAATAAGAACCAATTCATTTTAAGTCTTCAAGGGTACCGTTCAGTATGAATCCAATTCCCTTTAAGATACTGTTGCAGTTCTTAAAAAGTACTACATCTTGCTAAAATGTCAAAGACTTCATATTTTCATCAGAAAGGTATTTTGCCAGCTGGACTAAAAGATGCCTCTTCAATAAGTTTTCCAGCAATTTCAGTTGAATTCCAACATCTTTTTGTCCATTCAGAACTGTTATAAACCCTGATATTAAAGTGTTGAGGATCATCTAAGTGTTCTAAGGAGTTACAATAACTCGATGTTGTGAGACCTTGCTATGGTTTAACCCCAGATATCAACCAAGGTCACTCGCCCACTTCCCCACCAGTGACATCGGGGACAGAACTGGAAGGGTAAAAGCTGCAAAACTCATGGGTTGAGGTAAAGACACTTCAATAGGGAAAGCAAAAGCTCACGCAAGCAAAGCAGGACAGTTCAACCCTCTCCAGGGAGAGCAGGGCCCCATCGCAGGAGCAGTGACTTGGGAAGGCAAATGCCACCACTCCAAACATCCCCCATTTCTCCTTCTTCCCCCCACTTTATACACTCAGCACAATGTCACATGGTCTGGAATATCCCTATGGTCATTTTGGATCACATGTCCCAGCTGTGTGTCCTCCCACCCTCCCAGGCACCCCAAATGTCCTCACCAATGTGGCAGTCTCAAATACTTTGTAGAACACTGTTTTGTGGCCATGCAAGGAGCGCAAAGTCGATGCTGTATGGACCCTTCTGGATCAAATGCTAACTGTACATCCAGATGTAGCTGAGGGGGAGAGGGGAGGCACTTAAATTAATATTCTACAGAAACTCACTTAGGTCTGCATGTTTTTTGCATTTTACTTTAGAAAAAACCAAAAAATTGAAATGGATTCCAAGCAACATTCATCCATGTTCCATCTCGTCACACAAATGTCATGATAGGGCCATATCACAGATTAATTTGTTTAAATGAAACAGGATAAATATTTTAAAGTATAAAATAATATTAAGTAAGTTCTGCTGTTACAATGATGCGATAAGTCAATATGGTTTTTATGTCATCAGAGAAAGAAAGTGTTTTCTGCTCTCCCAAATATACAGAATATGAATAATTCAAATAATTTTTAATGCATGGATTTACTACCAGCTTTAATGTTCTAGTAAGGAAGAGGGACTCTTTTATCAAGATTGTTTCTTTTAGGTTGTTAAAATGTTGTGAGTCCTCAGAATACTACTGGAGTGAAAAAAAAGCCATCTCTCATTAAGCATGAAGAATTCTTAGTTAAGTACCTTAACTAAGTTTTTCTATTAAATGTCCCACAGGGGGGGACTACTCTAAGTAGTAGTCTTAGACTACTTTAAGCCCATCAAAGGGAAAAAGCTGTGATTGATACAATACAAAGCAGAGGTTCAGGTTGAATCACTGCAGGTTCACTGGGATAGATGTTCTTCACTGCACCCAGTCCCACAAGTTCTTTAATACTTGAGATGTTCCTCTTTCTCTGTCCTTTACAATTCCTTTTATATCCCCATCTGCCTCCTGCTTCACCAATTGTTTCATTTGTACTTCATTTTCCAGAAGTGTGAAATGCACTGCAAATAACATCCATCTTGACCCAATATTATCTCAAACCAGCACCTTACTACGATACACAACAGTTTAAATGATTTTTTTAAAATAAGAAAATAGGAGCTACATTGTAACATTCTGTACAACAACAGAAGAATGTTGCAGGTTTTCTTCTTCAATTTTTTGTTATGCTGAAGTGGCAGGAGCAATATCAATAAATACAATTTTTTCCTCAACAGTTTTCTGTAACAAGATGCCTCTTACAGGTTTCCCAAAACAAATCAACAAGTTCTTTGTACCAGTGTATTTCGCTTTATATTCAATAAAATATTCCTTTAAAATATTCACTGTGGGCATACAAACTGTACCCTTCAACAGTAGAAACCACCTAAAACTCCATCAGTTGATAGAAGGATGTTAGTTTGTATTCTCAGAAACAAAACCTATGGAGGGAACACCATGTCCAGTTTCCTGCCACTTCCTCCTACTATCTTCAATAGTGCTGGGATATAATATTAAAACTGGTCTTAAAACTATTTTTCTGTCCTACTTTGTCTGCCACAGAAGTCTCAAAATTTGCCATATATCAGAGGCACAGGCAAAGTGCTGCTGAACCTTCTCCCACAACAGCCTTTTCATGCAATACAGAGGAATTTGGCTCTACAAACTATTCTGAAGTGACTCTAGTTTGTGCTACATACAAAACTACTATCAGCAGCCTGAGAAGAACTCCCATTTTTCACATTTTCATTTTTGATAGAATATAGCTGAGCTTAATATCACGTCCGCTATGGAATCTAATGAGAAGCTTTTGATTAAACAAATATTCTGTTTAAAAATGAATGCTTTTCAATAAATAACCATCCTATTGAATACTTCTAATAGGAACTTTCAAATGAGAAAAATGTTTTAATTTGTAAATTTATTTTTTTCTCTGTAACATTCAACTGTCAGCAAGATCATTCAGCACAGAAATTCAAGTTATCATCTAAAAATGCTACAAACATTACTATTTTTCTTCATTTCCACCAAAGTTTTGCACAAGGGTTAAAGGATTTTTTTCCAACTCTGGTAGAAGCTTTTTCTGTTTTGTTTTCTTCATATAGTCTAGCTAGCTAGTAATTTTTGGCAATTGCAATTTGATTTTATATATTCAGGGAAAAATGCAGTCAAATGTTCTATCTCGTGGGTTTGTTACACAGTTTATTCCTTACAAATGGCTCGTCTTCATCTGCATTATGATCAGTGTATTCCCATTTAATTTTAAACTTATAGACAGAAAATCTTTATATTTGTCTACCTGTGATCATCTCAGCTTTTTTTTCTCTTTTTACTGTTATCATGGCCTGAAAACTTGCATGCCACTTCTACTAACTTACTGCCCAAAGTTTAATCAACCCAGCTGACGCTGGATCTGCCATCTAGCCCATAGGAAGGGACATGGTTAAGGTCCCTTTCTGATCTTACTTTTAATGAGTATTAATGGCTGCACACTCACTGCTCACTCCCTGGTATTCAAGGGGCTATAATTTCATATCCACTGGCTGGGGTGTAATTAACAACAGAAAGCAAGGCCCAGTGTGATATCAGAAATAGCCTGAAGTGAGCAGAGTGCTCTTTCAGGCCCTGCATTTAGTGCCCCACTCAGCTCCAACCACCAACCAAATTATTCCAAAGCACGTTCAGAAAGGCATAAGCATATAAATCTGATTGACATTCTCTTGTACTGAAGCTTTGATAAATTTTTTTGCCCCAATGATAATTACTGAGGTTTCTTCACAGTTTTTCAGAGGAATCTCTCTGCTCTCTCTACATGAGTTTTGTGTGTGTGCTTACAAAAAGCCATAAATTCTCATTCTAATAGCAGACCCATAATTTGCTTACTACATTTTCAGTGAAGCCTCACAGCTTACAGTTAGAATCAGGGCTTTGTGACTGCTTGGTTTATTCTTCCTGCATTGAACAGACTCAAAGCTTTGTTTCAGATGTCAGAATAGTCAGAGAATGTGAGCCATCATGAGTGAAAAGACTGGATTTTCCTACTTGGTAAATGCTTCCAAAATAAACTTCAGTGTTGTTTCCATGTCTCCTATGAAATGTATAAGGAAAACCCATGAGCTTCTTCTGCCTGAAATTCATTTGAAAAGTCTAATGGAGTCAATCCCACTTATCCACATTGAGCATAAAAACCATGAGATCAAACAATTAGAATGGAATGTCAAATACGTGTGTTTGCTAAATGAATATAAATGTAGCCTGATTGTCTCCTCCTTCGTGTTTGGATCCTGACTCTGTGTAAATAGTGCTTAGATCAGGGCGTGAAATGTGCCAATTTCATCCTGCCTTTGGTGAAATTATCACAACCCTACCCTACCAATCTAAAGAGTAAAATAAGGTGCATTGTTTATTGTTTCCATACTTTGTGTTTTAGTCTTTCAGTGTGACACAGCTAACAGCATAATTGTGTATTATCTCACACAAACCTGACTACTAAAGACTAAAGGACTTGTGCACTTCTAATAATTGCCTTAAAGGCATTTTTATTTCATGCTTATAAAAGATTACCTTGGCTTTGAAACTTGGTGCCACTATACAAGGTTATTTATTTACATTCTTACTTAAAATTATATTATATTTGCATATGAAAATGCAGTATGGGGGAAGGTTAAAAAAACTGGCAAATAAATCCTAGTGCACTCAGAGGTGGAAATTATTATCCATTTATCCATAATGATTAACAGTTAAAATGCACTCTGCTGTTCCCTGTGTCTCAGAAAGAACAGAAGCTTTTGTTTTCCTGAAATAAAAAGCCACGTCTCTTTTTACAGTAATGCCTTCGAAGGAGGGGGGGCATGTCCCTCTCATGGCAAAAAGCCAATGAAATTTTCAATGCACCCAATCACGTATTAAACAGTTAGTTCAATCCATGAGCCTTGTTTTTGAGACATTTACAGTGATAAAGGTTAAAAAAATAAGAAATTATACTTTTCTGATATGTACTAACTTGCAGAGAGTATTGCAGAGGAGGTACTTTAATAATCACCTCAAAAATTCTCAGTCCTGAAAAAGAACACGATAAGTCCTTTCAAGGGTGGGGACAGCCTTGACAAGTGGCTCAGCATCACCTATTTTAGCAACAATATTTTTTTTGGCTGGCCAATATGCAAGAAGAAACAAATAAAAAAAATAAAAATTAGTCTGAAAAATGTAACCAGATGATTTTGGAAGCATTAACCACCCATAAGAAAAACAAAAAAATCTCATTACAAGTTAAAAATGAAACATCAGACAATGTTAGGACATGTATACTTGCCCAGCTGATGATAAACAGATCTCTTAGCACCAGCAAGGAACAGGGGATGGGTTTGATTTTGTTTTCTTTTTTTTTTTAACAGAAAGATTTTTTGCCTCTTTTTATTTAGGCTTCACACTTCTCCTGGGGCCTCTGGGCTCGTGTCCAGGCTGAGATACTTCACAATTGACTTTCATTTTCTGAGGTAAGTGATCTGCCACTTTCAGAGCAGTTATAGGAGGGGTCAAGAGTGAGGTGGCGCGGTATGGCCTCGCTCTGGCTCCTGCCTCTCTGACATTGTACATGCTAATGCAACGTGAAGTAGCACGTCTAAATAGTCTGTCAAACTTTTTTGATGTTAGCAAATCCACAGATGGGATTCATTTCCACACTGTTCAAAAAACATAAACGATACAAGGACATTAAAGAGCATTAAACTACTTGATGACATTTTGGTCACATTAATGAAAAGTGGCATTTATAAACTACTAGAAAAAGTTGGGGGGTGCGGGGAGAGAAGAGAAAGAGAGAGGAAAGGAGAAGTGAGGAGGGGAAAAGGAATTAAAATCAATCAAAAAAAACCAAACCTCAAAGGGACCTGGACAGTGTCTGAACATCATCAAAGAAATTAAGACCTTTAAATGAAATAAAACCCAGAGTGAAATTTTCCCTACATCTGGGCATGTGTGCATGTGTTTGTGCTGTTAGGTGTAAAGGTTGTGCCCAAGGACCCAAGCAGGAAGTATAACAGCCTGTTTAGGTCTAAATTTATATCTATTCACTCATAGTGGTTAATAGCTGCCTACTTATGGCATCCCATCAATGCCAGTGACCAGACTGGTGTGGAATAAATGTGTATCAAAACCCAGCCTCACCACTTAGTTCAGTCCTAATTTGGCATTCAGTGGCCTATATGAAAACACCTCCCGTGTCATCCAAGAGCATTAGATCAGCCTATAACATCTCTAGTATGCAGATCAAGAGGGTAATGGCAAAAAAACCCATTTGACTACGGAAATTCCTGGATCCATTTCTGCTGCTTCCACTACCTGTTAGGCACAGTCAGAAAAGGATTGGGATCCATCTGGGTGTAAGAGTTAAATGGTTTCTGGTTGATCTAGAGCAGCAGAGGCCTTGGAGCCGGCTGCACCAGGATGCCAGGCTTGCTGGAAGGAGGGCAGATGGGAGACGTGCTGCACTGGCTGTGCCCCTGCTGCTCGCAGCTGCAGCGTATTTTTTTTCCAGCATTCGTGGTTACATTAATTGTTAATGACAAAGGCAACCTTCACTCTGTGTGGTTTCCTGCCCATATTTGGATCCTTTACAAGGCCCCCCTTTTTTCTTCTTCTCCTCCCCCTCCCATCATTCCTTCCCTTTCTCTGATAGGAAATGCAACCTGAGATGTGCAAAAAAACAGTGCGCATATTGTCATTTAATTGGCCCCTTACTCGGGCGCATCGGGCCTCAGCGCGTGTGCTGTAGGGTGTCTGCTCCACAACAGGAAAGAATAAACCCAGACTCAAATCATAGGAAATTCATCAAATATGCTTCTTAGAGTTCTGTCTTTCAAGGTCTGTTTCCCTGCCATATGATCTCTATAAACCAAATTACTGCTGGCCTGAGTACAAGACTGGAGGCGCCTGGGGCTAATATATAATGAATGCCAAATGCATGTGACAATAGACTGATCATGGAGAAGAACTGAAAATTTTTAAGTAGTTCTTTTATTTCATTTATAGAAAGCAAACTGACTACACTTAATACATTTAAAAGGAGCCAATCACTTCCCTGCAGTTCCAGACCTGTGTAACAAATGATTTTTTATCAAGCCAATTAAGTGGAGAGGACACAAGATACTTTTGAATAAAGTAGAAAATATAAAATAAATTAAAAATACCTCATTCTAGTTTGGGAGGAATGTATACATTATTGAATCAGCTCAATTTTTCCTTTTATAAGCCTTTGCGCATAAATATTCTACCCTTCAGTTGCAAGAAGGTAAACTCCTTCTGCTGGGAATGCATAATCTCAGAATTTCTGGATCCCAAAAAAGTAAGAAAGCTGCTTAAAGGCCAGAGTGATGTAAGATGAATTATTTTTATTAATTTTAGCAATTAGCAGTCAACCAGAAATTTTTATTCCTGTGTTGCCAATTATTCTAAATAACCTAACAAGTTCAAGTATTGCTATTGCGGGATCACAGGAAATGTGAAATCTCCAGAAGAAAATATATTATACTCTCTAATACAGACAGAGGGTAATTAATAATGCTTTTTAGGTTTTAGAAAATATTGCACTTAGAATTGCAAGTCGACTAACTGACCATCTATAACCTCTAAATGTTTCCATATTCAGAGACATCAGCAGTCAGAGTTACAAAAAAGTAATAATGCATACATATTAATAGATCACATTTTGTCCTTTGGGGAGTATATATTTTAAAAGAGCTAAGGCAGCAATAGTAGCTTTTCAGAAAACTCTAAATGCTATAATTGTTTTATATGAATTACAGTGCTTGTACTAATTAATGAATGTTTGGTATATGTAAGTATTTGATAAATACAGACCAAGGAAAAAAACCCCATCTTTTAAGATGACATATGAAAAAAAAAAAAGCCAAACACATTGCTGTTTGAAGGTTTGGAACCGGTTAAGTACAAGATTATTTTAACCACATTTCAATGAGGAACGTGAAATATGGTCCATGAAGTCATGCAATTCAGCAGAACATTTTTTTCCCTTTTTTTTTTTCAATCTGATTAAACAGAAACAAAAGTAAAATTGCCAGTATACCTCTTTAGTCATATTTTAATCAAAGTTTATAAGAAAGCTGCCTGTAGCTAATAAAAAGTTGCATCCCTAGGGCACTCTGTTGAAACAATCAAAAGAGGCATTGACCTACTCTTGGTAGCAATAGCTGTGTTGGACATTTCAAGAACACATATGGACACTTAGGATTCAGTCCTTGTTCTGGGGAGCTGCTGAAGAGGTGAGAAAAAGGGGAAAGAAGAGCTTGAAGGAACAGGACTGTAATTTTAAAACCTAAATCTAATATCATTTTATTAGATGGAGTAGGGCAGAATTCATTTTCATAGGTATTGGTTATAACTCCGTTGCTTCTGTTTTTCTGTCAGTGTAAATCAGTTGGAAATAGCTCCAGTGACATCAGTTACAACTAACTGATATGAAGACACCAGCATGAAATGTAGATCAGTGCTAGAGGATCTATTTGTGGTGTTCTTTCAAAACCCTATGAAAAATGTTCACTTTGGTATGTGACAGCAAAGGAAAAGCTTTCTCAAGTAACAACGCAACAAAACTGTGCTATTTCTATTTTAAGGTTGAAAAGTGGGAGAATTATTTTAAAATCAGTTTTAGGTATTTATTCCTACTCCTAAAACATCTTTAGGCTGGTCAAAAAACAGAAACTAAGACATTAGCTTGTATAGAAAATCTGCCAAATACTTGTTTCTGATGTCTTTATGTAGAATGTCAAAACATACCTGTACAAAAATGACAAGTCACTCTGGACTACAGTGACACCCATACATGATTCACATTCTTCATATTTCCCACACAGACATTTATATAAAAAAATAGAATATCAATGAGCTAGTTATATAAAATAATGCAAGCCAAGCCAAAGAATGACTATAAATTATGGGTTTTAAATGCAACAAGAGAACAAAATACTTTTGATAAAAGTTGCTCTCTCTCACAAAACCTCTCCCATAATTTTCAAACAGCTCTGCTGCCTGCCTGCTGAAAGCTCTTTCAGAACTTTGAGTAAATGCATTCATAACTAATTTGTATCAATTTCATGTTGCACAGAACTTTCATATTCATCATCTGATTTACCTTCATGCCAATAAACATCCTATTTGAACGCATTTAGGACTGACAAGCCATCAGAATGGAACTTCTCTCTGCTGACCACTGCTGGCATGAACCCAGGACCACTGCTTGCCCTGGAAACAGGGAGGAGAGGTAGGAAAACCATCACCTCCTCTGTAGGACCATGTGACAGGGACACCCAGACACAAAGCCAGGCCACTCCTTCTGTAGCTTTTACTGCCTGTGAGGTGTGGGATGTTCAGCTCTGAGCTCTTCTCACTCCCAGTGTGACAAGTCTCACAGCAGTGTGTGGCACTGGATCATGAACTG
>VZTZ01042550.1:0-25477 GCA_013400955.1 Drymodes brunneopygia
TGTCCATCCCTGTCCATCTGTGTATATCCCTGTCCATCCCTGTCCATTTGTATCCATCTCTGCCAATCCTTGCCCATCCCTGCCCATCCCTGTCCATCCCTGTCCATCACTGCCCATCCCTGCACCCCCAAAAATTCAGGCAGGCCCAGAATCAGAGCCGTTAAAGCTGGAAAATCCTCTGGGATCACCAGCCCCAGGAAGGGGACGCAGGCTCACACCCCCATGGGTGCAGCTCCCAGCACGGCCCCACAAACACAGAAACCCTGCAAGGAGCCTGGGGGGACAGAAGTGCCCCCCACGTGTGGCAGGATGTCCTGGCCTGGCTGGGCCCTGCCCCTCTCTCAGCCCCCACAGCAGCTTTAGAAAGGGGAAGGTTTTACCTTCTTCGGCTTCCAGATCCACCAGTGAAGATACCAACACGCCCAGCTCCTGACATTTTTTGCTGTGGGCCTTTGACTTCATGTGTTTAGTCAGATTCCCTGAAAAGAAGCAGAAAATATGTTTTACTTAAATATGGCTCCTTTTCTTTTTTTTTTCTTTTTTTCCCTTTTGCAAGCTCAGCAGTCACAACTCAAAACTCTCTCTGAAACACACAAAGCTCCCTGACTGTCCCCAAGCCCCTGCCCACTGCAAATCCCCCGTGACACGAGGCCAGGTCCCCCCTTCCCTGCCTTGGCTGCTGCCCTGGGGTGCAGGAGGAGGTGCTGGCAAGGCTGGGGGACCTTTCAGGTGTTGTGGCAGCCTGGAAAAACTGCTGGGGCATTTTTGGGGCTGGGGGAAGGAAAGGCCTGGGCTGCTTTCAGCTGTGAGGGTGCAGCAAAGAAAAAATGGCAGGAAAGCAGGGAAAGGAAATATCCCAGTGTGGCATCACCTCCAAGCTCAGCCCAGCACAGCCCCACCTGCCTGCAGGGGAGAAGCTCCTCAGCACCACAAGGCAGAGTGATTCCACCCTGGAAACATTCCAAAAACAAGTGGATGTGGCACCTGGGGACACCTGGGGCAGTGGTGGTGGCCTCGGCAGTGCTGGGGAAGGGTTGGACTGGATGATCTGGGAGGGCTTTTCCAGCTTTAACGATTTTATGGTTGCACGATAAAGTGAGGGTTTGAGCTGCCAGCAAGAGGGAAAAACCCTACATTCCCCTTTTCCCCCAAAAGAATGGCTCGGGTGCTCTGGAAATGTTCCAAAAACAAGTGGATGTGTGGCACCTGGGGACACTTGGAGCAGAGGTGGAGGCCTCGGCAGTGCTGGGGAAGGGTTGGACTGGATTATCCGGGAGGGTTTTTCCAGCTTTAATGATTTTATGATTCTGTGATAAAATGAGGGTTTGAGCTGCCAGCAGGAGGGAAAACCACCCCGTTCCCATTTTCCCCTGAGAGGATGGCTCAGGTGCTCTGGAATGCACCAAAGGTCAGGCCAGCTCAGCTCCTCGAGCAGCAGGAACCTTGGGCACCCTCTGGAATTCCAGAGCCCTCCTAACGAGGCTTCCTTGGGGCCAGGAGGAGCAGAGCAGCCCCTGGGAGGGGAGAAGGGGATGTGGGGTCACCGGGGGCTGCTCTGGGACAGGGGCTGGGATAACTCTTGGGCACCTCTTGAATTCTGCCTCCCAAATCACAGGCAGGTTAATTAGACACTAATTAACCCCACTTACAGCCCAGGGAAATGCTGAACAAAGGGGAGCATTTGCTGGAGGGGGGAAAGCAGGCAGGTGGAACAGATGGGAAAATGGAGGGTAGGAGAATTAAAGCAAAACTTTCCCATTTTCCCTTTTCCTCTCCTACAGCTCTTCCCAAAATCCCAGAATGGTTTGGGTTGGGAGGGACCTTAAAACTCACTCAGGGCCACCCCCAGGGACACCCCCCACTGTCCCAGGCTGCTCCCAGCCCCAGTGTCCAGCCTGGCCTTGGCCACTGCCAGGGGTTTCTGGGCTGTGGGGACGATGAGGAGGAACCTGCGCCCTGCTGAAGGAGTGTTTGAATTCCCCATCCCTGCTGTGCCCTCAGCCTTGCTGCTGCTGGCACCTGAGGGCACTGAGGAGCACCAGGCTGGTTTTTCTCACCAAACAATAAAAAAAAAAAGAGGAAAAACTGAATTCTCCCACTTGGTTACAACCTCCAGCTGAGGACTGAGGTCCTGCAAATCAAAATCCCCAGTCCCTGAGCTGGTGGGAGCACAGAGGGACTCTCTGAGCCTCCCCTCCTGCTGCTCTGGATATCAGGGATAAAAAAGCCACTGTTCACTGGAGCAGAGCATTACCCGTGGTGCCCTCACCTCTCCGAGAGTGCCACAACCCCCCAGCTGCCACCTTGATTCCTCCTCAGGCCATGAATTATTTATTTCAGCCCATTTTATACAGAATGGAGCAGCTCCAGCAGGAACGACCACGGGAGACAAAGGCTGACTCTATATCCCTGCGTGTCTGGCACCCAACCTGGATGTGGATTCAGGAGATATTTAATAACTTAAATGCAAAACAGCTCCAAAGAAGACAGATTTATTATTTTTAAGCCTGGTGTTTAACTCCCCTCAGCCCCGTGGTGAGGACACTCAGGTGTGAGGATGAGGCCAGCCTGGCTCAGCTCCCTGCTCCAAATCAGAGCCCTCTTTCTCCACCCCAAAGCAGGAGTTTTGTCACCCACCCCATCAGCCAGGAGCGAGTTCTCACTGACCCCTCTGCTCCCAGTGCATCACCATTGCCTGAAAATGAAAAAAAACCCCTCCCAACCAGTCCCAACTGCGGCCTCATGGAACTGGAATTTCATTTTGGAAATGAAAAGCAGCAAACCCCCAGCCGGAGCCAGCGTGCTGCAGTGCTCACTGCCGCTGCCCGGCCAGCAGGGCACCTCACAGCCCGCCTGGAACTGCCCCATCCCTGCCCAGCCAGCAGCAAAATCCCTGCCTGGAGCCCCTCCGAGGGCAGCAAACACAGCATCAGCCCCAGGCAGTGCCTGCTGTGAGCAGGGGGTTTGCAGGGACTCGGCTGAGCAGGGAGGGGACATCCCCGGCTGTTCTGGTGTGACCCCAGCCCCAAATCCAGCCCTTAAATCCCCTGTGCCACCAACCCCCAGCCCTGGAAACACCCGGGGAACAGCAGGAATTCCTGAGGAGGGGGGGCTGTTCAGGGCCCTGCTTGGGACTCGGGTCCTCAGTGCCACTCTGAGGCCACCGTGGCCACCTCAGGGGTCTGGTTGCACACAGCAGTGTCCCCCTGTCCCTGTGGAGCTGCAGGAGCTGGGCAGGGCTCCCAGAGCCCTCCGTGCACCTCTGCTGGGGCTCAGCAGCTGCTGGGGTGGACAAGCTGTGCCAGGAGCCAGCAGTGTCACCTCCTGTCCTCTTCTCTGTCCCTGGGCAGGGCAGTGTGTGGCTGCTGCCCTCCTTTCCCAGCCCCCACTGCCAACAAATTCACCTCCAACACCCAAGGACCAACTCATCCCAAGCACTGTTCCACCCCCCTCCAACTCCTTTTTCCCGTGCTTTGTCTCTCCCTTCATCCCCCCCAGGTAAAGCTTCTGGCCAAGATCCTCCTGCAAAGCTCTGGGTGCAAATTTTACTGGAGAAACCCCAACAAAACAGGGATGCTGCCTCCTTTCAGGGAAGGGAGACTCAGCAGGACAGATCCTCATCTGCCCCCTCCGCATCATTTCAAGGAAATTAAAAGCTGGAGGCTCCTTTCCACCAGCTGAGCAGCTGAGTGATCACCCTGGGAGCAATCTGGAGGACAAGGATATTTATCTGATCAGGGCTCTTCCTCCAGTTTGTGTTTTTTTAAGCCCCTTAATTAATGCTGGCAGGATGAAACGCTCGAGTCCTTCGGCAGCTTTCCAGTAAAATCAACACCACTTTTGCTAAGTGAAAGCTGGATCTGAATCCTACAAGGAAAAACTCACAGCTACTTGTTGCCTTGCAGAGTTCTGGCTCCCAAGTTAAAAAAAAAAAGGGGAGAAAAAAAAAAGAAAAAAAGAAAACCACACAGCATTGCTTCCTTGGAAACCATGGAAAAACATCTTTGAGGGAGCAAGAGAGAGCAGCGGGGAGGCTGGATTTAAATAGCACAGGAATTACTCTCAACCCTAAGCAGGTAAGCAGCCCAGGCTGGGGACTGTTTACCAAAAAACTCCCGGGTTTGAAATAAACTGGCTCTATTTTAAAAAAAACAAACCTCAGAACTGCTGGGAGTTGTGAGCCCAGGGGAGGAGCAGGGCCAGGCTGAGCTCAGCTCCCATGACGCCGGCCCAGAACTATGCGCTGCAGCTGCCTGAGCTCTGCCGCTGCTGGGAGCTCTCACTCGGGACTCAGAGCAGCTTAAATGCCGCTGTTGTCTGGGGAGAGCCGAGCCTCGAGGCTGCCAACAGCACCTCAGGCAGCTTAATAGGGACTAGAGGTGATTTCCCACTTAAATTTATTGAGGGAAATTAATTAATTTTTTTTTTTTTTTTGGAAGAGCCGTTATTGTATTTTCAAGGGGATGCAGTTAAAGCAGAATGTGGGGAGCTGAAACACTGAGATTCCTGGGAAAGTGATCCTGTCTGTCCTGGGGATGCACCATCCTTTCTGTTCCTGCTGTTAAATCTGATCAGTTCAGCAACAAAACCCCCCCAAACCAACAAATGACTGAGTGCAGGAGCTCAGTGTGGAGGCAGCACCGTGACACAAACAGGCAGAGCCTTCCAGGATTAACAATTGTCACGTTCCTCTTGGGAAATAATTTGCAGGGAGAGCAGCAGCTCCTCTGGAAGGGGGAGATTCCCATGGAGCCAGGCTGGGAGAGCTGGGGGTGCTCCCCTGGAGAGGAGAAGGCTCCAGGGAGAGCTGAGAGCCCCTGGCAGGGCCTGAAGGGGCTCCAGGAGAGCTGCAGAGGGACTGGGGACAAGGCCTGGAGGGACAGGAGGCAGGGAATGGCTTCCCAGTGGCAGAGGGCAGGGCTGGATGGGAGATTGGGAAGGAATTGTTCCCTGGGAGGGTGGGGAGGGGCTGGGATGGAATTGCCAGATTTGCTGGGGCTGCCCCTGGATCCCTGGCAGTGTCCAAGGCCAGGCTGGACATTGGGGCTGGGAGCAGCCTGGGACAGTGGGAGGTGTCCCTGCCATGGCAGGGGTGGCACTGGGTGGGATTTAAGGTCCCTCCAACCCAAACCATTCCAGGGTTCTGTGATTTCGCTGGGAGATGCGCTCACACACAGAACCAACCATAACTGATACTCTGTGCCCCAAATAAATCCTTGAAACAGGTTTTATGTGGGATTTAAATAATGCACAGGCCTTGATTTAGGCCTCGGTGTGGAGTTATGTCCCCAGGTGAGACTTTATGAGGAGGAAAGCTTTAATTTACAGAATTCATCAGGCAGAGGAGTTCAATTTTTTAAAGAATCGATTATTATCTTTTATCCTTATTGACATATAGATTAAAGGAGTGAATTTGCACGTGCAGCCTGCCTGTATCCACACAGGCTGTAAAATACCAGCCACCTCCTGCATCAAACCTCTCCCTTGCATCAGCCCAAAGCTGATACTCCAGAAAGGTACCCAGGATTTGCAGATTCCCAAATGCTAACAATGACCAGATTTCCCATTGAGGCTGTGACTTTAATGGTTAAGGAAAATATGAGTGAATATTTCACTGGGAGTCACCAATTCTTTGCTTCCAGCCCTGATTCCTGGATTATTTTCCCTTTCCCTGGGGAGTTCCAGAGCCCTTTTGCTCCGTGTTTCACCTCCTGGCTGGATCACTGGGACATTTTCTGTTCCTGGCCACACATGCCATGTGTTATCCCTGAGGATAACTCTGTCCTCATCCCTTGGGACGTTTGTGACATCCCCAGGAGCACAGGGACCACACCCAGCGGCTCCCCAGGGATGCTCAGCCCCCAGGATATTTTGGGAATGTACCCATCCCTGTGCCCTGCCCTCCCAGCAGGGAATTCTGCTGGAGTTTTCCTCCAGCTGGACCCACTCTGCCCTTTCCAGAGGAGGCTCAGGCTGCTGGAGCTGCAATAAAAATAAACTGTGCAGCCCTTTAAGGGCTGGGGGAGGATGCATTTAATATCTTTAATTTAATCTATTTAATAGATTCCCATGTGCAGTACCCTCAGTGCTGTCAGAGGCTGATTTAAGGAACTGCAAATGAATTTATTGAAGGCTCTGGCTGAGGCCATGGAGCAGACAGGTGCCTGGGAAGGGTGAGTGGCCCAGACTGTGAAATGGGTGTCTCCACCAGCAGGCACCTGTGTCTTTACACAGCTCCCTCTAAATTAAAGTGAAGCTCCTCGTCCCTTCTGACCTCCAGGCAGAGGCAGCAGCCTCCCCCCAGAGCTGCTCCATGTGCTCTGTGCAGGAATTCTGGGGGAACTGACAGCAATCAGGATGGGAGAGGCTGATGTGAGGCTGGAGGAGGACAGAAAATTACTGTGGAAAAGGGGAATGGAAGTGCCAGCACTGCCCCTCATCCCCCTCACCCCGAGCAGGGAGAGAGGGGCAGAGAAAAGCTCTCTTTCCTGAAAGGGGAAACAGCTTTTTCTTCATTTCCTTCCTGCCCAGAAAACAATGCAGAAACTGCTGAACCTCCTTAAAAAGCTGCTTTAAAGACCCTCGTGGAGGCCACGGTCACAAAGCTCCACTGCAGTGGAGGGAGAGACACCTCATTAAAGAGGCACCTTTAGATCTGCTCCAGAAACACCAAATCAAATAAATCTCTACAAACCAAATTTCCAAGGCTGTTGTTCCCATCAGCTAAGCCAGCACACACACCAAAAAAAAAAAAACAAAACCAAAAACCCCAAAAAAAACTTAATCTCATGGATATGCTTTAAAATAATAAAAAAATAAATTTTCCCTGCAGTTCTGTAAGCCAAAGGAACAGCTTTGATTCCAGTGACAGAAAGGCACAAAAAGCAGACAATCAGTGAATAAGGGGAAATATTTAAAGCATTTTCTGTCGCAAAAGTTTTCCCAGTTCTTGGAACATGGACATGGATTTTCTGGAGAGGGAGGGGTGGGGGGTGAGGTACATTTTAACCAGATAAAGATCCTCATTAAAAATAATCATAATAATAAAATCCCATTTAACTGCTTCCAGCCTACTCGAGAGTTTAGAGCATTAGATCATGCTGGAGAGATCTACCCCAGCCAAAACGAAGCCAGCTCCACAGACCTCCCCCTGGAGCTGCTGCCGGAGGCTAAAATTAACTCTGGAAAGCTGATTTCTAAAAAAGCTCCGTGTTTGTGCAAGTGCAGCCTGGCAGGAGGGAGAGCTGCAGCTTCTGCATTCTGCAATCCCCCGGGCTGGCAAACCCACCCAGGCCAGGGAGGGGCCAGGGCCCAGACAAAGCCCTCCCAAATGAGCTGGGGAACAGCAGTTCTGCTCCTCTGGGTCACTCGTGTCACCAACAAGAGTTTGAGGTTGCTTACAAAATCCCTGGCAGTGGCATGAGCGAAAAACAGGTTTTCCTCCTGCCCTTGCTGGTGATTTTTTAAGCAATCTCAAGCTCTCATTCATAATAACTCTCTATCACCAGCCGATGCTTTTATCAACACACACAGGGCTTTTCCCCCCCACCCTTCCCAAGCTCCTCATGCCCCCAAACAGCTTTTGTCCCATTTCTGGGCAGTCTGAGCTCACCCCAGGGCTCTGCCCGTCACCCCCTCCCAGCAAAGAACCGTTCTCATGCAACTCCCAGTCACCATCATGCAACTCTTTATCCACAAAGCCCCAATCCAGGAAGCTCTGCCCATTCCATGCATCCATAGGCAAATGGATTCTTTGCCATTCAAATCCCAACAGAGTGTTGATGATTTTTGGTTTGTGGAAGGAAGCATTTCCATGCTCCCTTGCCCATGCCAAGCTGAAGAAGGGAAGTGTCTGCAATGTGCAGCCAGAGCTGACAGATTGTGGCCTTCAAGGGAGCAGAGATGAAGAGCAAAGCAGCCAAAGAGGTGGTGGAGAGGATGGTTTGATGCCATCACCCTGGGCACAAGCCCTACAGAAGCATGGTGGGGAGGGAGGTGAAGTGACGGCAGAGGCTGAGCGGGCTCAGCTCTCCAAGGGAAACCTCGGAACGAAGTCAGAGCAAGAGGGGAAGAGAAAGGAAATGAATCAGAAACAGCTCCAGGATGGGAGGGAGAGGAAGAACGGCCGCTGGGATGTGCAGCATGAGAGTCTGGCCTCAAAGCCGGTATCACTTCCCGTTGTCCCCCAGCCCCAGTGAGCACCAGCACGTTGTCACCCAGAAATCCCCCCCAGCCTTCCCAGCAAAGCCACCAGCTCCAGACACTGCCCAGACCAGTCTGGGCACTGCCCTTGGCCTCCTCTGTCCCCTCTGGGCCAGCACAAGTGCCCCAGGGCACGCAGCACCCAGTGCCCTCCCCACGCCCACACTGTGCTGATGCCTTAGGATTTCAGCTTTTGTATTTTCCAGTTCCTGCCTTGCATTAGTGCACAGCTCCAAACTCCAGACAAAGTGCAGTCACTGCCTGCACATGTTGCTCAAACAGAACAATCCCTCTGGGCCTGAGATCCAAGGACACCCCACAGCCTCAGGCCCCAAAAGTATAAACAGAAGTGAATTGGGGGAGCAAACTGGGGGAATGGGACTTCATTACCTGCAGCTGGAATTGGAGGATTAACCCCTGATGTGCCAATGGACCAAACTCATTTCTGTCTGAAAAACTCGTGCCCATTGTCCATGTTGGGTGCAGCCTCTGGGAGGCTCTGACTGCCCAGGGTGCATCTATTGAAGGCCTTTAATAAATCCCCACTTTATTCTCTTAATCTTGTCCAGCCTCTGCTCTAGGGAGCCACTCCAGGGCATCAGAGCCACTGCCTGGGTGACACCTGGTCCTTCCTGGGTACTGAACCCTCCCAGCTGTGTCACCCTCTGAGACTGATGGAGCTACAGACAGTGGGCCTTTTAGAACACCCTCAGCTGGAAGGGACCCACAAGGACCATCCAATTCAGCTCCTGCACTGGACAACCCCTAAAATCCCCCCATGTGCCCGAGAGCATTGTCCAAAGGCTCCCTAAACTCACATATTTCTGTCAAGAAACTAAGAAACTGAGCCCCACACCTTTTTCCCAAGAAACTGAGCCCCACACCTTTATCCCCACACTTGTTGCCATCACAGGTTTGTCCAACCCACAGTGCCAGACCCCTCCAAGAAGTTAAAGGTGCCTGGGCACCTCTGGCACATTTGGAAAGCCCCATTCCCCATTTCTCTTGGAATAGACTGGGTTATTTTGCATGTGGTTTGCAGGCTCCTGCCAGCACTCGCTCACACCCTCCCCGAGGCCATGGCAGAGAGCACCTGGTGGCATTGATGGCTCGATGTCCTGGCATGGAGGCCCTTAGGGAAAAGGCCCACGGATGTGATACAGAGAATGTGGAAGCCACATGCAACTGCAGAGGATGAGAATGGGCAGATCTGGAGAGCACTGGCAGGAAAAGCCACCCAGAGCCTGGATCCAGGGGCTCAGCCGGGAGCCTGGAGCTCCTGCTCTCAATCTGGGCTGGTTTTGTTGGGAAAGCCCTGCCAGGGGAGCTGCATTTCAGGGATTTTCCCTTGGAGCAGCACCAGGAGGATGGCAGGGATGCCCTGCTGCAGCCTCCTCTGAAAACACCAACCAATTTCCAACTCCCTCATCCCCCTCCCTCCAACTCCTGGGCTTTGGCAGCCCCTGGGAGGGCCTTCCCTCGCCCTTTGCAGGCTGGCAGAGCCAGCGCCCTGAGCAGAGGAGCTGGGAGCTGGCTGTGGCTTACCTTTGGTTTTAAAAGCAAAGTTACAGTACTTGCAGACGTACGGCCTGACGTCTGTGTGCGTGCGAATGTGTTTCTTCAGCATGCTGGGTTTCTTGCAGCGAATTCCACACTCCTCACAAACATACTTCCCTCTTCCACGGCCTCGCACATACACATACTCTTCGTTTGATTTGTACCTATGAGCAACAGGTGGCGTGATAAAGGGGAAAAAAAAAAAAAAAAAGAAGATTCCCACCTCAACAGAAGAAGTCACAACTTTGCTGGGTTAGTTCAGCGCGTTATCGACACCACGGGTCTTGGTTGCTGTTTGGGAGCTCTGAGTAATTAGGCTAAATGCAAATTATCATCCAAAGCTCGTGCCCAGATGCCTCCAGACTCCTCATTCCTGTGCTGGGATGTTCTCCTGTCCTGCAGCTGCTGCTCTGGGCAAACCAAGAGCCCCAAGCTGAGCTAAGTCATGGGGACAGCCCACTGTGCTGCTGTCCCCCATCCTCAGACACAGCCTGAGGCACCCAGGACAGCCTGGACAGGGCTTTTCCCAGCCCAGCCCAGCTGCCTCTCACTCCCTGCCTTTTCAAACATGCCCAGCTGCCTCTGCACTGTGCAGGGTGCTGGGAAAACACATCCCAGCCAACCCCCCTGGGACACAGCCTCCCACCCCATGGGACTGCAGCAAAAGCCACCTGAGAAGTCACTGATGCCACATTTCCAGTTGTGATCCCTGCACAGTCTGAATGAGACACCCAGAATAGACACAAAGAGAAGAAAACATCCTTTTTTTTTAAAAAATAAATAAATGGTGCTACCACTGAATGTAAACACTGCAGACTCCAGGCTCTTTTATCTCTGGCACAGGATCACGATTTAGGTTTACCCAAGAGAATGAGGTTGGTCATCCTTCCTTCCCATTATATATTTAATTTTCTGTCCAGGCATTTGTGCATGGGGAAGGCAGCAGGATGGGGGGGGTTGAAAAACCCTTGTGAGGCTGAGACAAATCTTTCAGCCTCCTGCTGCTCAGCAAATGAAGTCTGCAATTTCCTGTACTTGCAGCACAAGAAGAATAAGGCAACGTGAAATTGCTCCCCTCAGATCTTAAAGAGGCCAAATTTTTGAAGCATGGCACTTCTTGCAAGTCATTTTTCTACCCAGGAGGAATTAAGCCTGGTCTCTAGGAATCTCCAGACATCCACCCTGGAAAAATCAGGCTGTCTAAAGCCTCTTAATAGGAGATCCAAAGGCATCCAACACCATCAGTCAGGTTTTAGTATCTTCCCAATGAATCCTATTCCAAACCAGAAGGGTGAGAAAACAGCAGCCAGACTGAGGAGAAACTTGAACAGAAACAGCTGCACTGGAATAGATGGAGTGCTTCAGTAAGGGAATATATAATAAATACTAAAATCTAGGTATTCAGAATGTAGAAATGCAAGGGTCATTTAAAACTGAGTGAAAAACCACACAAAGATCCCAAATGCAGCCCAGGACTGACAGGATGGGAATGGCACAGGATGCACCCATGGGAACCCTGGAGCAAGAAGTGGGAAAGTCCCACTGCAGGGGCCCCTGGATCTCCCACAGACTTTGTTCCTTTCCCTCAGAAAAATTCCAGGCAATTCCAGTTCCAGGGGGTGTTTTGGGGGAGCTGCAGCTGGAATTCAGGATGATCTTGCTGGGTGCAGGAAGGGAGCTGGGACTGAGCCCTTCCCGTGCTGCCCGTCCTGGCTGAGCCCTTGGCTCTGGACAGAGACGAGGGGGAGGCTCAGAGGGGGATGAGCTGCTCCTGAGCTCAGGCCATGAGGTTACAGGTTCAAGTTTGGACAGGGATTCGAGAGGAGAGAAGAAAAAGGGGTGTTTGGAGAGCCCCAGTCTGCACCAGGAGCACAAACCAGCCTTTGGTGTCCATGTGGGGGGACAGTTGGTGTTTCTGTCCTTCAGCATCAGCAGGAGCTCTCTAGATCCTCACCAGGGTCACCTGCTGGCCCAAATACTTTCTTTTATTTGTTGTGACTGAAGTCACAGCAATGCCACCCCATTGTGCCGTTCCCAACCATCAAACCCCCCCAAAAAAAACCCCTAAAAAAACCCAACATCAGAACCCATCATCACAAGGCTCTCTTTATCTGGGCAGAAGGGACTGAGCTGAGGTCTGGAGAGCTCACAGTATGTCCCAGTCTCCATCCCAGTATGCCCAGTTATCTCCATTTAGCCCTGAAGGATCCCAGGGCACACATAACTAATTCTTAGGAATGTCCCTTCTTCATTCAGTCAATGTTAAAACATCAGAAGGAGCAAAAGGAATCAGGAATTCTGATTTTTTTTCTGTTCAGCTTTGCACTGGAGGCTTCCCTCTCTGCCTTCTTCCTGCCTGTCACTGTGCTGGGAACCACCTGGCCATTTAAAACCTGGAATTGCTCCTTTATCAGCCTTGTACTTGCACTGCCCTTAATTACACCCCGGCGTGGAAATGGCTTTGTGTCCCTTCCTCAGCCTCATTAAAGCCATGGGGGCTGCGTTAAAAGGGACATGTGATTTAATCTGGAATCAGGCACTGCTCTTTATCCAACACTCTGCGAGGCTTCAGCACAGATATTCCCCCCACAGCTCCCGAGACCACGTGGAAAACAGGCAGGGAGAGGGGAGAAAGAGGAAAAGCAAGTTAATCTCAAGGGATAGCAAAGCAGAGAGGAAGAAAGCAGGAGGTGACAGTGCCGTGACGCAGAGAATGCTCTGCAGATGCCATCTGCCTGCTCTCAGGGCTGCAGTAGATTTATGGCCATAATTCCTTCAATGTGATCCCACTTTCCCTGCTCCTGTGCCCATGTGATTTGCATCAGAAAGACAAATCAGCCTCAGCTCCGTGTGAAGATTGACCCCGGGCACAGGATCTTCCCAGCTCCGCAAGGTTTGCTGTGAGCTGATCCTGTGGATAGCCACAGCTGGGCTTTGTGTCAGCAAATCCAGGCCCCTCTTCCAGAGCTCTGTGGAATTCATAATCCATCGTTAGCAACTCCCAGCCCCTGCAGCGCCTCCCTCCCCTCAACGCTGGGATGAAGGGAAACGCGAGGGTTAATGGTCAGACACTGAGTTAGGGAACAGTCCTTCCTAACAGACACACAGAAATCAGAATTCAGCTATTTGATGCATTTCTGAGAGGTTCTGTGCTCTGTCCTGCTGGCAAATTTTGGGCCAGCACTGCAAACCCTTCTCAGAGCAGGAGGAGCTGGCACAGCCTCGGCAGTGCTGGTGTCACCCTCAGCAGCACCAGAGACCTGATGGCCTCAGAATGGGCCCAAAATTGCTGTCAGGAGGCACAGGAAACCCAACAATGGGAAAACACAAACCTGGAGAAAGCTTTGTCTCAGCTCCTTCCCTTCAGTTGAAACCCAAACCCACGAAGCATTTATCCCTCTGCAGCCTGCAGGAGCTTTAGCTCTCAGTATCTGCTGTTACAAATTCCTGACCATCCTTTTTAGCCACAAACACTTCTTTTTTTCCCCTCAGCGCTGTGAGCCACATCCAAAATCTCCATGTGGCTGGAAACCACAGGATAAAACCTTGGACAGCTAGGGGGGAAGGAAGTTTGGTGGTTGGCAGGCGGGGAGGCAGAGCAGGTTTCTGGGGGACTCATTGCTCATGGCTGGGCTGAATCACCCCTTCCTTCCTACTTCCCTTTTCATTCTTCTTTAAAAATTCCACCACGATTTTACCTTGCCCTGCAAAAGGCTTGGCTGATGTGGCCTTGCTGGTCACAGCCTGGGCACAGTGGTTATGTTTTTATTGTTTAGGTGGGCAGCCTCAACTCTGTGAATTCCCATGATCTGAAGCTCACTGCTGTGTCAAAGAACACCCCTGGAGGCTCTCACAGCAGCTGAAGAAGTATTTCCTCGACTGGTTTTGACATTTGATAAAGCCCCATGTTTGCTTTTTGGCTTTTGGGTGCACAGGCCCAGGAATGGGATATCTGATCCCAGTCCTGAGCTGCAGGGTTTGGTTCCCTGCCAGGCGAACCGAGTCCAGCTCCGGAGTTGTTGCCTTTGGTGTCAGATTCTGGGTTTATTGATGGCACATTTCGTCTGTCACCGGGCTGCCCACTCACCTGGCTGGGCTAAATCCTTGGGAAGTTCCTGCTCTGGCATTAACTGATCTCATTTGTGCTTTACGTCTCCTGAAAAATCTGCCAGATCACGATAAATGCGTAACTACCACAGAGCCACTAATTACCGTTAATTAACTGCCTTCCTCACAGCCCCCTGGCACGAGATGAGCCCTCTGAACCTGAGTGTGCAGCAGGAATTCTCAACTTGCCCACGGAGTCCCTGGGGGCTGAGGGTGACCGCACACAGGTGTGTCCTCAGGGCCAGACAGTCACCGTGAGACGTCCCTTCACTGCAGCCAAGCTCCAGCAGGGCGAGCAGAGGGATCCCTTTACAAATCCCACACAGACAATGGCATTGCCAGGGCTCTGAAAGCACCATCAGCTCTCCAGCATCCCAATTTACCGGGCAGGGATACTGCACCCAGACAAACAAGGCACTTCCAGAGGGGCACAGCAGAGCTGGGGATGGACCCGGGAGGAGCTGGGACGGAAATCTGCTGTTCCCTGGCTGGAAGAAAGGATCCTTCCA
The DNA here is from genome assembly GCA_013400955.1 of Drymodes brunneopygia. Classification (NCBI taxonomy): domain Eukaryota; kingdom Metazoa; phylum Chordata; class Aves; order Passeriformes; family Petroicidae; genus Drymodes; species Drymodes brunneopygia. The sequence goes on from VZTZ01042550.1 coordinate 14,376, forward strand.
GGCAGAACCTGCCAATCTCCGGGGAAACTGCACTGAAGGGGGGAGCTGGGCAAGCCCCAGCACCCAGGGACACAGCCACGGTGTGAAGGGGTGACTGTCACCATCGCCGTGCCCTCAGTCAGGACTTCCCTCCTGGAGGATGTCCAGCCTTCCTGGGATTCCTGAACTCCTGGGATTGCTGAACTCCTGGGATTCCTGGACCCCTGGAATTTCCTTCCTGAAGGATGTCCAGCCTTCCTGAACCCCTGGAATTTCCCTCCTGAAGGATGTCCAGCCTTCCTGAACCCCTGGGATTCCTGAACTCCTGGGATTCCTGGACCCCTGGAATTTCCCACCTAGAGGATGTCCAGCCTTCCTGGACCCCTGGGATTCCTGGACTCCTGGGATTTCCCTCCTGAAGGATGTCCAGCCTTCCTGGACCCCTGGGATTTCCCTCCTGTAGGATGTCCAGCCTTCCTGGACTCCTGGGATTTCCCTCCTGGAGGATGTCCAGCCTTCCTGGACTCCTGGGATTTCCCTCCTGGAGGATGTCCAGCCTTCCTGGACCCCTGGGATTTCCCTCCTGGAGGATGTGCAACCTTCCTGGACTCCTGTGCCTTTCAGGATGGCTTCCCAAGGGATTCTGACAACGTAAAATCTGCCCTTGGGGAGCCCAAGGTGGCAGCTCTGCTGTCCCCTCTCCTTCTGCACCACTACTGCAAAATCCAGCCAGAAACCCTAAATCCATGAATAAACGGGATAAATGCATCCTGCTCACTTCCTCTCTGTGGGAATTCACGCTCAGACAGGAGGAGGAGGAGAAGGGATTTTATGGCACTGCAAAAAAACAAACAAACCAAAAATGATCACCCAGGCCTAAGTGACCCTTCCTGCTTTTTATCCTGTCCCTGGTGGGTCCCCACAGCTCAGACTCCACCTAAGGCCATTTTCCACATTTTTCTGAGTGGGGAACAATAAAGTGGGAGTGTCCCTACAGTGCCCTCCTTGCAGCCACAGCTCTGCCAGCACGGCCTCGGTGGCACTGGGGCTGAGTGGGACACGCCAGCTCCTCTGATCCACAGCCAAGGCATTGCCCAGGAGCAGAGCAGTGATGGTCCAGCTTCCCTACAAAATACGGACACTGACAGAATCCATTTTTCACTGGAAAACCCCACAGGAATTGCTGCCCCCCTGGGAGCAGGCAGGACACCAGGACAGGGCCAGGTCACTGCCACCAAACCCAAGGAAATCTCTCCTGATGTCATCCCATCACTGCATCCAGGGGTTTTTTGGGGGGGTTTTTTGCACTTCAAAATCCAAATGGTGCCAGCAAACCAGAAAAACTGGGAAGGAAACAAGATCTGTGGTGAGGGGGGAGGGTGCAAAGGTGAATTCGGGGGGAATGAACACAAAAAGTGGATGGCTGCACTGAAGGACAGCCAGGAAAAGGTCCAGGGATGGGGTGATGGGCTGGAAAAATGCATGGGATGGTCAGGATGGGGTGGTATTTGTTATGGACAGTTATCCTGAGAGCTGCACAGCCAAGCCAAGGAGTGGGAAATTTCAGCTACACATGAAACAAAGGTGGGCAATGTCCTCAAAGAGGTGTCCCCTGCACAAAGGGAAGGGTTTAATGCACATTCAGCCTTGAAAGCACCTCCTGCTGCAGGAAACCCACCCGGAAAGCACTGACACCTCCGTCACACCCAGAGCTGCCTCCAGAGGTGGTGAAACCACAGAAAACATCCCCAACACCCCAAATCCACACAGGGAGCTTTCACTGGGGTAAAAACACAAGAAGAGAATGACTTTTAATGGTGTTTCTCCAGCAGCAAAAGCAAATTGCTTTGGCATTTTGGTTTGCAGGAGCTTTGTGAGCTGCAGGGATGGGAGAGTCTGTGAGTGCAGGAGCTGCTTCAGGGCAGCTGATCCCTGATCCTGGGCCTGATCCTGGGCCTGATCCCTGATCCTGGGCCTGATCCCTGATCCTGGGCCTGATCCCTGATCCTGGGCCTGATCCTGGGTCTGATCCTGGGCCTGATCCCTGATCCTGGGTCTGATCCTGGGCCTGATCCTGGGCCTGATCCCTGATCCTGGGCCTGATCCTGGGTCTGATCCTGGGCCTGATCCCTGATCCTGGGTCTGATCCTGGGCCTGATCCTGGGCCTGATCCCTGATCCTGGGCCTGATCCTGGGTCTGATCCTGGGCCTGATCCCTGATCCTGGGTCTGATCCTGGGCCTGATCCTGGGCCTGATCCCTGATCCTGGGCCTGATCCTGGGTCTGATCCTGGGCCTGATCCCTGATCCTGGGTCTGATCCTGGGCCTGATCCTGGGCCTGATCCCTGATCCTGGGCCTGATCCTGGGTCTGATCCTGGGCCTGATCCCTGATCCTGGGTCTGATCCTGGGCCTGATCCTGGGCCTGATCCCTGATCCTGGGCCTGATCCTGGGTCTGATCCTGGGCCTGATCCCTGATCCTGGGTCTGATCCTGGGCCTGATCCTGGGCCTGATCCCTGATCCTGGGTCTGATCCTGGGCCTGATCCTGGGCCTGATCCCTGATCCTGGGCCTGATCCCTGATCCCTGGTCCCGGAGCTGCCCCTGCAGGAGCCTGGCATGTCCAGGAGGGACCCTGGGACTTTGTGAGAGCCGTGAGCCCAAGCAGAGCCAGCGAGGGCTGGGCGTGGATGCAAAGCTGCAAAAGCAGAGCAGTTCCAAGCTGCTCCTCTCAGTGTCACACCTGAGTGAAGGCAGGATTCAGTCTGGGGCTGTGCCATCACCTGTGGCATCCTCTGCTCTGACAGAGGAGGGGTTAGGTCCTGCTCACTGGGGCTGCTCCATCCTCCCCACACTGGAATCATTTCCTTGTCTCTGCACAAGCACAGACCCCATCGTGAGCAGCCCCACGCTGCTCCAGGCAGGCTGCAAACCCGGGGCTGGGGCTCAGTGCAGTCAGAGAGGGGAGCAGGGAGCAAAAACGGGAGTGCAGAGCAAGGGGAGGGGATTTCAGTGAATGTGAGAGCCCCGTCCCTGCCAGGAGCTCGGCCTTGGCCACCAGAGCGTGGGGAATCGCGGGGCTGCACTGGCTGTGCACGCACTGATTGCTCCCTGCTGGCCTTCTCTCCCATTAAATCCGATTTTCAGAGCAGACAGGCGGTGCAGGAACTCCCCAGCCTCTGTCTGAGGGCTGGCCTGAGTGTCCCTGCCTCCAGGTGATGCCACACAGCAACCAGAGAGCTCCTGCAGAGCTCGGGAGCCCAAACCGAGCCCAAACCGAGCCCAAACTGAGCCCAAACTCCTCACCTAACTCCTGCAGAGCCCTGAAATCCAAACTGAGACCAAACTCCTCACCCGGCTCCTGCAGAGCTCTAGAGCCCAAACTGAGCCCAAACTGAGACCAAACTGAGCCCAAACTGAGCCCAAACTGAGCCCAATGGAACCCAAACTGAATCCAAAATCCTCATCCAGCTCCTGCAGAGCCCTGTAATCCAAACTGAGCCCAAACTGAACCCAAATTGAACCCAAACTGAGCCCAAATGGAACCCAAACTGAGCCCAAACTGAACCCAAGTGGAACTCAAACTGAATCCAAAATCCCCATCCAGCTCCTGCAGAGCCCTGGAACCAAAACTGAGCCCAAACTGAGCCCAAACTGAACCCAAACTGAGCCCAAACTGAACCCAAACTGAATCCAAAATCCCCATCCAGCTCATGCAGAGGCCTGAAATCCAAACCGAACCAAAAGTGAATCCAAACTCCTCACCCAGCTCCTGCAGACCCCTGAAATCCAAAATAAATCCAAACTCCTCAGCCACCACCCCAGGGGCAGGAGGAGGGCAGAAAAAAGACAGCAAGGAGCTGCTGCAGGGTTTGCAGTGCCAGGGGTGTGATGGCAGCTGCCCCCACCTCTGCAGGCACATTTTGGATGGTTTTTTGGATGTTTTGAGGATAAATTAAAGCTGCATCACTGCTAATGCAAGGCTGGGGTGGGTCTTGCCCCCCCAGGAGCAGTCAGACAGGTTGGATCACAGCACAAAAGTCCAGGGTGAGCACTCACACTCAGCCCTGGGCACTGCTCCAGCAGCTCCCTTGGAAGATCAAACAGAAACAGAATAAAACATGAGATAAAAAAAGAAAAAAAAAATACAACCGGCGACTCATCCAGCTGATTCATAAAATATTCACAGGGAAAGTCTGGCACGGAAATCCCCACAGATGACCTGTCTCACTCCCTCCCAGCTGTACCCCTGAGCCCCCCCAGGACGGACTGACCAATTTCCGGAGGGGGGACATTAATGACCGGGGCTGGCACGGCCACTCCTGGCTCTCCAAGCAGCTCCTCCCGCAGCTCCTTCTCCCAGTGCTCTGCCTGCTCCTGGAGGCCACTGCTGCTTTGTTTAATCCCAGGCTGCTCTTGTCACTCGTCCTGGCAAGGAGGGACAGCTCTGACTCCAGGGCTTTGTTCCCAGCACTGCCTGGATTCCCTGCAGGATCTCAGTTTGGGGTCCCTGTGGCACTTGTTACATTGAAGAGATCCTAAAATTCCTGAATGGATTGCTCTGGGTTGGGATCAGTGATGGAAACGAATCCACAGGAAGTCCTGGAGCTGTTCCCAGGGCTGGAGCCCCTCTGGAGCCAGGCTGGGAGAGCTGGGGGTGCTCCCCTGGAGAGGAGAAGGCTCCAGGGAGAGCTGGGAGCCCCTGGCAGGGCCTGAAGGGGCTCCAGGAGAGCTGCAGAGGGACTGGGGACAAGGCCTGGAGGGACAGGAGCCAGGGAATGGCTTCCCAGTGGCAGAGGGCAGGGCTGGATGGGAGATTGGGAAGGAATTGTTCCCTGGGAGGCTGGGGAGGGGCTGGGATGGAATTGCCAGATTTGCTGGGGCTGCCCCTGGATCCCTGGCAGTGGCCAAGGCCAGGCTGGACATTGGGGTTGGGAGCAGCCTGGGACAGGGGGAGGTGTCCCTGGGGGTGGCACTGGGTGGGATTTAAGGTCCCTTCCAGGCCAAACCATTCCAGGGTTCCATGAAATTCCCAATGTCAGAGCCAAGTGCCTCCATCCCCACATCCCTCTCCTGCTCTTGTGCATGACCAGGAGCTCCACAGCCTTTCCCACCTCTCTATTTCGAACCTGCCCCAAATCTACTCAAGAATTTATTTCAACACAGCTACAAACATTCAAAGGAATCATCACTGTGAGGATTTGGCTGCTGAAATACAATAAAATCCCTCTTTTTTGGGGTGCATTTCTTTATAAAGAAGGCCCCATTTTTGCCAAGAATGGCACCTTTTCTCCAGGTTGGATCCATCACTTTTTATCCACCTCCACATTTATTTCAAGCAGCCTTTTTTTTCCACACCATTTGCCGACTGATTGATGCTATTAATTAGCGTTTTTTACACTTGCCAGCTGCTTCATTTGAGAAGCAGAACTTCCAGCAGCCCAGCAAAACTCCAGTGCTGCTCAGAGTCAAGGCCATTCCTCACAGGATCCTTGATCGGAGCTGGTTATTCCTCACCACCCATCCACCAGCCTTTAATTAATCCACTCATTAATGCTGAAATCCACCCACTGCAGAATTCACAGATCTGGGATGTAACAGAGCCTCTTGACAGACAGATCCTGGCAGAAAAAAAATCAGGTTTTTGGTGTGACATTTCCCCATGACTCCAAGTTTTGGATGAATTTTCCCCTGCCTTCCATCCCCTCCTGGTCTGGCTGGGACACTCAGCGGATGCTCAGCCCCTCTGGACTGGCTGCAGGATTTATTTTTGGAGGATTTCTCCCCAGAGCTGCCCCCCTGACATGGCTGTGTCCTCCCTGAGCTCCTGAGGGGACTCTGGTGCTCTCCTTGGAGCCCAGGTGAGTTTTTCCAGGTCTTTAGGGTGCAGCACTGGGAGGTGCTGGTTTCAGGCTGGTCCCAACACGAGTCAGGGGAACAAAGCTCAATATTCACCATGGGACAAGGTGAGAAACCATTGATTGCAGTGAAAATGTCCCAGAACTGCATCTTCTCTGCTGTCACCACACCTGGCACACACCTTCATTTCTCCACCCTAAATATCCCATTTACACCTTCACCCCGAAGGAGCACAGGGGTGGCTCCTGGGGACAGTGCCACCACCTCCTCTGCTCCCCACTGACACATCACTCCATTTCAAACTGTTAGAAATTAGATTTTCATCATTTCACTCAAGAAACAACCACAACTGACCCTTCACTGAAGGCCGGGCAGGACATTTTTTCTAATATTGTGTCCAAAATTATATTTACATTGTTAAAACCAATTATTTCCTCATTTTCTGCAATCCCTCTGCTCTCAGCGATCCCTGACCCACAACGGAGCTGTCCCATTCCCACCACTGGAATTACTGGGAGGAAGCAGGAAAAAGAAGAGTCATTTAATGACTTTTACAAGAAATCTGTGGCAGAGCAGCCGATTTTGTGAGGCCTTTAACACAGAAAACAAATTTTCAACACAGAAAACAAATTTTCAGGGCTCTTTGATTCTCTGATTCTACCAAAGAAATGGAAATGGAGACCAACACCACCTGCTGTTATTCCATGGTTCCCAAACTCATTTCACATCCCAAATCCCCAACATCACCAGGGACCTGCAGCACCCAGGGCATGGCAGGGAAGGTCCCAGTAATGCCAAGGGGTAAAATAAAACCAGTTTGCACTTTGAGTTGAAAATGACATTAATTAAAAATTAGAAAATGGAAAATAACATTATTTCAAAATTAGGAAATACTACACAGAAATTTGTGCACTAAGCCTGAGTGGTTTGATTACAACTCAGATGATCTTTTAGACTTTGGGTTTAATGTTGACAAGTTTGGGAAGAGGCTTCCCAGTACCTTAAAGGGGCTTTAAAAGAGGAGGGAGAAAGAGTTTTTATAGAACAAGACCCAGGGAATGGCTTCCCAGTGGCAGAGGGCAGGGCTGGATGGGAGATTGGGAAGGAATTGTTCCCTGGGAGGCTGGGGAGGGGCTGGGATGGGATTTAAGCTCCCTTCCAACCCAACCCATTCCATGATTCCAAGTGATGTGATATTTCCAAATTTCTATTAAATTCTTAATGTCAATGAACGCATTTTATCATGAATGTTTCTAACCCCAGGAAGGGGAAATGAGGAGCCTTTTGGCGCTCACTGGAGTGGGTGAGGCATGAACTGTAATCAGAGCTACAGAACACGGCACTGGAAGAGAATTCATTCAAATAAGAGTTAATTTTAATAAAATTGGGGACTTGGAGACCCTTCCACTGACCAAGTGCCCCTGCTCACGGGTGCTGGTGGCCACAGATTCTCCAGGACCCTCGTGTTTCCTCACTGTCTGGCCAGGGATCCACTTAAATACCCCAAGCACTCCCAGTGACAGCAGGGAATCTCCAGCCCTAATTTGTGTCAAATTTGTAAAGTGTTTCCCAAGATGACCCAAAAGTGTCTCCTGGTGCTGCTGCCTCACTCCAGCAAACTTCCAAAGCTGCGACTCCTTTCTCCCAGGGGAGAAATCCAGGGATTTGTGGTCACTCCCAGCTTCCCCTCGGCCTCAGCCAGCTCCAGCAATGCTGACCCTGTTGTTATTAAGGGATGGAATAGGAAACACTGATTTTTCCACACAGATGAGCCACAAAACTGGCTCAGACCAGACCCCTCCCCTGGGCTCTGTGTGCTGTGTCACATCCTTTTTGTTTTCCTCTCATCCCACGGGGGCTCAGCTCCTCTTCCTGGAAGTTTTTCTGGAAGTTTTGGCAGGGATGCTCCAGCAGTGACCGCCTGCACCTCCCCTCCCTCTGCTCTGTCAGCTCTGGGAGCTCCCCGGGAGGAACTCGCTACAAAACCACGGGGATGAAAGGAAAGAAAACTTCCCCTCCACCAGCATGGGCTGGAGAAGCTCTGGGGGATTGTCCCTCTCTGAGAAGGGGCTGAAACCACCCTGGCCTTGGCACGGGGGTGCTGGTCAGGATCTGTGTTTATCCCCAGCCTTTTGTTCCTTAGCAACACAGACCCAAACATTTCCCCTTCCAGCAGCTCCAGCCCCGCAGGGAATCTTGGATTTCTTTCATTCCTCCACCAGTGCCAGGAATACCCATCCATGGCCTGAACAACATCCCCAAACCCCTGCCACTCACAACAACCCCATCCCCATCCAAGGGCCGGCCCCGTGATGCTCTGGAATAACAGGAAGGGCCTGGATTTCTGAGGATTTGGGATGTGAACTTGGCATCCCTCACATGATGGAACAACTCCTTCAACACAAACACTCGATTCCAAACGCCTTCACCAGCCAGCCTGGACAGCTCCACTGCCAGTGCCGGGAGAGGCTCCAGGAGAAGCTCCAGGAGAAGTTTCAGGAGAAGCTCCAGGAGAAGCTCCCAGAGAAGCTCCAGGAGAAGCTGGTGGGGAGCAGCAGGATGATTTTCCAGGAGAAATGATCCCCTTTGGAGCCTCAAGCCCTCCCCTGGGTGGGGCTGGCAGCAGCAGCCGAGCCCTCTGAGGTTCCTGGGGATGTGCAATTCCCGAGGTGCTGGAGCACATCCCTGTCCTCGCTGGCACCATCCTGGGAGTTTCCCACCAGCTGATCCTCCTGGGACCCATCCTTGGCTCAGCTGGAATTCAGAGGGGAATCCAACGGTTCCATGAGTCTGGCACCTCCCTGAGCGAGGCCCAGCTCCCCAGGGAAAGTTCCTAACACATAATTGCAATAATTAATAATGCTAGGCTGGCTTTATTTCCAGAGCCAAACAGTCTCTGGCTCCATTGAAATGGAGCAAACAAAACCAAGCCCAGCTGCCCCATCCCTCTTTTCCTGAGGTAACAAAACTCTACGACAGCACAGGAGAGACAATCTGAGAACCAGCAGCAACAAAAATCCGCAGAAAGTGCCCAAAAAAATAATCATTTTCTGCTCTGTTCGTGCCCTCATCACCACTGGGTGTTGATGGTTGATGAATTTCTGATCTCCAGATATAAATACCACTGACAGAATTCCCAGAGCCACTCAGGTTATTACAAGCCCTCAACATCCCAGAGGATCTGATGGATTGGGCTGGGATTATCACCTCGGAGCAGCCCATCCCATCAACCTTCTTCCTCCTCCTCCCTGGCACCTGGGGGCTGTAATTATTAATGAAATTCTGTACCTTGCTCTGGTGGGGAGAGAAACGCTCCGAGCATCAGACACAGCCCAGGCCCTTCCCCATCCCTCAGACTGGATCCGAGACAAACCAATTTGTAGGAACCGATTCAATTATTTCTCATTTCCTGCCTCCTGTCAGAGCCGAGCGAGGAAATGAGGACTGATCCCGGGGAGGCCTGAGATCCCATCAGTCCCCTGCACAGCAGGAACTGCAGGATAGGAAGTTTTGTCCTGCAAAATTTCACATCAGTTCCAGACAGGTGAGTGATTCCAGGCGAGCTGGAGGCTCTCACCTGGATCAGTGGGATGGGAGGGGTTTGAGCCCTGCCCATCCTCAATAGCACCTGGGCTGTGGAACACCTGGAAGGAGGCCCCAAGTCATCAGTCCTGCAGAATTTATGAGCACCAGGATGGTCTTTTCGTGCTCCTACAGTCAAAATGCGGGTCCCAGTCCAGGCTGGTCGAGGGCCTGGGCACGGGAGGGCTGCGGGCAGGGCTGGGCACAAACTGGGCTCACCCATCCCAGAGGAATCCTCGTCCAAGTACCCGAATTCCTGCCAGGAATTCGTACCTTGCCCCCACCCTGAGAGCTCCTGGGTGCCCCTTCCCAACCTGCCCAAAATCCCACATCCCTAAGGACCGTCCTCCATCAGCAAAGTTCCAACCCCCTGAGGTTTTCCAGGGCTGCTCAACTCTGGGGGTGCCCCTTCCCACCTGAGAGCCAGGCACAATTCCAGCTCCAGCTGGAATTGGGCTGCAATTTCCTTGATTTCCCTCGATTTCCCTGATTTCCCTCGATTTCCCTCAATTTCCATCGATTTCCCTGATTTCCCTCGATTTCCCTCGATTTCCCTTGATTTCCCTCAAATTCCCTTGATTTCCCTCGGATTTCCTCGATTTCCCTCAATTTCCCTCGATTTCCCTGATTTCCCTCGTTTTCCCTTGATTTCCCTAAATTTCCCTCAATTTCCCTCGATTTCCCTGGTTTTCCCTTGATTTCCCTAAATTTCCCTTGATTTCCCTCAGATTTCCTTGATTTCCCTAAATTTCCCTTGATTTCCCTTGATTTCCCTCAGATTTCCTTGATTTCCCTCAATTTCCCTCGATTTCCCTCGATTTCCTTGATTTCCCTCAATTTCCATCAGATTTCCTTGATTTCCCTCGATTTCCCTTAATTTCCCTAAATTTCCCTCGATTTCCTTGATTTCCCTTGATTTCCCCCAATTTCCCTCAGCTGCTGCTGCAAAAGCTGGGGCAGCCCAGGCAGGGGGAGCTGGATCCTGCTGTTCCCTGCACATCATCCAGGCAGGGATTGGGGCAGCTCCAACCCCGCATGAAAATCTGCTGGAGCTCCATCCCCAGCGTGGTGATGATGATGGTGATGATGATGATGATGATGATGATGATGATGATGATGATGATGATGATGATGATGATGTGTGAGGAGCTGAGCAGAGCCAAAGCTCTGGAAAGGACCTGCACTTCAACCCCCTCAGCTTTTCACTCGGAGCTGAGGAACACCCGATACCACAATTAGGGAGGAAAAAGTCTGGAACACCCATAATCCCATTTTCCCAGGAATTTTTCTGCAACTGAGCCTAAAAAAGCCCCCCAAACTCTGTCTTAGGCAGCTGCTTTTAGCTGGTCCATGAACTGATTGCTACACAGAAGGTTCAGTGTAAATAATAATAATAANATATGCCAAGAGCACACTCTTCTGTAGCTTAAGCAGACCCAGGTATCCCCTGTGCAATTCCTTTTGGGAGCCCCTCAGCCATGAAAAGTCTCCCTCAGACCCTGCTCTTTTTCCAAGACCTTTTCCCAGAGTTTCGCCACTCCAGATTGGGGATCTCTGACTGGGAAATGTTTTCCTGAGCCCCGGAGCCCGGCAGTTCTCACGGGACCAACCCCACACACGGCCCAGGAAGGGCCTCCCCGCTCCAGAGGGGAGCCCCAACTTCCGATGGATGTGGCACAACC
>VZTZ01042550.1:37055-58779 GCA_013400955.1 Drymodes brunneopygia
GGAGCAGCCTGGGACAGTGGGAGGTGTCCCTGCCATGGCTGGGGTGGGATGGGATGGGATGGGATTTAAGTTCCCTCCAACCCAAACCATTTTGGGATCCTGTGGTTCCCAGTTAAGCCCAGCCCTGCTCACAGGGGTTTGTTCCCATTTCAGGCACTGCCCTGGGGCTCTGAGTTCCCTGCCAGGTTTGCAGGTAAATCTGAGGCTTGTCCTGGGCAGGGCCAGGAGCTGCACTCCAGGATCCCCGTGGGTCCCTTCCTGCTCTGGATAATCCCTGATTCTGTATTTTATGTTCAATGAAGGAGCATCACCCTTGGCTCTCCCTGGCGCTCAGGGCAGCTGGGAGTGCCTCGGATTCCCCTTTCTCTGGTCCCCTCCGGCTCAACCCCTGCCTTGGGATGAGCGGCTCCTTCCAAAACAAACACGGGGAATTCTCGGAACTGCTCTCAGCAGCCCAGGAAATCCCCGCGGTGCTGGCAGGGTCAGGGGCTGGGGAGCTGTGCTGGCTCAGCGCTGAGCCTTCCCCGGGGGAGCAGCGCCCGCCCCGGGCTGTGCCCGGGGATTCCCACCAGGTGAGAGCCCCAGGGAGCTGCACACACACGGGAACGGGCTGAGATCACCCCGAGCAGCCACCACAGCTCCCAGTCAGCCCAGAGGCAACAGCTGGGAAAGGGAGGCTCAGCCCAGCTCATGGATAACCCCAGGGTGGGTTGTTGGTTTTTTTTACTTATTTATCCACTAATCAGCAATCATGTTCAAATCTGATAAAACAGCCCCGTTTTATCCATTTCCCTTCAACCAGGGATCTTTCACTGGTCAGGCTTAGGGAGGCAGATCTTGGCTCTGTGGTGTTCCTGAGGGCCTAAAACCCCAAAAGAGGGGAAGGGGAAGGGCCCCATGGCAGCTCTGGCCCTCAGCCCTGGGACTCAGCAGAGAATGCAAAGTCCAATCTCAGGCACCCCCCAGTCATTTGGGAAGGGGCTGCACCCAGGCTCAGGGAGATGGGGGTCACAACCCCAGTTCAGAACCCCAGTTCAGGAGATCCCAGTTGAGGAGATCCCAGTTCAGAACCCCAGTTCAGGAGATCCCAGTTCAGAACCCCAGTTCAGGAGATCCCAGTTCAGGAGATCCCAGTTCAGGAGATCCCCCTGGCTGGGGCACCTCCAGCTCTGTCACATTTTGGGGAAGACCAAGAGGGAAGGGTTTGGATTCCTCCACCCTGCAGAGCAGAGCAGCCTCTGGGGCACAACCCCACTCTGAGCATCCCTCTGGAAGTGAAAAGTTCTTCCTGGGGATGTGTGGATTTGTGGATTTGTACCATGGGAGGTGTTTAATTGTCCCCTAGTGCCAGGATATTTGGATATTTGTGTCTCCAATCATAAGGTTATGATTGTAAGTCTTTTTTTTTCCTTAAAGTAGGAAAAAAGGATTAGTTTTCCAAAGAGCCAACGTATTTTTCACTATCCATGGCACTGCTTTGGGGATGTCAGTGAAGGTTTTTAACTTTCTATATCTTGGTACTGTTTCTCCCACTGGCTGTAATTAACTAATAAAACAAACCAACTAATTGTGCCCATAACAGCACGGAGGGCTGGGCTGTGAAGCAGAAGGACACGGATTGAGCATCTCCAGCCCTCTGCTCTCAGGTTGCACCCCGGGAATGGCAGCGGGCTGGGGACACGGCCCCGGGCAGACCCTGCCGGCAGCACAGACCCCGCCCCAGCGCGGGTCGATACCAATCTCTGGTTTCGTGATGTCAGACTGCGGGATGGGCACCCCAGGGGCTGATGAAGGTGACACCGAGCCACCAAGGAACCACAGCGCTTCTCCTGCAGCCCATCCTGACCTTCACAGATCGTTTTCCCTGCTCCAGACCACCAGAGCATCCCTCAGGACGAGCCCCGGGGATGCTGTGATTGGCTCCTTGAGGAGCACAGGCATTGACCTGGCTGTTTAATGGCTCTCCCCAGCACAACCCAAGGAGCCTGAGCAGCCTCCAGCCCGTCCTTGGGGTGTTAAATGACCCCAAACTCCCCCTCAAGGGCTGGGGCCATCTGCTTGCAACAGGGATTGATCCAGCCTGACAGAATTCCACGATTTCAAATAAAATCCCTGCTGAAATTACACGTGGAGTGACCTCAAGGCTTTCTCTCGGAGAGGAATTTGTTCTTTAAACACAAAACTCAGTGCACCCCACCCCCAGTTGAATGTGGACCGTGCACGTCCCTCCTGAGGCCTCCAGGGAACCAGAGACTCTGCAAAGGGTCTGCAGAGCCTCTTCCCACCAGGAGATCAGTGCTGGAAGGGCTGGGAACTCACCAGGAGCTGGAAACACCCCCAGGCAGCTCCTCCTGGCAGCCCCAGGGCCACATCCTGAGCTGGCACCACAAATCCTTCATGGAGAGAGCGGGAGGGAAGGACTGAGCCCTGATCCCAACTGAGCCCTGATCCCAACCCCAGGCACGAACCACCAGGCTCAGGGAAGCTGCAAATGCTGGATCCAAACCCCTGCCCAGAAAAGGGGAAACAAAAGGAACCATCCACTCCCAGAGCTGGGGAGGAGACACCTCCAAGGGAGAGCAGGGAGGCCAAGCTGCCCCAGTGCCCTGGTGGGTTCATCAGCTCCTTCCTGGCAAGTGGGAATGGTGAAAGGAGGAAATTTGGCTGTTCTGGTCTTCCCTGAAAGCCAAGGAATAGAATTCCAGCTGGGAGGCTGGAGAGCAGCAGGAGAAATCCCAGAGATGGTCCTGGAAGTGCTCTGAGGAGTGTGACAGAGGGGGAAAGGGATGGATTGGGGAAGGCAGAAATCTGCACAGAGGGAAAAGTGATGAAGGTGGCAGAGAGAAAGGCAAGAGCTCCAAAGAAATGAAAATGAGGGGAAGAAGGAGCTAAAAGAGCTTCAGGAAGTGCACCTTTTGTGAATTTCTCTGTGATCTCCCTCCTTGGGTGAGACAACAAAACATGGGATGGCTCCAAAAGCTTTGAGTCCAACTGCATCCCACTGAAGGCTGGGCCTGGCCAGCAGCATCCAGTGTGAACCCAATAAATGAGGGGGAAAATGAGTCAAGGAGGAAATTTTTATGGGGGGAAAAAAAGAAAATAAGAGGGTGAAATCATGTCTTGAACATGGCTGCACTTTGTGTAAAACACTTTCAGGACAAGGAGTCTGATCCATTTGGGAGCTTGCAGAAGGCACCAGGAACCCTGGGGAATTGTCTGCAGGAAAAGGTCCTGGCAGACACCTGGGAAGGAGCAGCAGGAAAAGGTCCTGGGAGACACCTGGGAAGGAGCAGCAGGAAAAGGTCCTGGCAGACACCTGGGAAGGAGCAGCAGGAAAAGGTCCTGGCTGCTGGGGCTGAACACCCTGACACCAGAACCCTGGTGGGAATGAGGCACGGAGCACACGGAGCACACGGAGCACACGGAGCACACGGAGCACAGCCTGTCCTGCTGGCCCTGGGCAGTGCCATGAAATCCAGACATGGAATCCAGACATGGAATTCCCTGCTGTGACCCGATGTGTCACGGCCAGAGGGACACGGTCAGAGCTCCAGGAAGGTTAAAGCTGAACCCAGCACAGGTTCAGGACTGCTGACACATTCCCTGGTGCTGGATGGCACAGAGCACCTTGGAGAAGAAGCTCCAGGAAGGTTAAAGCTGAACCCAGCACAGGTTCAGGATACCCGACACATTCCCTGGTGCTCGATGAACACCTCGGAGAGGAGGATTTGGGTTGTGTCTGTCACGTAGAAGGACATGGACTGAGTGTCCCCAGCTCTCAGAGCCCACCCTGGGAATGGCAGGGAACAGGGAAGGTCCCGTGACAGAGGCTGAGAGCAGCACAGACCCCGCTGTCCCCTCTGTGCTGGGCTCAGGGACAAAGCCAGCCCTGTGTGAGCACAGCACGAGGGGACACAGCTGCTCGGGGGGACAGCACTGAGGGACCCCCGAGCTGCTCTGGGAGGGGCAGGGGCATTCTCAGCCCTGTTAATGCTGAGCTGCTTTAACTCCAGGAAGAATTGCAGGAGTCCCCCTGAACAGCCACAGGGACAGCCTAGTCCCGGGGAACTGAGATTCCCACGGGACTGAAGGGAACAAAGCCCAGCTCAGAGCCTCCCGTGGGTCCCATCTGCCGCAGGAGGGTGGCAGAGATTTACTGAGCTCATCAAATCACCCGCTCTGCTGCTCCCTGAGTCATTTCAGGCCACAGCCACGGCAGGGTTGGTCCTGTTTGGCTCTTTGCATCCCCCACTCCCTGCCCAGACCTGGGCTGGGCACGCAGAGCCCACACCTGGGGCAGAGCTGAGCTCTCCTGACCAGCGAGCAGCTCTCCTCTCCCAAAGCACTGCTCTTCCCTCTGCCTTGCTAGTCTGATCATCTGCTAACGAGGTATTTTAAAATAAAAGCAAATTTCAGCTGGTAACAGCAGAAAAACCACAGGCACAGCCTAATGAAAGCCTTTTCCTAACACACAGGAACCAAGACCACCCAACAGCAAGGACAGAACTGATAAATCCTGCTGGAAACTGCTTGCACCAATTTGGCCCCCTCTGCAACACCCAGGAAGGATCTTCTTTAATTGTAACCCACAGACACATTGCTTAGGAGCTATTTTAAAAAAAATTTTAAGAGATAAAGAGCAGCGTTAGACCAGTGCTGAATTCCTGAGGCGCTCTCTGAATTACCTGGAGCCGAGGTTTAAGATACACATAAAATTAAGGCCTTGCATCCATTCTGGTTTGAGCATTTTGGTTGGGTGGGATGGAAATCACATCAACAAAACGCTCCTTTTGTTCCCCACCCAAACCCCAGGGGTCAGGGCAGACCTGCCCGGATCCTCCTCACAATGGGAACAACCATCAGGAACATCATTTTTTGGGAGAAGGCTCTGGAAAGATTGAGGGGATGCAGAGTCTGTCACTTCAGAGACAGCTGCGAGATGGATTTGAGCTCTTTGCTCAACCACCCACTCAGAAAAGAGATCCAGGTGATTGCTGACTTAAAGACAGCTCAAAAATAGGGAATTAATGCACTCCAGATCTGGAGGGCTGAGTTTTTACAGTGGCTGTGGAAAATAAACTGAAATCCAGCTCCATCTGCTCACCTCCAGTGGCACCTTGCCATCATTGTAACAACTCCACACAAGTGTGAGACACAAAAAGAGAAATAAAACGAGACACTCACCCTCCTTCAAAGATCTTGATCCTCACCGGCTCCCCTCGCTTGGTCACAAGAGCCTCTTCTTCTGATTTTCCCCTTTTCTCCTCTTCCTTCTCAGCTCTAGTTATATCTTTTCGACCTTCATTAGAAAGGAGCGAAGGCAAATGAACCTATCTCCCCAAAAGAGCAAAACAATCCATGATTACAGACAGCATCACTGGCAGCAGGCACAGAGCAAACAGCCCCAGCAGAGCCAGCAGCGGCCCCAGCGCTGCTCCTGACCCCGAGGGCTGGCTTTGGGGCACCCTCCTCAAAAACGGGGCCTTGCTTCTGGGTTTGGGGCCCTGAGGGTTGTGTGGCATTTACTGGGACCTCTGACAAGATTTTTTAATTGTCCCCTCCAGGTTATCCAGCTCTCGTCAGCTGGAAGAATGAAGGATGGAGAGAAGTGTGGTGGCTGGGGTGACTCTGAGCGCGTGGGGTCTCTGTTCCCGAATCTCTGTCCCTGGGGAATCCTCTCTCTAAAATACACATCCGAAAGGTCTGGAGAGGAGGCATCTGCACAATTCACACACTGACCCTCCGGGTTTCCCCCACGTTCACACACACTCACACAAATATGGATTTCAGCCACCTCAGCCTGACAGAAATCCTCGCTCCCGGGTGGTTTCCTTCCCCTGCAGCCCCGCTGCCGAGGGCACTGTGCAGAGAAAGCCACAAAACCCACGGGAGAAAGGAACCCTCAGCCTCCCCACACGTTCTCAGCATCAGATCTGCTTTTCCACGGTTAAATTGCCAGTTGTGGAGGAGGTTTGTGTCTAAACCTTGCCTAGCCCAAGTTTAAGTCATGTCCTGACACCTCACCTATATGTTGAACATTGTTTGGTTTAGGATGGACCTAAACATCAAAGCTGCCTCTGTGGCTCTGGGTGGGATGAGGGAGAGCTCTCCAGCCTGGAATGAAATGTTGGGATGTCCTAAATCCTGGGATAATCCCAGGGAGAGCTCTCCAACCTGGAATGAAATGTTGGGATGTCCTAAATCCTGGGATAATCCCAGGGAGAGCTCTCCACACCTGGAATGAGATGTTGGAATGTTGCCCCTAAATCCTAACAGGACAAACCCAGGGAGAGCTCTCAGCACCTGGAATGAAATGTTGGGATGTCCTAAATGCTGGGACAAACCCAGGGAGAGCTCTCCAGCCTGGAATGAAATGTTGGGATGGAGCCCCCTAAAGCCCAACAGGACAAACCCCCAGGGTCTCCAGAGGAAGGGCAGCAGTTGCCTTTGCCCCAGGCCACTCCTCACACAGGGACTCTGACATCCAATTGACTCCATGTGCTGGGTGAGGATCCTGGAACCACATCCTCACACTCTCTGTAATTTATGGAAACAGGCTGAAGGCATCTGAGAGTGGTTTTTAGAGGGGTTCTGGCCTGAAGGCAGCCCCTGCAGCCCAAAGCAGAGTTGGGCACCCTTGGCTCTGGCTGGCAGGGGTGGCAGCTCCCCAGGTGATTCACCTGCCCCACCTCAGCCTGGTGTGTAGGGGGATGAATCAGCCCAGTGGAGCCTCTTTGTCTCCCCTGGGTTTGGGGGAAGCCACAGAGTGAGCAGCTCAAAGAGAGACCCAAAAACAGAGTCCAGTGGGATCTAACCCAGCCCCCGCAGCTGCTGGAGCTCACAGGGTGCTCAGCAGGAGGAGGGACGGACTCACTCAAAATTCACTTTGCAAAACTGGGGTCAAACATTTCAAATTCACCCAGGAATTTCAGGAGCTCAGCTCAGAGGCTGCTCTTTGCCCTTGGGGCCACATCAGCCCCATGTCCACACCATCCTTCCTAGAAGCCTCCTGGGAACAGTCCCTGTGCTGTCCCACATCCCTAAAAGTGCCAGGAATTTTGTGAGAAGGGGCGAGGACAGAGCAGTGCCAGGAACCATTTGATTATTTAACAGCAGGAATGGTCTTGAGCTGGTGGCTCTGGGCATGGAGATGACAGTGAGGAAACCAGCGGCAGGAGACACTCAGAACCCTCAAAAATTAAACTTTTAGAGTTGGGACTTCACCTCCTGATAGGAGCTACGGGCTCAGAGCACTGCTGGGGACAACCTTCCCAGGTTTACTGAGGAATACAAAACAATTGACTTGCTAGATGTAGCATGAGGTTTATTTATTGCAACTTTCGAAAGCACAAAAACATGGACAGATGAAAGGCACCAGAGAGCCAAAATCATACAGTCACTGCTATCCCCTTGTACAATCTCGTTGGAATTTACAGAGTGTGCAAGCCCCAGTACAGTGTCCCCAGCCATCCCTACATGCACGCTGGAGCCCGCAGCCACTCCAGAATTCCAGAATCCTCTGCTCAGCAAATCCCACTGGAAATATAAACCCCAAGCCAAGGACGGAGACAGCACGTACAGAACTACTGCTTGCTGCATGCATAACTGTACAAAATACCAGAGCTTTTTTACATCTCCTGGCGGGTTCACTGACAACCTGGAGTTACATAAAGGGGGGAATATTGAAGGGAAGGAGCCAGAGCTGAGGGTTGGACTCCCAGCCTCGGAGTGATGCTGCTGCTCCTGCACATCCTGGCAGTCGCTGCTGCCCCACCCGTGCTTGTTTTAAACACTGCACAGAGGGTTTCACTCCCACCCATCACAAATCAGCTCTGTGCTTGGCAAGAATTCAGTTTATCCCCACTGCAGTTCTCGGGGATCTGCCAGCCATGTGGGGAGGAGGGCTGGGTTTAGGATCCACCGCCCCCCCAGGTGAACTGGGCAGGGCAAACCCTTCCTTTTGCAAACTGGGAACCTGAACCTGCACCACCAGACAGCTTGGAGGGGTTTGGGAGGCTTTGGGGGAAATGCATGCAGTGAAATGTGGGTTTGGATGAGGGAGGGCTGGCCCATTGCTGTTTGACCTCTCCCTTCAGGGCAGGAGGGTCTCGTACCTCTGGGCACGCACGGGGTGTGCGTTTTAGCACCATGGCCAAGGGCAGAGCTCAGAGCAGCACAGGCACTTCCTTCAGGGGCTGAAATCGAGGGTGCTACAGCACCACTCAGATAAAACCCTTGGAAAAATAGTGCATAAATCTCAGCGTGGTTATTGCGCTGCTCAGGTAATTATCTGCCCCTGTGTCCCCAGAAATCTGTCTCTTGGATTTCTGCAGGAGAGCGAGGGAAATGCTGAATAGAAATAAAGATTTATTGAATCAAAGCGACTCTACTGTGTATTTTAAGACATATTTATAAGCAGCAGCTGCAGCAGCGATTATGATAAATTTAATATTCAGAGTTCATTTCATGACACAGAAATAAAATGAATAATCCATCAATATAAATTGACTTGAGATGAATATCAAATTGCAAAATCTTTAGAGCGATTCTGTTTGCTAATCTACATGAACATGATCTGGATTAAAGGGATCTGTTTGGTTCAGCATTAAGCAGAAGGGGTAAAGTCTGGCTTTAAAATGAGATACATAAAATTAGGCAGCTCACAGGAGGGTCTTAAAGACTTCTTTGCCTGTGTGGGCACTGCCTTGGGGGAGCTCTGCCCCTGGGCGGCCACTGTGAAATCTTAACTCTAAAACCAGGCATAAAATATCCTTAAATACCTGGAAAAGCAGGTGGACAACCATGGACCAAACGGACCAAACCACAGGGGTGTTGAACAAAACGTGTCTGACCCGCTGAGGCACTTTGATAAATGTCACTGCCAGCCTTTGTGCTTCTTCAGGGGCCTAAATACACTTGCAAATCTCCCTTTAATATTTTTAAATACTTTTAAACATGCCTCTCCATGTTCATTAATGTGAGATGAGCAGATGCACAACCAGACAGAATCCCATTTCCCCGAGGTAATCCTTTTTTTTTTTTTCATTTCTANACTTTTTGGGTTACAAGGCAAGTAGGAACTGGAGAACAGACACCTGGCCTGGGAGCAGGCTCTCCTGCCTCCTGGGTTGGGCTTTCAGTGGGGTTTGGGCTCTTCACTTGAAGAGCTTCAGTGAGAGCAGGCGCTTCCCAAAGCGCCAGCGGGACGAGTAAACCCCGACCAAGCTCAGCACAGCCACGCCCTGGCCCTCAGCCCCCTCTGCCCACGCATCCAAATGGATCAGGAGAAAGAGATATGATTGCATTACCTCGGTCATTTTGGGCTTCCTGGAGCTGGCCGGGACCAGCCTGCCCGCCTCAGGCCGCGGAGCAGTGGCCATGGTGTAGGTCTCCTTGCTCACCTTCTGCTTGGACCTCAGCAGGGCCAGGGCTGCCTTGGTGGACACCCCGGGCAGGTTGGGGTTGTAGAGGCTGACGCACCAGCTGGCGTACACCGAGGAGCGGCCATCGGCCTGCGGGCTGTGATTTGGCTTTACGTAGTTTAAATAGCACCAACTGACATTAGTGGTTGTGTGGAGACTGGGGAACTGCAGGACCTTCTTGGTGTCTGTGCCCTCCCGAGCCTTCCCCATGCTGGCGGCGCCCTCGGGCGTGGGGGCAGTGCTGGCAGGGGGTGGTGGAGGCTGCTCCACCGGTTCTTTGGAGTCTTCCTTCTTCACGGGCTGCAGAGGCTCCTGGCTGAGGAACTGCTTGCCAGCTGGCTGCTCGTACTCCTGCAGTGCCTCAAAGCTCGGGGAAGCCGACCGGGACACGGCCTGCTGGGAACTGCTCGGGGTTTCCTTTGGCTCCGACGGCTCCACGGACACGCTGGGTGGTGTCTCGACCTCGACCCTGTCTTGGCTTTCTGCGAGGAAGTGAGATTTATCCTGCTTTTTTCCTTCCTCTGCTGCACTGGGTGGCTTCACCACTTCCAGCTTCTCTTCTGCTTCAGACACTTCCTCCTCCTTCACTCTCTTCTGCTGCTGGGTCTCCATCGTCAGCTCCAAGCTGCCGGCTGGGGACAGCATCCTTTTGCTCCCCCCGACTGTGGAGGGGCCCCCTTCCAGGCCGAGGACACTGTCTGAGGGGCAGGTGAGTGGCATGTAGCCCTTGCGTTCTGGCAAGGGCAGGGGCACTCTCAGGTAGGGGCTCTGGAAAAAGCTTCTCTGCTCCTCTGTGATCATCTGGGCCAGGTCAAAGCCCAGCCCGTGGACATCAGCGCTGCACACCAGGGCGCCCTTGGGCTGGCGGTCATCGAATTTGGGGAGGACGATGGTGGAGGAGCTGCACTGGGACTGCGTGACCAGGATCTGGGAGAGGGTGGTGTACATGGCGCTGCCGTAGGAGGGCATGTTGGTCTGGATGCGAACAGGGACAACCAGGGACACCATGGGCTCTGTCCGGGTGGGGACAACGAGCTGGGTCACGGTGACAGACACCGCGGGACTCGCTGCACAGGTCAGAGGGTGCAACCTGCTGTCCGAGTCATAATCCGTGCACGGGGACAGGCTGGAGCCTCCTGCTGCCGAGAACAAACTGGATTTGATCTGTGGCAAATGTCCACCAGCGTCACCTGGCAAGTGGAGGGCAAACTGAGACTGGAGAGGCAGGAAAAAGGCTGAGGGGATTGGGGACGAGCCAGGGTAGTGCACGGGCAGGAACGAAGGGTGCCTGAAGGACACCTCGGCGGGGTGGGACATCAAGGGAGGAGCGATGTGGAGCGGGCCCGGGTGGATGAGTGTTTGTGGGAGGGGCAGTGGTGGGGTCTGGAATATGGAGGGAGGGATCTGAGGCATGGAGAACTGGGCAGAGAGGATGTCAGACATGGTGTGTGCAGCAAAGAGCTCTGCAGACTGCCCAGGCTGTGGCAGGAGGTGCTGGTAGGGGAATATGGAGACCTGGGGGGCCATGAAGTGCTTCTCGTGCAGCGTCAGCTGTGGCACGGGGTGGTGGAACACCTGCAGGGCCTCTGTGTATGGCGGGCTGTAGGATGGCTCGGGGCTGTCCTTTGGCTGGCTCTTGTCACTCGAGTAGGTGCCGTGAGAGGGCAAAGGGGAGGACGAGGACGGCTGATGGGGCAAACTCGTGGCAGGAGATTTACTTGAAGAAGGAGCTGGATCATCCGTGTCTGGCCAGCCTGGCGGGGCCGGGTCTGGCTCGTGCTCGGGGTGCCTGGTGAGGGATGCCTGCCTCACCAGGAAGCATTTCCTCCTCTCCTGGGGGGCTGAGGAGGTGGAGGGGCCGGGGGTGGAGGCAGGAGTGGACGACAAGCTCCCGTAGTCAAAGGATTTGCTGCGAGTCTCTGACATCTGGGAAGGGTGGGACACGTTGGGCGTCTGCTCCGAAGCGGACCTCCGCATTTCCCTGGAGTGGTGATGGTGGCTGGGGACCATCAGCATGTGGGAGCCAATGCCAGGAGGTTTTGGGTGGGATTCGGAGGGCTGGCTGCTCGACTCGGGCTTGGTGTGGTCATCCCGGTCAAAGGAGACGGAGTGGCTGGAGCCGTGGGATAGGCTGCTCTCCTGGCTGGGGCTCCGGGTGAGGGAGACGGACTCAAAGCTGGACTCTCCGGAGGACTGGGCCATTTCTGCCAGCCGGAGCCGCTTCTTCTTGGGTGGGAGTTTCTCTGCAGGGAGCTGGGAGAGAGTCTGGCTCCTCTGCGGCCACTGGAATTCCTCGGTTTTCTCTGGCTCCTTTGGAGGAGGTTCTGGCTCTGTTTCTGGTCTGTCCGGCTCTTCTGTGACCAGAATCTCAGGGACCTGGATGTTGGGCTGGCGGACCAGCCTGGGCTGCAGGGAGTGAGGGGGGCGGCTGTGCTGGGGCGTGGGCTGAGATGGGAACTGGGACAAGGGCTTGTCCTCTTCCAAGCTGCTGGGCTGCTCGATGGAGTCCGACTTCTCAAAGGAGCTCGTGTGCTGGATGACAGAGATCTCCTTGGAGGTTGTTCTCCTCTCCTTGCCCTCTGCGCTTGAAGCCGGTTTGGTGTTCCTGGAATGGAAGCTGGCACTGGCCTCGGAAGGTGCGGATTTTCCCGAGTCTGCTGGTGACTTCAAGGATTCACGGGTCAGGTTTAGAGCCACATCAGACGAGGCTGGGTTTGCAAACTGAGCACCTGGGCCGGTGCTGGAGGAGGGGGTGTCAGACATTTCGAAAGCTGGAGGCTCCTCATCATCCCCAAGGCTCTTCTCCTTCCGCCTCTTCCGCAGCGGGGTGAGCTCCAAGGTGCTGCCCAGCTTGTAATGCATCATCTGGGGCCACACGTCGGGATCCGCCGCGCTCTTCTCCGGCTCTGCCGAGCTGTGGGAGGCGGCGGAGCGGGGCTTGGAGAGCTGCAGTTCTGAGCAGTAGTACTTCTTGTGGGCCTCATAGTTGTCCCTTTTCTTGTAGCGGGCGCCGCACACGTTGCACTCGTACATGAACCCTTTCGCCTTCGGGCCCTTGCGGGACTTTTTGGTAAGATCGCTTTCCTTGGTTTCAGGCTCCTCAGGAGGTTTGGGAACGGTTTCTTTGCTGGCAGAGCCGACCTCCTCCGAGGCGTATTCCACTCCCAGGGGTAGCTCGATGGCTGGTTGGCGTTTTAGCATTCGAGGGTGGGAGGAAAACGCTTGGCTGCGGCTTAAGACTTCGGGCTCCATGATGTGATCATCGAATGAGTAGCTACCTCTAAAGGTGTGTGGGGAGCTTATAGTGCATGCAGCAGAAGGCATTGAGTGGCTTCTTAGGAGAGGCACTGTCTCTGTGGCACTGTGGGATTGCTGAAGTGACAACAATGATTGTTCAGGCTTCATTTTTTCACCATGGGATGCCAACACTTTCGCTGCCTCCAGCTGGCTGCTGGAACCAGACTTGATATCGAACTGGAACGGTTCTCTGTATGCACCAGACTTTGGGGATTCAATGCTGCTCCGCCTCGACAGGGAGCTTCTCCTGGGCTTCACACTGTCTATTTCACTGGTATCCACCACGGCTTCGTTAATGGTAATTAGCTTAGTGATGTGTTCGATCACCTGTGTTCTAGGCACAGACAACGGGACCATGCTGGGCTTCTCGTCGCCAGACAGGTGTGGGAATCCCTGGGTTGTGTTTGCAGCCAGTGCCGCCGTCCTTTGCCCAATCCTCCCGCACTTCCCGAAGATGATCTCGGCGTAGGATTTGGCGTTGGTGTTGGGAGGGCTGATCTGCTGCTCGGCGCTCTCGGATCTGGAGAAGTACCCGGACTCCGTGCTGCCCTTGCTGCCGGGGCTCAGGAACGCCTGCTCGTCGATCACCTTCTTGCGCTCGCTCAGGCGCAGCGCCAGCTTCTGCTTGATGGTGTGGGTGTCCTCGGACTTATGGCTCAGGGCGTGCTCCGACGACGGCTCCACGAACTGGGAGCTGTCCTCAAGGGACTGGGACATGCTGGAATGGGACAACGAGCAGCGGTCGTGGCTGGAGCCTTGGCTCCCGGTGCTCAGCAGGCTGCTGGAGAGCAGGGTGTGCTTCTGCCTGGGCAACAGCTCCACGGCGTGACCCGACATCGCCGCCGTCTCCTCCTCGGAGTCCGTGCTTTCCCCTTCTGTCGGCTCCTCAAAGTCCTCTCCGCCGATCCTCTCCATCTCCAGGCTCGATGGGTACATCTCTGCTCCGATCCCTGAGGCCAGCCCAGCTTTTATCCGGTGAGCGTGAGACTTCCTGTGTTTGTACAGATTGCTCTTCGTCTTGAAGGAGAAGCCGCACGGAATGCAAGGGTAGGGCCTCTCCCCCGTGTGGGACCTGATGTGTTTCTGGAGCACGCTGGGCTTCGCGCAGGGCCTGCTGCAGTACTGGCAGATGTACTTGCCCGGCTTCTGAGGCTTCTTCTCCTTCTTGTGCACCTCCTCGGCTTGCTTCAGGGACACCTGGGCGGGGCGGGGGATGAAGACCTTCTGCACGGCCGGCATGTCCTCGGCGGGAATGATGGGCGAGTGGGACGGGAGCAGCTGGCCATGGTGGGCGTGCAGCCCGGGGGACGGGAAGGAGCCAGAGGGCCCTGGCCTGACCGGATCAACTAGCTGCCATGTGGGACCTTCCAGGACATGCTCCGGCTTCCCCGGGGACATGAATGCTGGTGCCAGTGCGTGCTGCTGAAGCTGCGGGACGTGGGCGGGGTGGTCGAAGGAGGAAGGCTTGGGTTGCTTCTGGTGGCCGGGCTTCTCCTGAGGCTCCTCTCGCGGGACGGGCAAGGAGCTGGAAAAGTGCTGCTGCGAGATGATATCGCGGAGAGGGGTTCCTTGGGAAGGAGCAGAGCTGCCCTGGTACGTAGTTGGGGATGAAATACTGCCTTGGAAAGCCTCTCCTTTGGGAAGCCTCTTTCTTGGACTTTCCTCAGCCTTTTTTGTGCTCTTCTGGCTTTGTTCAGGATCCATGACCTTAAAAGGGTCTTTGAATGCTATTTCGGGAAGGTTTTGGCAGGCTTCATTTACGAATAATAAAGGTCTCCTCTGTAGATTCCCTGTTTTGCCTGCATTTGCTACGAAGCTGGAGCCGCCAGGAGATGGTTGTTGATTTAAGATTTTACTAAAGTGTCACTAGTTGCTATTTGATTCAAAAAAAAAAATGTTTCAAGGTCAATAAAGTTCACATTGGTAACACATGACAAACTACTTCAAAGAGAGAAAACTTTCCAAAACTTTCAGTCCAAATATTTTCCTTGTGAACTTGGTTAAGGCTTTAAACCTTGCCATTTTATTTCAGTTGACAGTGGCAAGCCTTCAAAGTCAAGATGCAACCCACAATGTGTCTCTTGTTTGTTATGCAAACCTTTGAAAACTTGAGACTTTAGTGCTCATCTCAGAAAGATCCTTTTTTTTTCTCTCTCTCTCTCTCTCCTGTGCAAGGAAAATAACACTGAACGGTGGATGTCCCCCTGTGTCTTCCTTCTGTTCCACTTTGGAGTTCAAAAGCCTTGGAAAAGTATTTCCCACATTTCTGTAATTACATCCAAAAGAAAAACAAACAGACAAAAAAGAAATTACTTTAGCTTTTGTGTGTGAGTAATTAAATGCTGCTCGTTCTGGGGAGGGGGGTTAACAGCAAATATTTTGCACACAAATAATTCAGAACAACTCATTGAATGCCTGCCGTTCACAAGACATTACTTTTAATGGCAACCTAAACATAAATTGCACTCAGGCAAACCTCAGGGACTTGGTTTAATGCTCACAAAACCTGGCTCTGAGGCAGCAACCAAAAGACAGGAACTTGAAACAGAGACAGTTTGGAAAAATGCATTAAAACACTTTCAAACTCGAATTCCTCCTAATCCCCTGCAAACATTTAGGGGTTTAAAGGTTTTCTAATTGTATTTCCCTTCCAAACTGCCTGACTCCAAAGCTCTGCCTCACGCCTCTTACATCCCTGACAAATAGCAAGGAATCTTCTCAGGATAAAAGCTGCTCTTGAGCTGTGCTAATCTTCAGTGTCACCTCCAACACCGGCAGGTAAAGAGGAGCTGCTTTTATTGAAACGTTGCCTCTTTGATTTCCTGCCTTTTGTCACCAGACAAAGGTGCAAATCCAATTTCTGTGGCACACTGTGTGAGGAGTTTCTAACGGGAAACCCCCTGGAAATGAGTGTGGATGGGACCTCTCAAACCCTATGAACGACCCCGGTCAGCAAACACAGCTCAGGATGGGACACTCTAGGAGGGAACTGCCCTGGAATTGCACCCTGACTGCCCTGGAACCAGCCAGGGTCTCCAAGAGATGGAGCAGAAGATGGGTGGGATGCTCTGAAGGAAAAGGAAGGTGGTGCTTTTTGAGTGAAGTGAATTGATAGGAGTGATTTATAATGAGAAATGAATTATTGTCCCTCTTTCCGAAGGTACTGCCTGTCCTGAGGTGCAGAGCCTTGCTAGGACGGGATTGCTTTGGTTTAACTCTGGGATTAATCAGAGGAAATTGCTGCAAGCCCTGTGTTCCCTGGGGATGGGGCTGAAGTGCAAGTCCAGCAGAGCAGGGAGGAGCAGGGGACTGAGATTTGAGCTCTGTGCTGGTCCAAGTTCCTCCTGAAGGGTGAAGAGCCAGCAGGAGAAACCACCAGGTCCTCCAGGGATTCCCCACTCCTCATTCAACTCCTACAACCCTGTGGACTCAATGAGAAAAGGGACGTGGAGTTTGAGGGGATTTAGGTTAATTTAGCAGAGTTTAACAATACTGGGACACCCTGGGACACACCAAGAGCAGCCAGACTTCACAAAACTCTCTGAAAACCATCTGTTCTTTGGACACATCACCTCAGGTGGCCAAATTTAGGGTGCAAGTCCTTGGACACAACTCTGTCATGGAGAGAGGCGGATGACAATGAGGGACCCAACGGGGACAATGCATCCCCCACGAGGGGCTCAGTTCAGGGACATTGGTTGCCCTGAGGTGTCATTTTTTACTGACCGGAGTGGTGGCTTCTCCCACTGCCCAGCTGTGACACCACATCTCAGGGAAATGACACAAAATCAGCCCTGGCCTTGAACTTCACCTGCCTCCTCCTCAGCTCCAGGTCCTGCTCCCTTCCAGCACCAGCTGCAAACTCCCCAGGACCTGCAGAGCACCTGCTCTTGCCTTGACTTGCTGAGGAAATCAGGCTCCTTGCTGTGAGAAGGATTTAATTACATTTTGGAACCCCTTTTCAGAGAGCCCTCAGTGCTGACTAACCCTGACATGGTCTGGGCTAGACTTTGAGCCCAGCATTTAGCCAAGATCAAAGGCACTCGAGGAGCTGATTTATCACCTTGATTTCTGCCCACATGGCTGGGGTTTTGCCCCACTCGTGACACACAGAGCTTTTTAACCTGGGAGAAGTGGATTAAAGCAGGAACAGAGAATATTAACTGGGTAAGAGTGGATTTAAGCAGGGATTTTTTCAGCAAGTGCAGAGTGAGCTGCCACACACTCAAATATTCACATTTAAGAATTCCCAACTCAACCTGAACAACATTTTCATACTCAATTTCCTCCTGTAGGCCACATATCAGTTCCTAAGAGTTTAATAATTAGGCTTGCAAAGAAAATCTTGAGTTAATTCAATATCACCCCAAATGTTCAGACCATCCTCATTCTCCTCTGATGAACACATGGGCCCCAGCTGATTTTTATTTTTTAGGAATTCTGCACAAAAGCAAACAATTCAAGAACAGGCCAACAAACAAAGACACCTGGCTGCCTACAGCAGCGAGCGGGGCCATTCCGGGCCAGTTCAGGCTACTCTGGACATCTTTATCCCATTACTGGGAATGAGGCTCCTGGAATGCCAATGGCAAAGGATAATTCTCCTGGCTGGATGCAGTTCATCCAGGTTGGGACTTCTCCAGGGAAAAATTAACAGTGCAACAAAAAATGGGAGGAAAAAACTGAAGCCCAGGAGGGTTTCTCTGCTAAGAATCCAGAGGGAGGGAAGAGGAAGAGGGGAGATTCATTGGGATCTGCAGCTCCTCCTGAGGGGCAGCTCCTTGTGACAATGACAGGAGCCAGGGAAGGGCTGGAGCTGGGCCAGGGCAGGCTCAGGCTGGAGATCAGGGCAAGGTTCTTCCCCCAGAGGGTGCTGGGCACTGCCCAGGCTCCCCAGGGAATGGGCACAGCCCCGAGGCTGCCAGAGCTCCAGGGGGGTTTGGGCAGCGCTGCCAGGGATGCCCAGGGTGGGGCTGTTGGGGGGTCTGGGCAGGATTTGATAATCCTTGGTCCCTTCCAGCTCAGGATATTCCATGATTTTACAACCCTACAATATTTTTCCTCTCACTTTCCCGCAGGATCCTGAGCATGGCACTGGCACAATGACAGCAAATCCTAAAGGANGCTCCTCCTGAGGGGCAGCTCCTTGTGACAATGACAGGAGCCAGGGAAGGGCTGGAGCTGGGCCAGGGCAGGCTCAGGCTGGAGATCAGGGCAAGGTTCTTCCCCCAGAGGGTGCTGGGCACTGCCCAGGCTCCCCAGGGAATGGGCACGGCCCCGAGGCTGCCAGAGCTCCAGGGGGGTTTGGGCAGCGCTGCCAGGGATGCCCAGGGTGGGGCTGTTGGGGGGTCTGGGCAGGATTTGATAATCCTTGGTCCCTTCCAGCTCAGGATATTCCATGATTTTACAACCCTACAATATTTTTCCTCTCACTTTCCCGCAGGATCCTGAGCATGGCACTGGCACAATGACAGCAAATCCTAAAGGAAAAAGCCCCGTGAATTCATTGTAATCACCTCCTGCAACTCAACTCAGAAATATAAAGATGCAGCACTGGGAGGACTCACAAGGCAGAAGTTTCTCAAATTAATTGGAGTGAAAGAAAAATAAACAGGACAAAGAGAGAGGCAGGTCCTGCTCCCAGGTGGAGCCCACTGCAAAGGGCAGGGGAGGCACCCAGGGTGGGAAAGGCAGAGATTACTCACAGTGGACTGGGGAGTCTGGAATTTTGGGGGTGTCCCTGTCTCGTGTGCCCACGGCTGAGTTGAGGCTGTGGAAGGAAGAGCAGGCTGGGCTCAGGGTGTGGCTCAGGGTGTGCAGATATCCCAGAGCCACCTCGGCAGGAGCAGCCAGGGCCCTGCTGGAGACGGGGCCGGGTAACCACAGCAGGGCACAAACAGTGCCAGTGCTGGGGAGCCCCTGGGGCTGCCCCACCTCCCTGGGGTGACACCAGCACTCCCAGAAAACACAGCACTAAGGGCTGCTCCTCCTCCTGGATCGGGTATTTCTCCTGCTGACCCAAGTATTCCTCTCCTGGCCCAGGTGTTCCTGCTCCTGGACAAGGTATTCCCCCTCCTGGCACAGTTATTCCCCCTTCTGGACCAGTTATTTCCCTCCTCCTGGACTAGGTGTTCTTCCTGAACCAGTTATTGCTCCTCCTGAACCACCTATTTCCCTCCTCAACCAGACATTTCTCCTGCTAGCCCAGGTATTTCTCCTCCAGTTATTCCCCCTCCTGGACCAGGTGCTGCTCTCCCTGTGTTCCCTCTCCTAGACCAATATTCCCACTCCTGGCCCAGGCATTCCTCTATTCCTCCTCCTGGCCCAGTTGTTCCTCATCTAAAACAGTTATTCCTCCTCTGGCCAAGGTGTTCCTCCTCCTAGACCAGTTATTGCTTGTCTAAACCAGGTACTGCTTCTCCTGGACCAGTCATTCCTCCTCTGAACCAGGTACTCCTCATTTGACCCAGTTATTCCTTCTCCAGGACCAGCTGTTCCTCTGCCGGGCCCAGCCCTTCCTCCAAAGCTCCTATTTAGTCTTGAGTTTTGCACTTAGACCACCTTTAGTTTTAAGTAAGTAATTCAGTTGCTCCACACTGACCTTTCACAGACCCCCCAAGCACATCCCAACACCTTTCCTGGGAGGAAAGGTTGGGGCTCTTCAGCCTGAATAAAAGGCTCCAGGGAGAGCTGAGAGCCCCTGGCAGGGCCTGAAGGGGCTCCAGGAGAGCTGCAGAGGGACTGGGGACAAGGCCTGGAGGGACAGGAGCCAGGGAATGGCTTCCCAGTGGCAGAGGGCAGGGCTGGATGGGAGATTGGGAAGGAATTGTTCCCTGGGAGGCTGGGGCGGGGCTGGGGTGGAATTGCCAGATTTGCTGGGGCTGCCCCTGGATCCCTGGCAGTGTCCAAGGCCAGGCTGGACATTGGGGCTGGGAGCAGCCTGGGACAGTGGGAGGTGTCCCTGCCATGGCAGGGGTGGGATGGGATGGGATCTAACATCCTTCCAACCCAAACCATTTTGGGATTCTGGAATTCACGTTTGGATCCTCAGGCTTGAGCAAAAACTGCTGATCTGCCGTGGATTGCTGAAGGGAGAAGACAACCCAGGGCTGAACTGGAGAGATTTGGGTTCCAGCATTCCCACTCTGGTTCCACATTTCCTGTGTGAAACTGGGCCAGTTCATCTCCGCTAGGCCTGAGTGAGTCCCCATTTCCAGCCGGGGACACTTCCCTGTGCCACAGCTGTGCTGTGACTCAGCACTGAGCTGAGCCCGGGGGGCCCTGGATGCTCCGGGAAGGGAGAGACCCACGGAGATAAACAGGGATCCTCTTAACTGGAAACAGATGGGGAGACAGCCAGGAGACTTTCTCTGCTCATTAAAAAAACCCAGGATTAAAAGGATGTGCTTATTCACTTTTATTTTTATCCCACGTGGTTTCAGCAATTTTCCCTCCCACCTTTCCAGGCAGAGAAGGGCCCCAGAACCTGAGGAAAACATGAACGAAACGCAGCTCTGCATTTATTCAAAGCAAAGGGTTAATCTGGAGAATTTCATCACTTCAAAGAGGTTTTCCAGAAAAGCATTTGAGTCACAACAGAGAAATTATTGCAAAATCTGCATATCTGAGAGCTAAATATTCCCAGAAATACCACCATCAGAACTAGAAGTGGAAGTCGGGGGGGTGAAGAAAAGAAAAAGCAGCAAGGCCTGTGCAGCCTGAGGAGCTGCAGCAGCAGCAGGGCAGGGATGGAGCACAGCATCAGCACTTCCATGAATTCCCTGCAGCCAGCCCTCGGCTCTGCCCAGCCAGGACAAGGCTCTGGCTCAGCCTCCAGGCAGCCCCAGCTCTCTCCCAGCCCCAGCCCAGCTCCTGCTGGTCCCTTTCCATCGCTAAAAGTGGGATTTGCAGCCTGGCTCCCGCTCCTGCAGGCACTGCCAATCCACTCTCTCATTCCAGAGGGGTTGTCAGGGTTTTTTTTTACATTTATTTATTTTATAAGGACACTGATCCTGTTTTCTTGCAACCAAAATTCAAGAAAACCAACATTTTTAGAGACATCTAAGATGACCCTTGAGGTCCAGTGCCTGTGGGGAATTCTGAGCATTCCCATCTCACCTCCCTCACGGGATTGTGCAAATCCCTGCTGCTCTCCCTTCTCACTATTTATAAGTCACTATTTTGTATTCTTAAACTACTCCTGCCTTTTGATTCCTTCAAAATTCCTCAGGAATAACCACTCCAGGCCTGCCAAACCCAGCATGGGGAGGCAGCTCGTGGTGATTCCATCCAAGGTAACGTGCCCTGAGCACAGGGAAGGCAGGAATTGCCTTTCCCTGGAAATGCGTTCCCCTGGTTGAACCCAGGGATTGAGAAACCTCCCAGAATGTTTGTGCATCGTTTCAAACCACAGCAGTGGGGGGAAAAAAAGAAGGAAGGGACAACTCCAGTTCAGAGGGAGTTTGTGATTCCTGCTCAACCTCAGGATTGCAGCAGGAATCAGCAGGGAAGGAGTGGATCCCAGAGCCCTGGTGGGAATCAATCAGTAGGGAAGGAGTGGATCCCAAATCCCTGGTGGGAATCTATCGGTGGGGAAGGAGTGGATCCCAAATCCCTGGTGGGAATCTATCGGTGGGGAAGGAGTGGATCCCAAATCCCTGGTGGGAATCTATCGGTGGGGAAGGAGTGGATCCCAAATCCCTGGTGGGAATCTATCGGTGGGGAAGGAGTGGATCCCAAATCCCTGGTGGGAATCTATCGGTGGGGAAGGAGTGGATCCCAAATCCCTGGTGGGAATCTATCGGTGGGGAAGGAGTGGATCCCAAATCCCTGGTGGGAATCTATCAGTGGGGAAGGAGTGGATCCCACAGCTCTGGTTCCATGGCCAGGAGGCTTCAGAGGGATCAGTGGGAACGGCTCTCCCTGACCCTCCCTGGCTGAGCCTTTCCTGCAATACTGCCCTGACTTTCTTCCATGGAAACCCATCAATCCGTGGATGAACACAC
>VZTZ01042551.1:0-61441 GCA_013400955.1 Drymodes brunneopygia
GAGGGGCAGCGCGTGGGAGTTTTTATTTCCCTCCCCCGCCACTGCGCCGGCGGACATTCCTCTGCATTTCCGAAGGGAGAAAACTCGGCAAAGAAGGGGGAGGAAGAAAGGCAGTAGGGAAGAGGGGGAAGTTGGTTGACTTGCAGAGAGGTGAAGCTTTCCTGTGGCTCCTACTGCACTTTGCACTGGAGACCTTCAGTCTACGCGAAGCTGGAGGATGGAGCCAGAGCCCCCGCCCAAGCTCTCAGCAGTGCCACTCGGGGAGAATGGGAGTGTCCACCTGGTGCCCGACACAGCCCTGCTGTCCCCGGGGAGAGGCACGGCCATGTTCATCATCCGCTGTGTGATCCCTTCACTTTACCTGCTCATCATCACTGTTGGCTTGCTGGGCAACATCACCCTCATGAAGATCTTCATTTCCAACAGTGCCATGAGAAGCGTGCCCAACATCTTCATCTCCAGCCTCGCGGCTGGTGATCTGCTCCTGCTAGTGACGTGTGTGCCTGTGGATGCCTCTCGGTATTTCTCTGAAGAATGGCTCTTTGGGGAAGTGGGCTGCAAGCTCATCCCTGTCATCCAGCTCACCTCTGTTGGTGTCTCTGTCTTCACCCTCACCGCCCTCAGTGCTGACAGGTAGGAAAGCTGGACTGCCACTTCAGCTCTCTGTAACTTGGGCTAAGGCTGGATGAAAGGTGAAGCACCTCTCTAGATAAGGTATCCCTGGTTTGCCTCATTCCAACCTGTGAGGTGCTCATGCTTCTTCCCTCACTGACTGCAAGTGGTACTAAGTGAAGTTAAAGGGTGTGTGGAAATGGCTGTGCCTGGGCCCCCAGCTTCCAGGGTGTCATCTGCAAGAAGTGGGTTTAGCCCTGTCTTCTGCACCTCTGGGATGGTCCTGTAACAGTCCATATATTGAAATCTTATTCATTAGAGTAAGGTTTTAGATGCCAGATATGACCCTTGCCAAGTCACAGTGTTGTGTCAACATGCAGTGAGTGACCTACACCAAGTTAAGCACAGACATATTTTTAATCAATTTATTTCTTTCTGCTGAGAAAGTGTATGTATGTGTGTGTGTGTATATGTGTGTCTGTGCCTTAGTAGAAGAGCAGGTTACCGGAGGTGACTGCCAGAACTAGTTTAGCTTCTGGGAATTCAGACACCAAATAGCTGTTTTAAACTTCTCTTCAAACTATTCCTATTATCTTCTGAACTTTTAGAAAAGGAGAAAAAAAAAAGAAAATACCCCCAAACAAACTAGAAAGTAACACTTTTATCTGCAGTACTTGTCAAATTAGGGAGAAACAAAGAGCTGGATCCCCAGTTTTTCCTCCCAATCACTGTGAAGGGGTACTTAAGGAATTTATAGCAACTGAGTGGCTGTAGGACTGTGCTTCAGGCTCTGAAAGACATAGTCTTACAGTGTAATTGCAAACTTAAATTATGAAATTATCTTTTTTCTTTTATCTAGNCGGGGGCGGGCCCGGGCCCCGCAAGATCCCCCTCGGCGGCGCGGGGCTGGGGCGAGGGACGGGCGCTCGCAGGAGGAGGGGCGGGGCGGGGCGGGGCGGCCCCTCCCGGTACCAGGTATAAGCCGGTGCTGCGGAGTGAGGAGCGGGCTCGCTCCGCGCCGTACCCCCGCCCCCGGCGCTGCGGCCCGGGCAGCACCGGCGCCGTGGACAGCGCTGGCGGCTCCGCGGGCGCGGGGGGNATCTTCATTTCCAACAGTGCCATGAGAAGCGTGCCCAACATCTTCATCTCCAGCCTCGCGGCTGGTGATCTGCTCCTGCTAGTGACGTGTGTGCCTGTGGATGCCTCTCGGTATTTCTCTGAAGAATGGCTCTTTGGGGAAGTGGGCTGCAAGCTCATCCCTGTCATCCAGCTCACCTCTGTTGGTGTCTCTGTCTTCACCCTCACCGCCCTCAGTGCTGACAGGTAGGAAAGCTGGACTGCCACTTCAGCTCTCTGTAACTTGGGCTAAGGCTGGATGAAAGGTGAAGCACCTCTCTAGATAAGGTATCCCTGGTTTGCCTCATTCCAACCTGTGAGGTGCTCATGCTTCTTCCCTCACTGACTGCAAGTGGTACTAAGTGAAGTTAAAGGGTGTGTGGAAATGGCTGTGCCTGGGCCCCCAGCTTCCAGGGTGTCATCTGCAAGAAGTGGGTTTAGCCCTGTCTTCTGCACCTCTGGGATGGTCCTGTAACAGTCCATATATTGAAATCTTATTCATTAGAGTAAGGTTTTAGATGCCAGATATGACCCTTGCCAAGTCACAGTGTTGTGTCAACATGCAGTGAGTGACCTACACCAAGTTAAGCACAGACATATTTTTAATCAATTTATTTCTTTCTGCTGAGAAAGTGTATGTATGTGTGTGTGTGTATATGTGTGTCTGTGCCTTAGTAGAAGAGCAGGTTACCGGAGGTGACTGCCAGAACTAGTTTAGCTTCTGGGAATTCAGACACCAAATAGCTGTTTTAAACTTCTCTTCAAACTATTCCTATTATCTTCTGAACTTTTAGAAAAGGAGAAAAAAAAAAGAAAATACCCCCAAACAAACTAGAAAGTAACACTTTTATCTGCAGTACTTGTCAAATTAGGGAGAAACAAAGAGCTGGATCCCCAGTTTTTCCTCCCAATCACTGTGAAGGGGTACTTAAGGAATTTATAGCAACTGAGTGGCTGTAGGACTGTGCTTCAGGCTCTGAAAGACATAGTCTTACAGTGTAATTGCAAACTTAAATTATGAAATTATCTTTTTTCTTTTATCTAGGCACCTTTTTTCTGCCAGAAATGAAAATGTTTAATTCCTTCTGCATAGAAATTCTCCCATTTTCTTTTGTTGGGTGTTCAACTGAGCCACTGCATTATATTGGTGCATGATGTGAAGAGTTGAGTTTAGAAGTATATCTTCACACTTAATGTTTTTTTAAAACTTTTAATCCTTTATTTTCTTTAATAGACTATAACTAATTTTTCAAAAATTTTTTTAGCTAATTCAGCAAATTGTTTGATTTTACCTGAGGGTAGTCTTCAGTGAACATTAATTTCAGTTCTGTTTGAATCAGGACCTAACGAATTTGTCTTTAAAGACTAACTTGTAAAAATGGATTATGGTTTTGAAGAAGAGCTTGCAAAACATACCTTAAAGTGAGCACCTGTAACTGATTACCTCAGTTAAATAGTATTTCAAAATCTTTCCTTACAGATCCAAGGAAACCCTGCAGTTCTCTTTCTGCTCTATTTCCACTCCTTAGTATCTTGTGGTATCTTATTTGAGAAGGGAAGAAATTAGTGGAGATCACCTCTCTACAGAAATGTAATGTGAGGGAATGCTGGTGATTTAATGTTTAAGGATTTGTTCATTTGCTTTTTAAATAGCTTTGGAGCATTCATTGTTTGATTTTTTCAGATAAATTTGCATCCTTCTTTTTATATCAGTAAAGATTCAAGACTTTATAATACTGAATCTGTTTACACTTAATGCATCTAGAATTGCACAGCTAGAAAAAACAGCTATGGTTTGTGTGTTGAGACCAAATAAGCTCGTAATAAATACATTCCTCCAGTATTTTGGACTCCACAGTATATGCCAGTGTCAGAAATGCATATACTAGGAATTTAACAATATTTCTTTAACTTTTGTAGTTTTATTTTGGGTTACTGAGAACAAACAACTTTTATTTTCCAGTCAGAAGATCTTCCACTGACTTCAGAGACCAGTCTCCTAGGGCCCAGGAGACTGCTGAGTGAAGCTGGCTGAACTTTCAGTGGAGTTTGGGTTGGAGTCGAATCTACAGTCTTTGTACAACACTTGTGTGGGGCTAGAGGGGAGGCACTGGTGTGGAGGGGTTTCTGGGACACTGATCTGTAGCCAGATTCTAATGTGTGTTGTAACTAGATCAGCTGTGGGTGGTTATACTGGCAGATCAGAAGTGTTGGCAGCATCCTGCGCCCAAGAGGTGCTGAGGAGGCGAGGCCTGGCTGGGCGCAGTGATTTCTCCAGATAAGTGAATCTAGGGTAGGATGTTAGCAATCTGTAAGCAGTGATGTCACCAAGAGGGCTCCGTTATAATCCAGTGCCTGTTTGGTCTGGTATACAATGTCTTCTTAGTGGCCCCTTCTTTAACAGATCATGCTCAAAGTACATTTTAATATAGGATAATTAAAGCCCTTCCTGCTTTTTTGCTCCTTGTAACCATGACTGTACAGAATGCCAGATGTTGATTACACTAAAGAACAGATTTAGGATATTTAGGATTCTTTGGAGCATGCCTGTGTGAATTAGGATAAAGGAGGTTTTCTTGGTTTCCACAGTCTAATTAACACATTGTTTATGTGGAAATTCTGCATGACAATTTCCATGTGTGATACATTTAACAGCAGTAGCTACAGAAGTTACAAACTCTGAATGATTACCAAAAAACTGAAGCTATAAGGAAGAGAAAGTAGTACTAACTACATGTATTTCATATGTTTTGTTTTTTTTTGTCACAGAAGTCCTTCTCAGCATCAGAAATGCTTTCAGTGTAACAAACATGTACCTTTTATT
The DNA here is from genome assembly GCA_013400955.1 of Drymodes brunneopygia. Taxonomy (NCBI): domain Eukaryota; kingdom Metazoa; phylum Chordata; class Aves; order Passeriformes; family Petroicidae; genus Drymodes; species Drymodes brunneopygia. The sequence goes on from VZTZ01042551.1 coordinate 4,553, forward strand.
TGGAAGCTTCATTATCTTGCATTGAGATTATTTGAATTTTAATTTGGGTTTTTTTTTGTGTGTGTGTACAAATGTAATATGTAATTTCTGACAATACTTTCCAGACTTCCCTAGAGCAGACTTACAGATGGAATTTAGCAACATATCTGCCTGGGGTTGTCCATCCCCATCACAGGAATGTTCTTCCCACCCCTGAGCTCCTGGAGGTCTGGCCACCAGGTGTGGAGAGTGGTGCCCTGCTGCAGCCCTCCACGTGTTGGGGCAGAGAGGGGTGGGAGGTCAGTAGTGAAGGTGGGGATGGTGGCAGCAGAGATGAGGCAGTAGTGGCACTGGTGGTGCAGGGTTTCGGTGTCAGAGCAGAATACAATCTCCCTCTCCTATGGGATGGAGAAGGCAGCACAGAAACTGTGCTGCTGAGCCAGCTGTCCCTTCTCGCTGCCATGCAGGAGATGTGTAGGGACAGCAACCCTGCTCCTCACGGCCACTGGGTTTTCTCTGTTGTGGAGAAATCAGACCACCTCTACAAACCTTAATACTTCTCTTGTTTATAAAACCAAAGAAAAAAGGGAGGGTGGATAACAGAAAAAACCTAACAGAGTGGAAGACAAATGAAGAAAAGGAAGAGAGCGGAAAGACAAATGTACCAAAAAAACCTGAGGGGAATTAAGTGTTCTGTAGGACAGAACACTCCCTGTAGCACTCAGCACACCCTGAAAGTGTCCACAGCTGGTGTGCCATGGCCAGGGATGCACTTCCTAAAGATGTGGTGGGACAAGAATTCAAAAATGGGGCCTTGATGAGCTTGTTTCTCCAGGGTCCATAGTCTGCAGTTTTGGCCAGGGCTAATGGATGTTGATGAGAGAGTCTCAGGACTTGGTGTGGTCTTTGATAAGGAGGATAAAAAAAAAGAAATGAGAAGTGTTTGCCAGAGGGACTGCAGCATGGCACACATGAAGAAAATGTGTGCCAGCATCTCCTCACTGCAAAAAGAACAGAAGCCAGGGATGAACCTGACTTGAACCATCCAATGAACTTTGCTCACTGCTGCACTAAGTGTTTTTCCAATTTGTGTCCATGGTGGACCATACATTTAACTCAGAAGGTAAACTGGGCCCATAGGGCTCCTCATCCTTTTCTTAGTGTGAGGGATCTTGCTGTTTTGTGCATGGGAAGGAACCTAGGTAGGGTAAGAACATAAGTAGGGAGGTATGGAAAGGTGTTACCAGGATGCTTTTCAGAGTTAGAAGTCTGGAAGGCATTTTAACCTTGGTGTGGACAGCTCAGGGGGCAGTGATTTAAGACTGGGTGCTACGATGGGCACCTCTGGCCATTACTGCATCATTCTGTGGTACCCACAAAATGCCAGGACATCTGGAGTGAATAGCCTTTGGAGGAATAAATAGCAGCCCCTTCAAACAGCTTTAGATTTGTTCTACATTTTCTTTCCTTTTCTCTTTAGCTGTCATTTTTTAATGCCTCATTTTTTAAACAATCTGTAAAAATAGCATTAAATTGAATTTTGTTTCTTTTCCTACACTGAATTTTGTTTCTAATGAGGAATTTAAATGTGTTAGCTCTAATGCAGTTCTGCTGCACTCTAATGGAGACAACAAAGCTGAACTCACGCTGCTACAATTGGAATAGCATTGTATTTGCCTTCTTCCGAAGTAATGTGACATAAAGACACCTTTGAGACAAATACTTGATTAACAGGTAACAGTTTGAAAATTTAAATTCATACTTAAATAGCTAAATACAGTGCCTGAGATGCTTAAAATGTATTCTATAGATTTGCATAGCTGAACTATTTGTTCTTTCTATTTTTTTTCTTTATTTATTTGTTTTAGATTTGGAAGACTGCAATCTGTATTTAAAAATATTAAAAATGTTTTTTGCGAGTTTGCACTCCGTGCTGACTTCTGATGATATCTGATAGCAAATTCTGTTTTGGCTCAGTTTGCTGGTCTATTATCTCCTTTTTTTGGTCACTCTGGAAATGTTCTGAAGTGTGAAAAGCTGCCCTAGTAACTTCTTTGGGTTTTTCATTAGTAATAGCACCTTAATAAAAACTTTTTACTTTTCTTGGAATTTATTTTTAGTTTCCTTTTTTTTTTATTATGGCAGGGGCTGATTCAGGCTGAAATACAGTGATTCAAAAAATATAAAATCCTCATTTCTTATTACATGTAGTGAAGCAGGACAGTGGACATGATTTCCTTTTGAGTTCTAATAGTTGATAGATAAGAAGTCCTTATGAGGAAAGTAGTATTAAATGACATCTTGAAAATTACTTGTAATTAACCAAAGAATAAAGAAAAAATAATTGAAGGTTAAATGGATGATTATCTGTATAAGTGAAAAACAATGCCTTAGCTGTATACAGTAGATGGGAAAACAAAAAATATATGGACCAAGTGGAACTATGAAATTCTGTAAGTATGTATTTGAGAAACCCTAACACTTGAGGTAAATATACGGAAAGAATTAATTACTGAAGTACATCAAAATGAATGATGTTCCAGATGTTTCTCTCACTGTAGGCTGTAGCAGTATGATTATAATTATGTAATAACAGGCAATGCAAAAGAAATTTGAGAGGTTTGGCAAGCTTTGCCTGTCACATTTTTTTCAACCTGCCTTTTAGTTCATATATGCAAACTTGACTCACAGAATAAAGCTTACTAGAAAACCTTTGTCAAGTTAAACAATGGACCCTCTCCTCACCTGTCCCTACCCTATAATTTCCTAATAAATTTGTATCCATTTTATGCAGGTAAAAGGAATATGATATAAAATATTCCAGAAAAAAACAGAGATGGCAGAAACACCCCCTACCCTACAATGCAGACAGAATTTTATGTCTGGAGTAGATTAAGGAGTTAACCATTCTAGTGTAATATTGTCCAAGCCAGGCAATTCAAATCAGCTGTTGGAGAAGTTCTTCTTGTGACTCTTTGCACAGCTGAAAATGATTTCTCAGCAAACAACACTTTCCTCCCAAAAGTGTTTCTCAAACTTCATACAGACTCATGCATCTGTCAAACTCCTGCCTTTGTGCATGTCATGTGTGCGCTCCAACCCATACAGAAACAGCTTAGACTGAGGATAGTGAAGTGAGAAATAGTTGTGGTGTTTATCCTTGTCAGTGATCAATGCAGTGCCTGTGTTGTGCTGGCAGCAGTGACTTTGCTTTAACTATTGCAAATGCCAGTGTCCAATTCCCTTTTGTAGGCTGCTACCTAAACCCAGAGAAACAGCTTCAAAACCACCCCTTTTTCTGCTTCTTTGAGCAATTCAGTAAAAGCCTGTGTCTGTGACAGACAAAACAGCTGCGAAACAGCAGATCCTGCCCAATTCTTAACAAACGTGTAAACCACCATTCATTTATTTTGTTTGTCCTTCAGCATAATGTGGTACACAATTCCCTTATCTAGTACACTGCAATGCGTTAATATGAATTGGACTGCTGCAATTCTCAAGTCTGCATTTAGCAGATCCTCAGAAATTATGTCAAAAATCAAGTATGCTCTACCAATGCTTTTTCTAGGGAAAAGATTTCACATGATATATGTTTTAGAGAATAAATAATACATCTCTCTGTATGTGTGCAGTGTGATGGAATCCTTCCATATCCTCCTGAAAAGGGATAATTTAATTGATTCTTTGTTTTAAATTGTTTAATTACAGAAGAACTTGTGTATTGATTTGTGATATGAGTTTTGCTGCAGAATTATTCTTCCAGACTATATATTTCTGGTGCTAAATTATTTTATGGGTTTTTATATGTGCTCATGAGACAATGTATATGCAGTCACAATCCCTAAGTCTAAACATGTTCCACCTATGCTGAGATTCAACCTAATTTGACAGCATAATTACAAATAGCAAGTAAGTTCTTACATGTTCATTAAATTTGTAGAAATAAGATGAAACCTACTCTGGTGTCCATTGAAGAGAAGCATGTTTTGGAGTTACGTTGACACAACTTTTCTAATATCAGAGAAAATAACCATGAGACAAACAGTCCACATAAGTTTTTCATAACTGCATCTACTGCATGTAGATTTATGTATTTCCAGCTTTGTATGCGCATATATCAAAATAAGATTGTGGTGTGTGTACAAATATGAGAGAAATGGGTTGTTCTGATATGTTATCATTATACCTCATATAATTTTGTTTTTTCCATCACATGACTATCCCAAAAATTGTTTCATTTTTTTCCAATGCTTTTTCACTGTATTTTTAAAAATAGTTTCAAGCTTGTGTTTTGTCTCCAAATTTGTTTGACTGATGATAATTTAAGAATTGCTATATTAACTTTTTCCTCTATGACATTTTTATATTCCTTTTTTTATCATGGTGTGTACTTGTTTTTTTTTCCATCTACACTAATTTCAGGGCAGACCAAGAGCAGAAGTTGCAATTAAAATTGAACTGGAAATGTGTTTAAAAGTGACAGAGTAGAGCTTCTAGATGATAATACTTGAGCAAATAAATGAATTTGCTGCTTTTTGAATTAAAAAAGTAGGCATTTAGGGTCTAGATTCTCAAATGGTAAAATCTGTCTGTTGTAGAAATGATAATAGAGGTCTGGTTATTTAATTCTTCCTGGCTTGTAACATTTCTAAAAATCATCTGGCCATGCAGTGTTCTCCACAACAGTATGCGATCTGCCATGGCCTGAATTATAACTGAATTCATCAATGAAATGGGAGGAATTGTTTCGTAACAGCAAAAATTTTATGAAAGTAAACTGGCACTAAGCGTGTTTTACACTTGGGATTTCTTCTTTCAGACGCTTTAGTTTCTGTAATTGATATTTTTATTGACCCTCTGATCCAGCAGTGATGATTTTATGAGATCTTTCCATTCAAGTATGTATAGATATTTTTGCTGAGAAACAGGCAGTAAGCACATAGTAACTATACAGACAAGCATGCAACTCTGTCTCATCGGTCTAAAGGTAGGGATATCAATGGGATTTGGATCAATCCATTGTAGAAATGGATTTATCTTTTCTCAGTCTTTTGACCCTTCAAGATTGAGAATATAAACCCTGAAAGAATTAAACAAGGCTAGTTGTGATTTTCTAAGTTTTTAAAAAGGAGAACAAAGAACTAGGGCACAGTACGTAAGGCTGCACATTGCAAGATCTAATATCTGGCCTAGGTGCTGACTTTCCTCTCATCCTATCCACCTCTCCTGAGCAGAATCCAAAATCAAGAATTCCAAGTTTATGTTGGAATGAGATAAATAGTGCAGAAAGGCGACAGAAGACAAGAGAATACACATGCTAAGCATCCATATACTTCCCCCTGGGAAATAGTTTATCCAGTGGTTTGTGTGATGCAGTCTGCTAAGAATAAGGTTCTCTCCTCACAGATGAAATGTTAATTTTGAACCACTGTCTAGCAAGCCTGGGAAAAGACTCCCAGACACCCTGGCTGCGTGAATGACTCCATTTTGTTCCTGGAGAGGCACATGCCAGAGCTGCCTTTGCCATGGCAGTCTTGTGAAGGCTGATCACTTAAGTGTGTCCCAGCCATTATTTAGACATAACTTTGAGATCAGACTCCTCAACTTGGCTGTGCTTAGTTTCAGGATTGTAAATGAACCATAGAAGTGTAAACTGCTTAATTTGTTTGGATGTGGTGGTCTTGTACTGGGATATTAAAGAGATTAATTAAATAGTCATGGATGTCCAGCCAATGCCACTTGGCCTCCAGGCCTAAAAATAGACTATGACACTGTTTAGTCTGCTCATATAGATGTAGCCTCTTTATTTGGTTTGATTATACCCTCCGCTCCCCTCCCCTCATAGAAACTTAGAGAAACTGCAACTCTAATGAAGACCTATTTATCTGTCTTAAGATATGTAAAAATATGTTCATCAGTGACTTGAAATTATCAAACTTAAATATAAATTTATGGGAAACACTACATATATGAACTTTTCTGAAAAATAGCTGGTGAAACAATTTACTAATATTGCTTTCAGGAGCAGAATGGAACAAATTACTGATGGTACTTTTAACTATATAAACAGTTATAAATGAATGGCTTTAGAGAAGTCGAACTAAAAATCCAGATTGCAGGTGATGAGTTAGCATTGCAAGGTTTGCATGAACTTATAAGAAGCAGAGTTAGCTAATGTGAGGTAAATAGCAAGCAGCAGAAGTAGAAAATTTCTCCTTTGAAACACTGGGTGGACAGGACAGGTAATATATTTCATGCAGAAAAAACCCCTCCACTATCCTGGGAAACTTTTGGTTTGATTCTTTTCAGGGTGAAGAAATCATCAACAAGCGTTAAATTGTTATTGATAGTTTTTGGCTCAACAGAGTGTATTTTTACGGAGTGGAAAACTTTTTCCACTTAGGAAAATCTTATGATTTTCCCTCTGAGAAACATAGAACACATGTAATTGACATTGATTTTAAGTGTATTTACACATGGTCTTCCAGACTGCATTTCAAATACTGTTCATTACATTCACTATCAGACCTCAGAGATGCTCATTCCTGGGTGAATGCAATTCTCTGCTCTCAAGAGATAAGCACAGAATAAAAATATTGATATTACCTGTAAAAAAAAAATTAAGAAATGTGCTTTTCATTGCAAGAATTTATAAGAATAAAATAGAACAATGCAAATCTCAGGCAGTTTGTGTATTGTGAAAGAAGCTCCCACAACAGTGAATATCAAATGATCCCACACTGTTTTCAGCTAGATAAATTGCTCTTCTCCTAATGATTCAATTGGAGTTGGGCCAATTGAACTGCCCATACAAGGAAAAGGGCAAAATTTGATTTTACTGTAGTTGAGTATTTTTAACAAATACTGATTATGCAACCATGTTTCCTTTTCAGATATATATATATAAGCTTTTATGTGGTTAAAATTTTTGTGTTTGAAAGCAGCATGAAGGGACACAATAAAAGACTAACATATTTTGATAACTTTTATAAATTTTGATAGATTACTCTAGTTCACAGAAAATGCAGTACAATGGCACAGCAACATCAGTTTAAAAAGCTTATTTATAATGAGGCAAATAATACCAACCCCTCCAGCTCCAGGATTAAAATGAAAATTAAAGCAAAGTAATATGAAACTTCCCTGCCTGAACTGTGTCTGTGCTTGGCTTCTGACACTTCATTAGTATATTTATTTTCATTGTGATGTCATGTAGGAAATTAGGTGATAAATTAGGGTCCTATTTGTGGTAGGTATTATATAAAAAGCAACAAGAAGGAAGTCCTTGACCTAAAGGGTTTTAAGAAAGGATAACAGACCACGCAGAATCCAAAGGGCAAGGAGATATTGATGCAAATCTACTAAGAATGGTAGGCTATTTTCCAGTGGCTGCCTAAGTATTGAGTATTTGGTTTGGGTTTTTCTTTGTAGGTTTTTTTAAGGTCATCACAACAAAGTACTCTAGAAAAAGAGGCAGGAAAGCAATGCAATGACAGCGTAGGTCAAGTAAAGGAGCACCTTCTTTTGAAATTAAGTGTGTGGGAGGGAAACAGTATCGTGGATGCAGCAGAGACAGGAGCAGAGCTTTCCATTCTAATTTGGAGCTGAGAAATACCTTTAGAAAATCTTTGAAAACAAAGGTTAGAAGTAGATAAAATAGAGTTTAGAAGGTAGCAAAATGTTATACCTCTGGAGGAAGAGGATATTCTTTTCATCAATTTATTTTGGGATTGTGTCGAAGGGAGGAGATTGCTTTAAAATGGAAAAAAAACACTATACAAAAACCCCTATCTGCCAAAGGAGAGTGGGCAAGCTTGTGCTGGTGTCTGTTGGCAGAAACCACAGCTCTAAAGACAGGAACAGTTTCCTGAGTTGGGGTCCCTTTGTCAGCAGTGATAGAGAATATAGGAAGATGGAATTTACATGAAGGCTTTTAATTAAAACAAATGCATATTTATAATTATTTAATGAACTTCATGGCAACCTATAAGTTGCTCTTTTTTCATCACTGAAATAAAAGATGAGTTTGCTTACTAATTTGACTTATTTTCACCCTTAGTCTAATTTACTGACATTGTTTTTATTGACAGAAAATATAGTCTTTGTAATTTGAATGGTTGGTGGCATGTTTTAGCCTTCACTGGTTTTATACAAAGGAAGAGGTTGGGTTTTCACTTTGGGAACACTTCTCATTACACTAAGTTTACATTTCATTTTATCTGTAATATGTTTCTTTTCACTCTATAGTTTTTCAAAGATATGAACAAGATGATGGGTTTTGTAAAACACTTAGTGCATTTTTCTTCCTGTTGACACTGAGTATGTGAAGGGCTGAGTCCTCAGAAGAGTGCCACCTTGTAGTCAGTAAAGTAGCAAGTAGTATAAAAGAAGGGGTTTTTTTGTGCTAAATTCAGCTGTTTTGTGAAAAAGGGCACTCGGCTCCAATGCCTTCCTACTTGGAGTATGTTATGGCTCAGGGAAGAGCATACTATTTGCTGAAACAGCAATATATGCTGAAGTCTTCTGCTAATGTAAAGACTTCTGAAAAAGTCTTCTATTTAGAGATTAACTAGGCCAATTTGCTGCTAAAACAATTATTCGTAACATGGTCATTTACTTGAGTCATAGGACTGTGGTCAAGATATTTTGAAGCAATGAAATGGAAAAGGAAAGGATCTGTACTATAAAACATTCTTTTTCCAATGTCCTCCCCCTGCCCCAAAATCCCCAAACCAGCTCTTCCCTAAGAATGCAAACTTTTTAAAAAGTGAGCAGATGTAAGGACTTGATGTCACCTCAAAAACAGAGGGTCTGTCTTTATGTATTGAAATAAAGGCAGACAGCAATAGGAAGCAATTATTTAATAATAAGGTCACGGTTTGTCCTGGAGAGTATTCATGCTTTGTGCAGAAGCTTCTGTCCTTTCTGTGTATAAAGCCAGTATAAAGGCTTTCTTTACACCTTGGTCTCCAGGGAGTTTCTCACTGAGTGTCAGCTGAAATGGTAAACATAAATTAACAAAGACGGTTCGCTAAGTTTTGTTTTCTACTCCATTATAAGGGTGAAAATACAGTAAAAATTCTCTCTCTGAATTTAGAGAGGATATGAACATTAATAGCCATTATTTTTAATTATGTAATGATCAAACAATTTACCACAAATACAAAAAAGAGGACTCCAAGGCACATTTTGACTCACATATTCTCTGAAGGAAAGGTTTCCTTGGGTACCATGACAGTGCTCTGCTCCAGGCATTTTCATGGCACAGCCAGTTGCAAACATCTGCTTAAGGTGTTGAGGGCTATGAACTACATGTCAGGACCTGCAAATCAGCCCTAAGGGATATTTGGGATCACAGCTCCATTTATCAGCATTCCCTTCTGCAACCACGTTATATTTGGGTATAAACTAATCCTTGGTAAGTATTTAGACGCTTGCCCATATCCGTGCATATTCATATATCTATATGCATATATATCTATCTACATGCATGGATATGGAACTTTATTACAAAGTAGAGGCATCTAAGTTACTGTTCTTAATCTAAGCTCATTGAGTACCTAACAGAGAAAAAAATAAGCACCCTAGAGGGTGATTTAATATACCTAAAATCTGAATCACTCTTTGAAAGCACTGACTACAAACATCCGAGGATGAACAAAGTTATGTATCTGGAGTATGAATCTCTCCTGACTCCCCTCTTCCTGTTGGACTTTTCTTGAAATATTAAAGAAGAATAATTTTTTTCCATTTCTCAAAACTTCTGCTCTTTCAGAAAAATCCCAGCCGTCCCAAATGAAATTGAAAGCAGAAACAAAAAAATTAAAGAAGTCAAAAAAATCCCATGAGCTTCCATATTGCCACAGCTTAGACAAAATGAAATTTTTTTTTAAGGTTTAGTTTTTAATAAAACAATTAAAGCATAATTTACTCTCATTTTAAAAAATTAAAATAAATTAAAAATCTAAGTGGAACTTTAAGGTATCCTTGAAATATTTTTCTCAAATTATAATTGTCCTTATAACATGTACATTTTCTTGTGGACTTGTTGACTTTGTATCACTTCCTGCAATGATTTTTTTTAATAAAAGAATTCCTCACCAAAATCTACTTCTATTCATTTATTTTACTTTCATTTAGTGTGATATTTCCATCCTCTGCAGTTCTTCCTGTTTCCATTGCAAAGGCTATGAAATTATCAGCTCCACAAAGGTTTATATGCAACCATACATTATGAGATAGTTTTCCAAAAGGAAGTGTAGAGCAGCAGCTTCCAACTATAGATGTAGAAATGTTTACTTTATGTAAGAGTTTAATACTTTCTGCACAGGCCATTGGGAGTTATATATGCCTGACTTTATGAAGATGCACACATTCCTCTGAGGGGGGCTGGGAGTGTCCTAGAGTGGGAAAGTTGTTGCGGTACCAAGAGAGAGCCCTGGGCTTCAGGAGACAAGGAAAGAAGGAATGAAACACTAAGCATACACATGCTGGTACAAGAGTGAGGTGGAAGTATGGAGGTAAGATGCACATTTGGAGATTTTCTGGGGGTATTTGGAGAAGGAAAGGATAGAGCCATGGCTGATTCTTCACTTTCACACATTGGCACAGAATAGGCACCTACAGCGACAGGCTGTATCCAGGGCTCCTTCTGCCTCCTCTGATGAGTGTATACAAAAAAAGGTAGAGATTTAGCGAATGCAAGTTAAAGAAAGATTAAAAGCCCCTTGACATTTCAAAGAAGAAAAAACATGTCATTATTTTAATCAAAAATATGAAGTAAGCTTGTGCATCGCATGTTGAATTTGAATACCTTTTAATTTGCATCTCCATTTTTATCAATTTCAGGTACAAAGCAATTGTAAATCCCATGGACATCCAGACCTCCAGTGCAGTGCTATGGACTTGTCTTAAAGCCACTGCCATCTGGGTAATCTCCATGCTCCTAGCAGTTCCTGAAGCAGTGTTCTCCGAACTGGCTCACATCAATGACACGGATAATGCCACTTTCACAGCATGCATACCATACCCCATGACAGACGACATGCACCCAAAGATCCATTCTGTGCTGCTTTTCCTTGTGTATTTCCTTGTCCCTCTTGTGATTATCAGTATCTACTACTATCATATTGCCAAGAGTTTAATAAAAAGTGCTCATAACATCCCTGGGGAACACAGTGAGCATTCCAAGAGACAGGTAAGCAATTTGCTTTTTACATCCCAGTAAAAGATTTGTGTGCTATATACACTTAAAAATGAAAGTCAAGGAATTATAACATCCAACTTGTAGATTTTGCAGGGGACTAGTTCAGTTTCCACATGAAATAAGCCAAGGATTATCTCAAAATTTTCCTTGTTTTCACAATCATTCAATATTAAGCCCAGTATGTAAATAAATATGAAAGGGGAAAATTATAAATTCACTGCCATCAATGCACATTCCTAACTGCAAATGAGATTAGTATACATGTTTGTATGTTCTGTTACTGTAAACATTACTTGTATTCTTACTGAGGAATGATGCTTTTGTAGTTAATGATGGTGGCTTCACCTATCTCTATAGACAGTCATTTTAGGAAAGAAATCTTACATGAATGTTTTGAGAATTGCTCCTTTTTATTTGTGCTTGGAAATGAGAAAACTGACATAGGCAGGGAAAACTTTACTTAGGGGATCTAAGATTCTTCTCACATGAAGGAGTGCTGGAAATGTGAACATAGAACAGTAACTGATTCTTTTTATTTTACTTTCTCAGATATAATACCAAACTTGCACTTTACTAATACCCTTTCTGTTGTAGATGCTCTAAAAATCTTGGTTGAGGTTCTGTATATCTTTGAGACAAAACATTTTAAAATGCTGGACAAAGTCAATGTTCACCATAAGACACAGGAAGCAGTAAGATAGTTAGCATTAACATCATTACAGGAACATAAACATATAAGAACATTAACAGGAACACACATATGGGCAAACAACAGTTTTTGCAGTGAAAGTGCCCCAACTACTTTGCAAAAGCATTAGTATTGATAGAGAAAAATACTCAGGCCCACTTAAACAGTTTTGAATGGTTTTCTCTGGCAGTAATTTAGAAAACGACTTTCATTCTCACAGAAATCTCCTTGCATGCACATATTCTTTTAGAAAGGCTACATTCCTTTACGTCCTTTTTGAGCAACATTTCATTTCTGCTCTAGTCTGTTTCTTGTCAAAAGTGCATACATATTAGCACTTCATGTATTATTTTATTTACCTGTGAAATATATAGAGCCTTTTGGCTGAACCCTCTGGATGGAAACAATATTTAATTTATACCACATTTCTGAACTCACAGGTATTTTCAAAGTAAGAACACATTCTTTCATTCCACTTAGTTTTTTTTCTCATTGTTAATCTATGAGGCTCAGAAGACTAGAAAATTCTGGTGTACTTACATATTTCCCAGCAAGAGGAAATAAATTCAGACTGTTGCTATCAGCTTACGTTTCTTTAGGCCAAGTGTAATAGTCACACTATACTTCTGCACCTTTTAGTCTGCTCTTGCAATCTGAGTGCAAATGCTACCAAATTTGAATGTTAGAGTTTTCCCATTTTTTAATTTCCCTACTTTTTTTGTTTAGATAGACCCAACAAAACTATTAAAAGATTAATTTCACAGATTTTGAAAAACTGTTAGAATAAATTCACTTGATTTTTTTTCACAGAAAACTGAGCAGAGTAGAAAATTGTCCTTCCTTTGCAAAACTTTCATGCCTGATAAACATAATAAATCTTGTAGGAGGAATATGAAGACATTTTCTGCCTCTCTTTGATGCCTTCTACCTGGCCAGTTTATCTCCCTCTCTCAGTTTGGAACCACTGCATAGGCTCATATCCTGCCATCTTTTCAGCCACTCTCTGTATCTACGCTGTAATCTGTTATACCTTAGCACTACAATTAAGGCATATTTTGTGACATTTTATTGCATTTAATGGAACCTTTCACCTTATCCTGGAATTAAGATGCTTCAGACAGATTAATGCAATTTTGGTGGTTTCTCTAGGAGAGAGATGCAAGCTGAGACCCTCAGTGAAAAACAAAGCGCTATAAGTATCACTGTGTAGGTAACACCCTACTAATGTCTGACTCTCGATTTTGAAGCCAACAGTTTCTAAACGGCTTTCTAACTAAAACTTAAGTTTCAAGCCAAGCACTGAGATCTCATCAGAAAAGGTTATGTTTCATGACATCCTTTGGTACATGCTTACAGGCTAAATGCCAGTGTTCCCTTGGGCAATGAATCACTCTTGCTGTGTGTATCATATAGAAACAGCAATCTTCTGTAACTGCAAACAGCTAAAATCTTTCACTGAAACTAAACTGAAAGAGGAAAAAGAAAGTAAGTGAGAAAGCAAAAATAATTCAGGCCCTGAAGGAAGCATTTTTGCTGGCCTTACTTATGCTAATTGCTGAAGCTGATATGTGCAAAATGCTACTAAAGTCTATTATGTGGGGTAGTTCTGTTTATTGTTGTTCATTTGGGTTCTCTTCATCTTTTTAGATGGAAACTCGGAAGCGTCTGGCAAAAATTGTTTTAGTTTTTGTTGGCTTCTTTGCTCTCTGCTGGTTTCCTAACCACGTGCTATACATGTACAGATCTTTTCACTACGATAAGATCGATCCATCGATGGGACATATGGTTGTTACCTTAGTGGCCCGAGTGCTAAGCTTCTGCAACTCCTGTGTCAACCCATTTGCACTGTATTTTCTCAGTGAGAGTTTCAGAAGACATTTCAACAACCAGCTTTGCTGCAGGAAGAAAGCTCAGAAAGAGAGGTCTGCCAGCTACTTGCGCAACTCTTCTGCCATTCAAATGACTTCCCTGAAAAGCAATACCAGGAACACAGTAACTACCATGACACAACTGAATGGGCACAACTTGAAACAAGAAGTGTCACTATGATCTAAGGAGTGTGATTTTTGACTGTGAAACAAATCTGAACTTTTCCTTTGCAGTTTGTAACTCACTTTTGGCTCTCATTCTTAGACAGCCCTCAAAAGAGAGGATCTGTTAAATTCTGGCCAATCTGAGGTTATTTCCCACCTAGTCTGACTCTTAGAAGTGAAGGGTATGTTTTATTGAGAAAACAACTGACTGGCATCATATTGTACTTTAAAGGAGATGCTAATATATGTTTAACATAAAGGAAAGCAGTGTATCTGATACAACATTGTTTTAAAAAGTGTAGATTTCCTGATCTGAAAATATGTATTTTTAAGTGATTATTGATCCAGGCTTATGTTTTGCTTTAACAGATTTTGCATGATTTTAACTCTGTGATGTGTGCCAGCATTGCTGATTAAGACTTAAGCATTTTGGATTCAATTAAACTTTTAATTTTTAATTTATTTTTTCTTTAATCAGCTCACATGTGAGCACAGGTAGTCAAATAGACACAATGACTGAAACTTATTGCTGCTACTTATACAAGGCTGCTCATATAAAAGTTTGAAGGGGGATGTCAGAGCTGAATCCCCCCTTATACAGGGGCATAGGATCTGACAAATAATCATTCCCAAGCCAGGTGACAGGTTAGCTTTTGTGTCTGAGCTCCAGACAGAAGGTGCTCACAGTGTCCTTCTTAGAAGGGGCAATAATAGCAGACAAAGGCACCTTGTGAAAGTAGTTTTTAATGGCCATTTTACAAGCCAAATGTAATTTTAAATATCTTTTTCTTTACTATTGGGTGGAACTGCTCCAGCACAGATCTGTCTCTTTCACAGCAATGTATCCTGTACTTCTATAGTGACTTCTCTAACGTGAATACTAGAGAGGACACTAGAAATTTAGATTTGGTTTCAGAATTTGTTGCTAGTCTTTTAATTTCAAAAACTGAAGTGCTAATGCAGTGTATCAGTTCACTGTTCCCTTTGTCCTTAATAATCCACTTGGCCTTATTTAGTTCTGTTTGTAACTCTGTGAACCACCTGAAGTTCAAAATTTCTTTCTCAATTGCTCTTTCTTCAAGACTAGTTATATCCCTACCCCATTTTTTAAAGCAGTGAGAAGTTACATTGATGTAAACTTAAGTGTTATAGCTAATTATCTGAAAAAAAAATCCCAGTTGTAACCACTCAACAGGGAATGCAACAGATTGAAGTTCTTAATGTTAATGTTAACCAGCATGGTCCAGCTGGTCAGACCTATAGGAGGATGTAATGTAGTTAAAGTTGTGTGCAGCATTCAGATGAGAACACTTCTTAATTGCAGTGTAGACTGGCTCCATATCCCTACCCTAGCTGGTTGCAGTTGCCCTGTGGCTTCAGTGGTTCCTTAGAAGGCTTTATACAAAGGAGCTGATTAACATGTACTTTTAAATCTATATGGAATAGTTTAGAAAATTGTTATCCTGTCATAGTTTAGAAATGCCCCAATTCAGTGTTCCCACTGAAGCACTCCAAACCATATGCTGCTGTCTCACTCCCCACTTCTCTCTCTCCATCCCCCTGCAGCGGGATGGAGAAGAGAAATTGGAGGCACAAAAGGTACATATCAAGGGTTAAGATGATAACAATTTACTAGAAACAGTAATGAAATAAGCAACAGACAGTAGCAACAACAACATTAATAACAGAGTGTTATTAAAATCAATAACAAGAGGTGAAGGATTCACATGGGAGCAGTTACTACAGGGAACTTGGCACTACCAGGACCACTCACTTCACCATGAACTTGACTGGAAGGAACCCATCCCTCCTGTGCCCCCTGCTCTGGCATGAGGAGGTATAGAATAACCTCAGGGTCCTGGCCATGTCCCTCCTGGCTACTGCAGAAATGAACCCTTTTCCGACTGGAACCAGGACACATCCATAACTTCCTCATCCTCCTTTTTCTCCATTTTGCCTCTTCTTTTTCTTCATGCCTTAGTTCTGTGTGAGCCCACATGTTCTCAGAACTGCATTTTAATTTTATAGCACTAATTCTTCCTGGATACCGGACAAAGTTTTGGATTCTGCTCTTCTGATCAGTCTCGAGTCCTTTTCTCTCAAAATACTTTACAACTGTGAAGCACTAAAGGTTAAAGTCTTCCTTTGTCAATTCCAGGTGCTTATCATTGACTGCGATCAAGTTTTCTGTTTACTTCTGCTGGGGTTTTTTTGGCTCCTCATTTTGTTTCACACTCTTTCTACACTGCATAGCCTTTCACAGAATTTCTAAATCCATTGTGGTTTTTATTTCCTAAATGAATTTTTCTGATGTGGACATTACCAGATGATACAGGTGCCCTACCAGAAAAATAATAATCTAATTTGTAGTAGATTTGATGTTTCTGTTTGATTCATGCTCTCCACTCAATGCCTTAAATTGCTGTGTGTGGTATGGACAGCATGAGCCAGCTTTCTGGCAGAACGACAAATTGCAGCCCGTTCCTTTTTGTTGTGAGGGGAAGGTGTTCCAAGGTAGACTATAACTCCTTCTTGTCAGGAAATCAGCAAGGTTTTACTTCATTATTTCCCAGACCTAATATTCAAAGTCTGCCTGAAGTAAGTAAACTAAATTGTATATAGCTCCTCTCAAATTCTTGTAGCATGGCGTGGGGAAATTAGTTAATCTGTCAGGAGCTTTACAAGGTGTGTTGCTAACCTAATGTGCACATTTTGGAACTGTCAGTTCCTGTGCTTCTGTACGTATTGTATATAAGTACAGTTGTATGTATAAAGCTATTTCAGACAACTCTGCTTGCTAACAATTAAAATGATTGTAGAATGCATTTTTTGAAGTATTTTCTTTTAACTGTAGTCAAAGAAACAAAGGAAATCTGTGAATAAGATCATGTCAGCTTTTCACATACTACATTGAGATCTATGCTAAAACAGTTGTTAAAATGCCATGGGGTTTTTTTTCTGTTATGAAAACTTTCTTATTTCAGAAACATTAGTTCTTTTCTATCTTCCTCTCCTGAGTTTTGAGATGGTTTCTTTCAAAAATATTTTTGTAACGATTGAGAAAACTACCATCCCTTCTCAGTCTTTGAAAAATGAGAAAATAGAGGTCATTACTGTTTCCTCAGTGTAAGACATTTATTGTTTTATAGACTAGAGCTAGTACAAAATAAGTCTGGTAGCATCTTCTCCTTCCACCCTGTCAATACTAGAAATATTACATACACTGTTGAATCCTGAAATGGCAGTATGGTTAAATTCTCAACCGACTTGAGGTATCTCATTTAGCATTACACTGTGATATGATAATTATCTTCAACAAAGCCACTTCACGTACAATACAGGACAAAGCATTACAGCACACCTGCCCTATAGATGTTTTTCTTAACTCAGTCAAGAAAGATTCACAGAAACTATGGCCCAGGAATTAGCAGGGCTGATTGAGAATCTTAAACTATGCTCAAAGAGGAAAAGGGATAAGACCAGGCTACTAGAGATCAGCCTAGGGGTAGCAGGCTTGTGATGAGGGCAAAACCATTAACCCAGCTGAAGTGCATCTACATCAATGCACTCAGTATGGGCAGCAAGCACAAGGAGCTGGAAGCCACTGTGCAACCAGAAAGTTATTTGCTGTCACGGAAACATGGTGCGGTGACTCATGAGTGGAGTGCTGCAATGGATATCTATAAGCCCTTTAGAAGACACAGGCAAAGCAGGAGAGGTGGTGGGGTGGAACTGCATGTGCCTGTGGGAAGGTCAGCAGGGTGGACATCATGGTGGGAGTCTGCTATATTCCACCCAACCAAGACAGACAGAGGAGGCATTCTACAAGCAGCTGGCTGAAGTCTCATGGTTGCCCTTGTATTCATGGGTAACTTCAACCTGCCCGATGTCTTTTGGAAATACAACACAGCAAAGAGGAAGCAGTCTAGGAAGTTCCTGGAGTGTGTGGAAGACAACTTCCTAACACAACTGGTAAATGAGCCTACCAGAGGAGGTGTCCTGCTGGACCTGTTGTTTGTGAACACAGAAGGACTGGTGGGTGATTTGGCAGTCAACAGTTGTCTTGGGCATTGTGCCAGGAAATGTTAGAGTTTCAGTACTGGGTGAAATAAGGAGGGATACCAGCAGAACTTCCACCTTGGACTTCTAACAAGCAGACTTTGGCCTGTTTAGGACACTGATTGACAGAGTCCCTTGGTAGTCAGTTCTGAAGTGTAAAGGAGTTTGGAAAGGCTGGACACACTTTAAGAAGGAATTGTTAAATATTCAGGACCAGGCTGACCCCAATTGTAGAAAGACAAGTCATCAGGGAAAAACACCAGCCTGATTAAACAGACAACTTATGCTGGAATTTAGGGGAAAAGAGAGGATCTATCATCTCTGGAAGGAGGGTCAGATAACTTGCATGGACTATAAAGATATTGCAAGGGTTTGTAGGGAGAAGATTAGAAAAGCCAAACTAGAATTTAGATGTATTTTATGAGATGTGAAAGTCTGGAGTTATACTCAGAACTACAGTAGAAAATCTCAAGAAAGTGCAATATAATCAATATGATCTAAAACCACTGCCAATTCTAAAATTACAAAGTACTCTTACTTTTGAACATTCCAATGTCTGCAACTAAATGTTGTTGAGCCCCCATCAGCTTTGCTGGTCTGAGAGCAGATTTATTTAACCTCTGTAACACTGCACACATTTCAGAAAAGCACTGCATAGCTTTAGGTGGGCTCGTGAAACTATAGCAGCTTCTCCAATCTGATTCTGGGGCTCTGAAGAATGGAGCTGTCAGCAGCAGAGGAGATACCTATCTATAGAAGACAATACCAGCAATGGCAAATATTAGAGCTTTCACTGTGCCCCAGCCTCTGTTAAATGCTTCTCCTATGTCTACACACTGTTTGCTTTCTTTTCCTCTGTTGGCAAAAGCTGATGTGTTCGACACATTTCATTATTAACACTTTCATAAAGATACATCAAATAAAACATATGGACTGCAGTAGAGTTCCACATAGTGAAGCAATGACCATGTTCTAAACCACCTTTGTGCCCCCAGGAGCCATATGGGCATCATTATAACCTCTTCAGCCAGGTACAAGTCCTAGCAGAGGGGATGTGTTACTGGATCTGCTGGTAACCAATGCAAGTGAGCTAGCTGGGGATGTCAAGATTGGACACAGTCTGGACCGCAGTGGTGGAGTTTCCCGTCTTTAGGAATATGGGTGAAGTAAGGAGTAAGGTTAGACCCCTGACCTTTAGGAAATCAGAATTTTAGCTTTTCAAGGAGATAGCCAGTGGGATCCCTGGGATACTGCCCTCAGGGACAAGGGGTTGGGTGTAACAGAGTTGGTACATTTTTAAGGACGTCTTCTACAGAGTGCAATAGTTAGCAATCGCCAGGATAAGAAACATGGCAAGGAAGGCAAGAGATTGGCATGGTTGAGTCAGGAACTGCTTGTCAAACTACAGGGAAAGAGGCACATACATAATATAAATAAGGGCAGGTAACCTGTGAAGAGTGTAAGATGAAGTTTGGTTGCGTAGGGAGGGGATGAGGAAGGCCAAGGTGAAGCTGTAATTGAACCTGACAAGGGACACAAAAATAACAGTAAGACCTTCTACAGGTATGTTAACCAGAAAAAAGAAGTCAAAGAAGATGTACCCCCCTGATAAACAGTGATAGTAGTAACAGATGAGAAGGCTGAGGTACTCAACAACTTCTTTGCCTCAGTCTTCAATGGCAGCCTGTCTTCCCACATATCTCAAGGGGATGGACAGCAGGATGAGGATGGGGAGCAAAGTCCCTCTCCCTGCAAGTAAAGGTCAGGTTCATGACCACCTAAGGAACTTGAATGTAAGTCAGTGGGACTTGATGAGACACATCCCAGAGTCCTGAGGGAATTTACTGATATAGTCACCAAG
This sequence comes from Drymodes brunneopygia, assembly GCA_013400955.1. Taxonomy (NCBI): domain Eukaryota; kingdom Metazoa; phylum Chordata; class Aves; order Passeriformes; family Petroicidae; genus Drymodes; species Drymodes brunneopygia. The sequence goes on from VZTZ01042551.1 coordinate 24,379, forward strand.
TCACTTTCCATGATGTTTGAAAAGTCATGGCAGTTAGGTAAAGCCCAAGGAGTAAAAGAGAAAAAGATAGCCCGTGAGAAAGATGGAGAGACTACTTACAAGATCATATAGTGACAGGACAAAGGAGAATGGGATCAAACTGAAAGAAAGTGGTGAAGCACCAGAAAAGATTTCCCAGAGAGGTTCTGGATGCCCCATCCCTGGAATTGTTCAAAACCAGGTTGGATGGACCTCTGAGCAAACTGATTTAGTGAAAAGTGTCCCTGTGAATGGCAGGGTGATTGGAACTAGATGACCATTAAGGTCCCTTCCCTGATTTTATGATATATGGTTGCTCTAGTAGCCTGGCTCAGCTGTGGACCAGAGCACAGATAAAGAAGGAAAGGCTAAAATCAATGGTGCATCTCTTTTAAGTTTTGAGTGAGACATTATTGATATCATTATTTCTAGGACCACAAATTCTTCCACTCCTGCAGGACTTCTCATGCATTGCACAGGGAACGAGATAAACATAGTAAGGATCATTGTAAATGCAGTATTTACTTATCCTAAGAGAGTTCTGCTTTGCCACCTGAAATATGGCCTTTTACTATGGTTTTCTTGAATGATCTGTGTGTTGTTTACAGAAAAGATCAGTTTCTTGTGTTTAGCCTTTATTGAAAAAAAGTGTCTGCATCATCCTGACAGTTTGTATCACAAGAAGTGAGGCTGCATTTTCCAGTGTACTGACCAGTACTAACAATAGGTTCAAGAATGCATTTCAATTAAACATCAAAGCTTCAAATCAGCTTATACCTGGACAGAATTTAGCAGCAGCTGATCAGAAAACCAGCTAATAAAGATATATTTCTGAATAATATTATTAAAACCTGAGCAGATGCAAATTCCCAGTTTGACTCTTTTGCCCATAAGTGCAATAGAGAACAGAGACTACGTGCAGAGAGGAGGAAATGGTCCTTTTACACAGTATGCACGGGAGGACCAGTGTGCTGATGATCACACCCTGTGAGACTCCCAAATGGGCAAGAACATGCTGGGAATTTAACCAACTTCCGAACTGCTCTTCAAAGATGTAAAGATGTTTTATGATTATTTTATAATGACACTAGCAGCCTGAATTTGGATTTAAAAAAAGGAGCACATTGCTAAGGAGTTTTTGGTAGTTTTTAACAGTATGTAATCAAGCAATGATTTGAACACATTAAGATGCTGGAACAAGGTCTGGAGATGGGCATTGGACCTGATGAATAGTCTGGAGCACAAATCTTATGAGAGATTGCTGAAGGAGCTGGGGCTGTTCAGACTGGAGAAAAGGCGGCTCAGGGAGGACGTTATCACTTTCCACATGTGTCTGAAAGGAGATTGTGGCAGGTGGGTGTTAGTCTCTTCTTCCTGCTAACACGTGACAGGATGAGAAGAAATGGCCTCAAGTTGTGCCAGGGAGAGTTTACATTGGATATTAGGAAAAATATGATGGAAGGGTTTGTAAAGCATTGAAACAGACTTCCCAGGGAAGTGGTGGAGTCATCATATCTGGAAGTGTTCAGAAAGCACATGGCTACAGCACTTCAGGACATGGTTTAGTGGTGAATATGGTGTTGCTGCTGGGTTGATGGTTGACCTTGATGATCTTAGAGGTCTTTTCCAACCTTTATAATTCTATGGTTGTATGAATGCAGATCAATTATTATTTACATGGGGGTTGTAGAGTCTTTCCTCCTCTTTGGGAACACTCATCAGCTTTCTGTGGCAGTGCTTGGATTGTAGGTGCAAGTGTGATCTGAGAAGTTACGTGGTGATGTACAGTATCAGCATTCAGTGCCATTCAGCTGCCAACAAGCAGAGCTGTTGGCAATTCCCATGACACATCAGATCTGCAATCAGATGTATAACTGGAGAAAATAGACACAATAGATATGTTTTTAAGCCTCTTGTATTTAAGAAAATGAGAGGAAGTCAGAGGAGCTTCCCATTACAAAAAAAAAAAGGAAAGTTTTTTAGGTCATAGCACAACACTTAGTACTTGTTACCTTACTGCCATTTAGCTAACCTGCCAAACCTCATCATCATGTTGATCATCCGGAAAATTGTTCTTAAAATATAGATTATTATCCTACAGTAACACAAAATGATTTTTGGAGAAAATAGCTTGAGCTTAACAAACTAACCTAAGTCCACATCAAATTACCTTGTAAGAAATGCTAATCAGGTAGGCAACTAATTACCATTTAATTGTTCACATTTCCTGTTAAACATTAAAAATAAGAAATTGCATCATTTGTGACTTGAAATTTGACCAAAAATTATTAGAGCATGAATCAAGAAGGGCCTTTTGTTCAGACCTCTGTTTCTTTACTGTTTTTGACCCTTCTGATCCTCCATTGTCTTGTACCTTATGTTGTGCCTTAGGAAGAGATGCTTTGAAGATGTATGAAGATGCTTTCTGCTCTAGGTTCTAGTCATGTAATTAATTAGAAATCTCAGATAAAAGCCCTTAAAAGCATCAGGAATTCCCTCAAAGAAAAATGGTGGATGTAAGAAAATATCCTGGATCTCTGTGTTATTTTGTTGTTGGGGATTCTTTAATAAATTTTATTTTGATGGATTCACATTTAGCTTAGAATGTGAATTTTAGCTTAGAAATATTTGTTAAAACCTCATTTTAAGTCTGGAATAACTAGAAATCATGAGTTTAGAAACATTATTTTGGGCTCACATTGGTGTGAATACAAAATAGGAAACCTTATTTTGTATTTTCTAGGAAGGCTTTTTAGTACAAAGGAATTAAGGTGACACTGCTGTTTCTGAAAGATTTTCTTACTTTCTTCTTTATCTTTCCAACACAAATTCTCAGGTCCTGAAATATTAAATCAATTTATGCATGTTTATTCTTGGTAGAGTAAAGCCATAGTAAATATATTATAAAACAGACATTCTTATATAACTTTATCTTAAATATTTTCTCAAATACGTGCAAAGCAGCCACACAATTCTAATTTATATTAACAGGAAATGCATATAAATATAGAGAAAACAATAAGGTAGTTCTTCAAAGTGCTTGTGGATTATAAATCAGACCATACGGGACTGAGAATCCATTGCACTACCTCAGCAGTTACCTCAATTTTAGTATAATTGGGTTCTAATTAAATTTTACTTTTGGAGAAAGGCAGCTAAAAATTTAATCTTAAGAGCTTTGTGTTTCAAGCTGAGAACATGTTGGCAAGCGTTCATTGTAATAAGCCTGTTAAAAATCCATTTATGCATCTCATTTAGCTTCCATAATTCCCACAGAAGCACAAAACCAACAAAGAACAACTAAAAACCAAACTCAAATGTCCTCTGTGATGCTTTCCACTAGAATTGTCTTAAAAATGGAACTTTCTCTCAAGAAAAGAAATTATGCAAAAAAATCAACAATTTTTCTTGAAAATGTCACATTTTATGTGAAAAAAAATTATAAATTTTTTTTTAAAATACAGAACTTCTTTAATCTAAGAAAAAAAGCAGAGAAAAGTCAGATTTTTTACTTTATGACAGAGATTTTCTGGTTTTGAGGAGAAGAACATTTCCATTTAGCTCAGCTGGTCAGAGCATGGTGCTAATAGTGTGATGGTTGTGGGTTTGATCCCCATATGGGCCATCTACTTATGAGCTGGACTTATGATTTCTTTGGGTGCCTTCCAACTCAGACTGTTCTGTGATTCTGTGATTCTGTGAACCCAAACTTCCCAGTTCAAACTCTCTGGCATAAATCTTAAATCCAGGGAACTGTTTGACAGTCCCCATGCAGAAGTGATATGTGTAAAAGGGCAAGTTTTAAAGGAGAACTTTTACTAGAGAACTGCCTTTATATTTAGCAACATTATGTATGGTTTTTATTTAATGTGAAAGATATTGATATGAACAAGCAAAAAACAGTGATTTGACTGAAAGACAGAAAGGAAAAGTGCTTATTCCATCAGTCTGTCAGAGGAAAATATTTTCTGACACAGTCTAATATCAGACACTGAACAAGTGAAGTCATGGCACATCAGAACACTTAGGTGTTTTCCCAGAGCTTGCTCAATGGCAGAACCAAGAGAAAGTCTCAATGCAAAAGCAGTTTTTCTTCTTACTGAAGCAAGTTTATACACAGCCAGTATAGTCCTTGGGTACATCCTTCAGACAGACATGTCAGAAAGATTAGACCTTTCCTTTTTCATAGCTGTCTTTCATGTAATCTTCCTGGATCAATGTCTGCATGCAGTACTCATAAACAATAAGAGAAAATGTCAAGTCTGTGACTTCTACATTCTCTCACGTTTTCTAAAATGTGGCAAATAATGTGGGATAAGCGAGCAGAAAATACTGTGGGGGGTGTAATCCATGGGAGAATACTCATTTTACAAAGCACTTTTTTGCTAAGTGACAAATAGGTTTGGAAAGACACAAAATTGTCACAAGCCATAAATAGCTAGCAGAGAAGCAGAATAAATTGCATACCTGATAGCGCTGAGTAGACACTCCCATAGGACTGCTCTGGGCTTCTGTACCCTTCAGAGAGTGTGTTGCCTTATGGCATCAGTCTGAAGTGGGAATGGATAACAGCACAGGACTTACCAGGAAAAAGGTTTTTGTCACTTGACAAAAACCCACAAAACCAGATCACTATCAGTCTTCTCATAAATCAATTAAGATATTAAATATTAATTATGCTAATTTAATGTACTGAAGTTAATGTAAAAATTAAGAGTGTGCTTCATCTAGCTGTTATTATTCATCCTAATGTAGTCTAGAAATGTCTTCCAGAATTGGTGTTCATTTTATTTGCAACCCACTCCACCTAGATGCATAATTCACTTTCTACATTGTGTTGCTCTGTATATGTCTATACTCTCACCCAGAGCTCTGCACAGCCTGAATGCTTGGATATTTATACAATCCTTTAAAAGAAAAGCGTTTGCTGGGCAGTCATAAATGAGCCCACTTTCTTTTCTGTACACAGTCCTTTCTCACCATAATCAACAGAACTGTTGCAGAAAAGAAGGTGGAAAATCCTTCTTGCTTTTGAAAACTCATTAACAGAAGAACCCCATAATCTGCAAATAATGGTGTTCTGCCTGGACAGAAAGGCATAATCTCTGTAAGAAGCAGAAGTGGTTGACTATCTTAGAGAACACTGTACCACTACTTTAGTGCATGCTTCACTGATAACCTGACAAAAAAGCTCCCTTCCATGTCTGGAAAGGAGTTTGATCAGTCAGTCCTGCAGCCTTTCCTGTGCAATTCAATAGCTGCTCAGCATGCCCAACAAGTTGGGCGTTACACACGCTCTTATGAGGGTGCTACAGTGGCATGCTCACCCTGGAGGAATTCCTCTGTCATGGGAAGGGGAAATAATGAAAGAAGGCAATAGGAAGGTACCAGAGAAGAAGGCCCTAAGCTTCCCCAAAATAGGAGACATTACTCTGAAAACTTGACTTGGTTTCATTCAGGACTTAAGAGTCCAGGTGGAAGCACACTTCAGGGACCTCACTGTATTTTCTTAGGTTATGGGAACTAGAACAAGTTGATGCTATATATGCACATCTTCCTGGTAGGGGAGTCCTAGCTATACGAAGACTGGGTAAAGGGTGACATGAACAAATGTAGCAATGCATCCCTCATCAGGGATTTTGGACAGAGATGGAGCTTCTTTTGCTTCCTTTCAGCGGGTATTTCTGATTGTGTATTGCAATGTAATGCACACACAAGGACCTTCCATTCTGTCAGGCATTCTGATCGTTCACATCATGAGCAATTTCACATGCTGCAGTTTGTGCTGCAGCAGTTAAGACAACTATTTTTTCTCTCCCTATTTAAATTCAGTGAATTTTTCAACTCCACAAGAGAAAGAAAACCCCCAAAGCTAGAAATTAATATTTTATACAGTAATATCATGATAGAAATGCCTTAAAAGAAAAAAGGAGGAATATGATATTCTCAGTCTGTTTTTACACCCCCAGGCTATGGCGATAAATAACACTTGGCTTTTCCTCTCCTTCCCCATTCCTGTGGCAAAGTTAGTGTTGTTCTTTCTGGGAAAACTCCATGGTGCAAATAACAGGACAAACTTACTTTCACTTGGTGGGAATTGAAGACAGTACATTAATTTGAAAAATTAATAGTCCTCATAAGACTATCATTTTATGGATGGGGAAAGAAGGCAACTGAGACCAGCCTTTAAGTCTTAAGAGGTAATATATGAGACCTCACAGACTATGCAGAACTAACTATCTGAAAGCTGTTTATGGTATTTAGGAAGGAAAATTCCTGAAGCTATCTACAGACTACTGTCCGTGATGTGCTGGAGGATGTAGTAAGTACCAGAGTCTTGTGCCAGTATGAAGCTGGGATATAGGTGGGACATTCACTCAGATCTGAAAGTTGGAAAATATCTAAAAATACAAGACATTCTTACTGCACCAGTATGCCTTCCAGGAAGAAAGAATACAATAAGGTTAAGGCTGGTCTCGAAAACTTACCACATAGAAGGAGTTTTAGTAAAAAGGAAACTTCTCTTTTTAGTGATTATTTTAAAAAAAGAATGCTAGGTCTTTGTAGTAGGACCCTTACTGTGATCTGGATGAGCACTTTATTAGAAGTATGAACGAGAGAGAGGAAAGTAGCTGAGAAGGTAGGCAAAAGGACCTTAAAACACTATTATTTACTTCTAAAAGTAAATCCCAGCATCCTGTATTGACTGAAGAGGTCCTATATTTGTTTTAAAAGCCTTACTGAAATAGGACCCTGTTACTTTACTGAGACCAGATAAAAGAAATTTCAAGGGCAGATCATGTCTGGAAAAATTCTCTAACTATTGTGGCCCCAAATAAGATTGAGATGCATCAGGCTTCTGGTGCATTAATGTGCCTTTTGTGCTGACTGAAGCAGCCTGACCTTGCTTCAAAAAAAACAGCCTTGGGAGAACTGGCAACCACAGTACCTGTCCCATCATGGACACCAGGTGAGCAGTCTGACATGAGGACAGCTTGTACTCAGGGCTCTCGAGTATGCAAGATGTGAAGGCAGCAATGTGCTGGTGCTCTGGTCCCTCCTGGGGCTCTGTGGTTAGGCTGAGTAGACTTAATACTCCCTAAACATCATCTATAGCTTCTCTTATGCACAGATTGGAAACAACTGATGAATGCATTACACCTCCACAAAATATGTACACCTTACAGTCACAAACTGTCTCTGAGTACAGTTCAGTAGAATACAATCATGGCCCTTGACAAGAGTCCAAACACACACATACACAAAGTACTGGTAAGAATTAATGCAAAGTGGATTGCCCTGGTGAAAATGATGATCAGCAGTAAATCTAATCAGAATTGTTAATTTAAAGTATTCATGTGTTGGCTCTGAGTGATTGTATAGCTTCAGTCTCCTGGTCACACATCCAGTCTTGGGTAGTTTTAGATGTGTTATAGTGCAGGTCTGAACTGCTGAGATGTTCCACTAGTCATATGACAATGTGATAATTACACAGAATTGTAAAATGGGTTGGAAGGAACCTTAAAGAGCATCTAGTTCCAATCCCTCCCATTAACAGGAAACCTCTCATTAGACCAGGTTGCTCAAAACCCTGTCCAACCTGGTCTTGAACACCTCCAGGTATGGGGAATACACAATCTCTCTGAACAACCTGTTCCACTGCCTCACTACACTGACAAGAAAGAATTTCTCCCAAATAACTAATCTAAACTTACCCTCCTTCAGTTTAATGCTATTCCCCCTTTGTCCTGTCACTGCATGCCCTTGTGAAAAGTCCCTCTCCAGATCTCTTGTAGGACCCCTTCAAGTACTGGAAAACTGCTATACATTTTTCTCCAGTCTTATCTTCTCCAGATTGAATAATTCCAACTCTCTCAATCTTTCTTTGTAGGAGGAGTGCTCCAGCCTGCTGGTCAACTTTGTGGCTCTCCTCTGTACTCAGTACAGGAGGTTTATATTCTTCTTAAGCTGGGCCTCCAGAGCTGGACACAGTACTCCTGATGGGATCCTACAAGATCAGAGTAGAGGGCAGGATCCCCTCCCTTGATCTGCTGGTCATGCTGCTTTTGGTGCAGACCAGGATCTGGGTGTATTTCTAGGCTGCAAGTGCACACTGCCAGCTCATGTCCAGGATCTTGTCCACCAGCACCCTCACATCCTTCTCAGCAGTGCTGCTCTCAATCAGTTCATCCTCCAGTCTGTATTGATATCAGGGGTTGCCATGACCCAGGTGCAAGACCTTGCACTTGCCCTTGTTTAACTTCATGTGGTTTACACAGGTCCACCTCAGAAGCCTCTCAAGGTCCCTCTGGATTGCATCCTTTCCCTCCAGCATGTTGACTGCATCATGCAGCTTGGAGTTGTCAAACTTGCTAAGGGTGCACTCAATCCCACTGTCCATGTTGCTTACAAAGATGTTAAACTGTGCTGGAATGGTGCAGTGTCTTCCTGGCCATGATGTGTTTTAAGGTGGCATTCATTTTATTTCCTTTTCTTTCACTGGTTTATCTGTTTGTCCTGTATATATGTGTACATGCAGTACTTTTGAAGGTTCTCACTCAGTATTTTAAGCATTTTCAGAATGAAACCAGTACTAATAAAAATAATGTCATATTATCTATTTCTGAAGTCTGAATGTAAGGTTGGCAAATATTTTCATTACATCCTACTCAAAATATCTGCTACGTAACTGTTATTAATTTCTGTAAATGCTGATGAATAAATTGGTAACTTTTTGTGTACTCTATGACTCTCAGTGATTTACCATTCAGGAAATAACACTGTGAGGTTTGAAAGCCTGAATTTTACCCATCTTCTGTTTTATTTCTATAAGAACATTTTATAAACTTAGACTTGCTGTCTCCTGTACTGAGCTGACAAGTAGATGTACCATTAAACCATATAAATATTAGTTTATAAAATATTTTCCTTCCCCCCTACTTTCTTTGCATGATAAATGAAATCTTACTCAGAACAAAAAGGTTATCAACTATGCCTCAGCTTTCACTTGAAAAATATCTTTGATAAACTGACAAAAACTGTGTTGCTTGATTTCTCATTCCCTATCTATAAAACCATTCAGCTGTTAAAAAGGGAAAGAATAATATGCATAAAAGGTGGTTATTATATTAAAAAGAAGGGGGAAAATTAGAACCCTAGTCCCTAGTTTGCATATATTAGCCTTAGTCCTCTCCCCTAAGTACAAAATCTGTTACCTAGAACATATAATAAATATTTTTTTTCTGAAGTGGACCTTTTATTCCCAAAAACTGTTAGCAGTTTCCCTGTTCCCAGACTTCATGCTCATTCAGCTGTTGGCATATCTGCAATGACTCTCAAGAAGAAGATTGATTAGTATATACTGTAGCAGCTCTTCCAATTAAGGCTTTTTCACCAAGAGTGTGATTTTCACATTTTGGTAGCAATCCACAAAGGATTAAACTTTTTGTTGACACATCTGAACGGGATTTGAAGTCACTTAATCCCCTAAAACTGGCCTTTCAAACTTTTTGCCAGTTCCTTGCCCAGTATTTCATAATCAACCTCAAATCTCATTTTTTTCAGAAGTTTTTGGTGTAGTATTTTAAGCAGAATGTTGCTTTTTACTAGTTTTTGGCAGATAATCTGGCTCTGCAGAAATTACAGTCTATTTTGATGTAGGATTTCCAAAGTATTCATGTACTCAGAACTGACCAAAAAGGTGTCCAAACATATGTTTCTCTCAATCCTCTATCCTTTGCTTAAAATCAATTCTTTTGTTATGCTAATGGCTTTTCATCAGTATAAGCAATGAGAGGATTTTTCTTGGGAGAAAGAAATGAAGAGTCAACCCGACAAAAAGAATAATATTCTCTGTTGGACAAAGGGATGCTCTTTTGGTGTGTCAACAGGAATGTGATGGACTATGAGTAGCAGTGGTTTAGTCCATCACTCATGACTGGAGTGACTGCAACTATCTAAGATACACACAAGAAAATGGTCATCTTTGAGAGAAAGTATTCCCTGAATGCCCTTTTTGGGATTTCAAAAATCAGGAAAGCATCACAATGGGCACTAATGTGGTAAGTAGACAAGGAGTTGAAACCTATGCAGTGAATTTCAACACCTAAATGTTTTTCAATAGTGTACTTTTCCAATGTACCACATTCTCTGGGGATTCATAATGAGTTTAAGCCTGATAATTCTCCAATTAGATTTCTGATTAACATGCATAGGATATGCTCCCATCTTACCTTCCACCCTTCAGTTTAGCTTTTATAAAGCATGTCTTCCACTAAACCTGTCAGGGGAGTCAATAATCCTAGCAGAGTGTGGACCACGAGCAGTTTCCACACTGTACTGAATGGTAGATCCTAAATCTGAAGCAAGAGTTACCCACTAGAAAAAAAGACAGCAACCTGCTTGTGACCATCTTGGCTTGAGTAAATGACAAAAGCAAATGGGAGAGGAAGGAAAGAATCATTAATTTGCTTGCCAGCATTACCTAGAGTGTTAAAAGATAGACCAGCTGTGAAGAATAGGGAGATGCCAAGAAGCTGTCATGCGGTCACGGGGATGTGAGAGGACACACAGGAAAGGCTGGGATAGGCAGATGAAACCAATCAGCGACTCAGGATTGGTTAGCCTGAAGATGCAGAACAGGCAGCAGAGAATTTGGAGGCAGGGAGCTCGCTTAGGGGAAGCTGAAGCTACCTGGTGAGCGTGGCAGTAGGCTGCTGTCACATCTGCCTTTTGGCCATGCAGAAGCTGTTAGAGCTTCAAGGAAGACATCTGCACTAAGAGATGATGACTCTGTGACAAAACCGTGAAGCACCTGTGGGACTTGTGGCAGCTGCTGTATCAGCTTGATTTGTTTTCAATTTACTCTATATTGTTTTATGTGAAAAAGATCTAGCTGGGAAGCAAAGAGGAACGTTGCCTATTGCTAGGTGATGCTGCCTGACACATGCAGTACTCTCTGGAGTCTTCATCCCCTGGAAGCAACTGGGAAGGGAGGAAACCTGCAGACTGTGCACAAATCACATGATACCTTAATTTTCTAAAAGTTATTAAGTATGTTGATTCTAGCAGGGGATGGTGGATGCTGTCATCTCTCAGTACATGGTTAATGAAAACAAGTCAGCCTAAATCCTCCAGGATCCATGCTCCAGGGAATATCCAGGTATTTTCTGCAACAGCTTCCATGACACAAGCAGAAAAAGTACTCCTGAGACTACCTTTTGGAGAGGTAGGCTCAAACAATGAATTGGACAGAAGCTTTGTGTGCCTCCGCTGAAAGCTCCAGATGCTGGTTCATTGGCAGCTGGCCACTACCACTGCAAGTTTTTTATTATTTGCAGAACAAATTGGTTGTCCTTCTACATATGTCTGCCTAAAAAACACCTGCCGGACAATTAGCTAATTGCTAGCCAATAATCTTTGAACAGTGTGTTGCAGGGTCCTTACATTTCAGTTTTTTGAGGCAGTATGAACTAAGAGAAAGCTGCTTTAAATGAAAAAGTAGTTTAAAGTGGTTCTAGGTAATGTCCCTGTCACTGCCAGTTGCAGTGCAGGAAGGGTCTGGCACAGAAGGGCAGTGTAGATGTGTCCTCCCAGTTCTTATCTGGTACAGCCTTCATGCTGACTCAGATCAGTGCACAGCAGCAGGAAGCCACAAATGATACTTCATTGTTTCTAGACATCCTTCCATGAGTAGACTTTTTTTGTGTGGAAGAGGAAAAATTTGTGTTAAATGTAAGTGTCAGGAAAAGATTATTACTAATAAAATAACATATACTGGCATCAACACAGCAACAGTTGTTTGCAGTTGCTTAAGCGAACAGTATGATAAACTTAGAATTACTTCGAAGATTCAGCAAAATTTAGTGGAGTAATTAAATAACAGTTTGTACAAATGATGATTTAAACACTGTGATAATGAATTTTTCTAGCTACCAAGTTTCTAAGTGTGGATAGAAGACTGTTTTCTGCACATCTACTGTGTTGAAATCATTGATTCCACAGTTGGGGGTGTCATCTGTGACCATGACAACCTCATAAAAGACATGGATACAAAATGATTTAACAAGTTATATTAATTTTCAATGCATAGATGTTGATAACTCAAACTTAATTTTTCAGTTTTTAAATGTTAACACTTCAGACGAAAGTTTAAATGAAAAATAGAATCATGGTATCAAACCTTACAGAACCAAACTGAAGAGAGGTAGCTGCTTGACAGGACTAAGGCCACTCATCCCAGAGGTATATTAATGATTTTGCAAGGAGAACTTTCTGCCTTCATGGGAGATGACATATTTAGTAACAGAAATATACATTTTCTTGCTCTATTTCACTCTAGCTATTTTATTAATTTGTTTATTTTCCATGGTGGATACTCAGTTGTGCCCCAAGGCAAAACCTCCTGTTGCTAATGATGGCCACTGAACAGCATGGAACAGCAGAGATGTAATGTCAGTAGTTCTTACCAGGATACCAGCTCAGGGTAGGTGCTTGGTTTCCTACCATTCTTTACCACAGTCTGCTAACTCATATGAGAGGTACCAGAATGCTCTTCCATCACTGGGATTAGTTGTAGTTGCCCTGGAAGCTACCTCTGAGACCCAAGGGGAAGACGATGTAGAAGAAGAGAAAGAACATTGGTGGAGGGCTTCCAAGGCTGCTAAGCCCCTCCTTGGAACTGATGTGACCATGGTTTAACCCAGGGCAAACCACATTAGCTATTACTGATGTCCATCATCTCCTCCCTCCCCCCAGGCCCCTTGTACCATTCGATTTTATCCCCTATGCCCCCTCTCTCCCCCCTCCCACAGGACCAGGTAACCCTGTCCCGCTTTGGTCCCACCCCAGACCCTCTGGTGATTGGTTGTGATGGATCCCTCTTAAGCTTGTTTCCAAGGGACCTCTGCCCTCTTTGATCCCTGCATCCCCTCTGTGTGGAGTGCCCTGCAATAAAGCCACGCAGAATACAGGCATATCAAGGGGCCCTCTCGTTATTCTACTTCAGCTGATAGCTAAACCGGACTCTTGCTCCCTGCACATCGGCAGGCGGCAGATCCTCTGGCCAGGTGTCTACTAGACGCTGCCAGAGTGCCCTGGGACCAGGACACTCCTGGAACAGTAGCCAGATGGAACCTGTCTGATTTAACTCCGGGCTGGATAAAAGAAACCAGCTAGCTACAATTAGTTGCTCTATTTCAGCTGCCATACCATGGAAATGACCTTTTTGAGGGACCAAGGAACCTGAAATTGAAACGAGTTTAGGCATTCTTTTCTCAGTGAATTTCTTGCAAATGATGATAGAAACACGAGCAAACTCATTTTCAGTAATGCGATAAGAAAGAGCTAAACTAATGGATATACAGTTATAGAAAAGAGGAGATTATTATAAATGAAGTATCTTTCATTTAGATCTGAATATGTAGATCCACTTTGATGAGTTAACAAAATGTATTGCCTTTTCAACACAGTATTAGATCTTAACAATATTAAAGGCATTTGATTTCTCTGACTGGGAAGAAAGCCAATCCTAATTACAGGCACTGTAAATACTGGTCTAATCCCTTTCTCTGTTTTATTTTCCAGATATTAATACAACAATATTTCTATGCATTTCTATTCCTTCCTATGCATTGCCAACGCAGGACAGAACAGTCTTCTGGAGGCAGATTACTCTAGGTTCAAAAAAGGTTGCTACAACCACTTTCCTAATCTCCATATTCATTTCATGGACATCGTGTGGGTTTTGAGAGCATGAGTTACTATTATTACAATTGTTGGAGCCAAGAGTGAATAGAAAAAGAAAAGAAGTGGAAGAATAATAGAAAGAGGATAGAGAATAAAACAATCATCATAGTGAAAGGAAAATAAAATTAGTTTGAAAAATCTGTTTTACCCAGTCATCATAGCTCCTTCACAGATAATAGACTTGTATAATTCATGGGAATTCGAACACAAGGTTAAGTCACAAGGAAGAATGTCTTGCTTAAACACATTTAATAAACTTTGTTAACTTTCAAAAATTTTGTATTTTTAATAACTGACCTCATAAACAGCACTGGGGGACAATTTGGAAAAGTTAAAGGAAAAGCAAAAATAAAGAGAATCAAGCTCAGCTATTTGTTTAGGTCACCAGCACACAAAGTAGAAATCACAGCCCTAATGTAGGCATCTTGTGAAGATACAGTCTTTAATGCAACACATGGCTAAACAAAAGGAGAGGGTTGATCTCATCTGTCTCATCCATTCTTCTTGCTCTCTGTATTCCCTTCCAGTATCACAATTCCATTTTAAAGCAACCTACTCCCAAGTATTTTATGCTTTCCTGGGAATTTGTTACACATTTTGTTGTTTTGTATGGTACATCAACCAACTGATAATATTTATCATCTACTAATGCAAAATCATATTCTAATCTATTGTTGTGTAACACAATTCCTTGACATCATCTTCAATGAATTGATTTATTCCTCTATATTAACATACATTTTTATCTTACATCTTCATGGTTCTTCTTTTAAATCATCTTTTTACTTAATTTAATGTTATCATTGTTAGAATTCTGCACTAGCATTTGTTGAAACTTTGGCCTTGCAAGCAAACAAGAAATGAGAAATACAGTTTGTAAGGACTATATTGAAAATACCTATATACTTATATACATATATAGTTAGCATGATGTCTATGGAATACATTTATAAGAAACAAAAATGAAACAATACCTGTTTGACTGATAACTCAACTGGTGGTATAAGCATAACTTCTTTCACTAATTTCAGTTTTGTGGGTTAAATTTTTTCACAGCTCAACAGAGTAACCATTGGGAGTGGTAGACTCATTTCTTTAGGTGACTCCTGGAACTGGAAATGCCAGGTGAAAATAAAAATCAGAATAATTTCTGACGTATTTTAAGTATGGCACAAGGCTCAAAGACTGCTACAGGCAATAGTGTGAAGGGTGCATTGTATGAGGTAAATTTAATAACACTGTCGCAACTGACTTCAGAATTCTGCAACAATTATGGTAACTGGGATAAAAGAAACAAAATGAAAAAAGCCACATGTACCTGATCATATTTCAGCAGTGTAATATATAAGTACAATGGGATATAACTAATGGTGGCTCCAGCCTTTGCTATGGCAAGTGAGGTTCCCCCAACAGCCAAGCTTCACACAGCACTGATTCAACAGATTCTGCCGATGAGATGGGTTTCCCTTCCACTGACACCTGCTTTCCTACAAGACAGATAGTTCTAAACATATGCTTGTGTAGCACAGTTATGTGACTAAATACCATATTGTCATTTCAGTGTTTACTCAATGTATTAAAATATAATTTATTTTTCAAAAGCTTAATTTTGTCAGTCGTTTTATATGGAATGACCCTACAACTAAGCAGAGTTTCTGTCCTCACTCTGGTTTCAAATGCATTGCAAATCTGTTTCTTTTGGAGATCTTTCAGCCACTGAAATATGTGTTTTTATTTATCTGTGTTTGAAGCCAATAACACTCTCACATTTTTCAGGTTCCTTTTAAAATCATGTTTTCAGTAATTTCTACTATGCTCCTTAAATGCTCAGCTTTAGCATAAACAACTTGGAAGATAACATTTTATCCTGACTGGGAGTACACATACTTGATTTCTTCTAATAATGAATGCAAAAAAATTAGGCCTATTTCAGTTGGAATTTCCAAAGACAAAAGAGGTCTTTTAAATATTACACATCCACAGTCTTGTTACATTATCACAGGAATTTATTTCCCTTTCAGATACAGTTTGATCCAAAATACTGAAACCCAAGCAGTTCCCATTATGTTTATTGCCCACAGTGCTTACATGAACAGGGAGCACTGACTGAAGCTGCAATAAGTGGTCTGATTCCCAAGAATCATTGTGTTGGGAACTGTTTTACACTGGCTCCAGACAGTCAAGCACTGCATCTAACAATAATATTATAGTCAATGTCACAAATAATGCATGTAATGTCTCCA
Organism: Drymodes brunneopygia; assembly: GCA_013400955.1. Taxonomy (NCBI): domain Eukaryota; kingdom Metazoa; phylum Chordata; class Aves; order Passeriformes; family Petroicidae; genus Drymodes; species Drymodes brunneopygia. The sequence continues at coordinate 40,386 of VZTZ01042551.1, forward strand.
TCAGTGAAAAGAAGCAATATATGTATCAGCAGAACCTTGACTGAAAGTATAATATACACCATGATGATATCTGGATGGACCTAACAACTGCAAAAGTTACATTTCAGGCCAAAGGTGAATTCACTGTGTGCACATCCAGCATATGAATTGGAAAGTTTTACTGATAGTATATGATAGTTGCATCTAAACTGATAAATAATAATTTGCCAAAATTTTCTGCCTTTCCAGTAAATGATAACAATTCTTTTTTTGTCTGAGTTTAAGGATTAGATGGAGATACTATATGGTGCTCTTTTCCTTTGGGTTAGTATGGGGTGTCAGGAAAACCTACATGATCATTAAGACAGAAAAACAATATACAAAGATATTCTACCAGATCCCACATGTAACATATTGTCTAATTCATGGAAAATGAAGTTTCCATAGTTGCTGCCACTGTCTAACTTTTCATGACACCTTTTTTTTTTCCAAGTTACAACACTCAATGGTTGAGTCACAGGGATTTACATCTTGTCATAAAGATGAAAAATAAAATGTTTCTTGAGATGTGAGAATAGTACCTCTCCCTGATATTGTCCTAGAAAAATGAATTAAACAGGAAGAAGCAGCTCATACCTTCTTATATTTTTTAACTTTACAGCATATTTCCACTTCTAATGTAGGCTGACCAACTCCGTCAAGAACTTTTCTTCCAACTAATAAGCATATGTACTGGAGCTTTTGAACATTTAGACAAGTAGTTAGCCTTAAATGAACGAGAAAGAACTTCATTAAAAGTCAATTTCCTGGCAAAGAGGTTTTTATTCCATGAAATATGCTTCAATCAAATCCACCATGGAACAAATCCATTATGGGTCCCTTGCAACTCAGCATATTCTATGATTTATATGTTCCAGCAAGCTTTGAGCCCTGTGAGAAGGATGGAAACCAAGCCTTCTGGTAGGTGAAGTTCTCTTTCTTCTTTCAACATGGTCTGTAACGGGCTTGATGAACTATCATAATCCAATATATTAGGGTCTCTGTAGTTAATAAACACCAGTGTTGGTTTAGAAAAAGGATTAAGTTGCTACCTGAGGTTTACTACATACCTCCTTCCTAGTTTCATTGTTTAGTCTGGTATCAGAGAGTCACCAAACCATGACTTACCAAACGGGAAAATGAGGAAACACTAAGCTACAAAGAAGAGGAACATGACAATTTACCAAGCACAGCAAGGAAAGGCGTTACCATTTCTAGTCCCTGCCATTAGAGGTGGCAAAACACTTGGAAATGGGAAACAGTATGAGATCGAATGAAATATCTCAATTCCACAGCCACTCTCCCATCAAAGAACATACTAGAAATTATTATTTCACGAGCAGCTTACTATTGTAGTATTGGCAATTTCAGTATCACCACTAATTGAGGTTTCACCAGGACTACAGCCAACACTATTTTGCCAAGTGGGAACAGATAAAATTGGTCTGAATCTTGGCCCTTCCAGGGAGGCCCATTTGCCTTCATGAGCAGCTGCAGTGTGAACAGCACCCAGTGTCTTGTCCCCGCTGGCCCCAGAGTCATCACTGCTGAGCAGTTTTGTGAGGGATGTCCATGTGCGGACTGCTTTGGTTTTGTCTCCAGACAAGCAGCCAGTAGAGAACAAGAAGCCCGGCTGCTGCGGGCACAGCGTCCAAGTGCCACCGGCCACAAACACAAAACCATCGCAGTCCGTGTCCAGGCCAGAGAGGAGCCACCGAATTGTCACCACAGAGCCGTCCAGTTCCTCGTTGCACCCCCTCAGCTGAGGGTAAGGGCTGAGAGGGGGCAGGACACGGCAGGCACGAACACAGCACCTCCGGGCCACCCCTCGCCGGAATGCTGGGCCAGGAGAGGCCGCTCTAGCCCCCCCCGGGTGCTCCCGCTCCCTGCGCTCCCAGCTTCCAGTTGAGACCCCCGTGGCGCAGCGGGAAGGCGGCGTTCAGCAGCTCCTCCACCCGCTCCGGCGCTCGGTGCCCTCGGTAGTACTGGGCCTCCTTCGGCCGCAGCCGCCCACGCTGGTCGCCTGTTCCATCGCGGGGCTGCTGCTGGGCACCGGAGCCAGCGAGCGCCCAGCCCTTCCCTTGCTCCCCACCGCCCCAGGGTTCTGCCCGGTCCCCATGTTGCTGGGGCTCTGCTCCCTCTGACTCGCCCAGGAACATCCTGGCCTGGGAGCCACGGGTTCTTGGGTTTGGCCCGGCTCAGTTGCTCAGTGTCCCGTGGGGCTCACACATCGCTCAAAGGCTGGTCATGGCCTTCCAAGTCAGGGCGCCCCGAGCAGGCGCTCCTCGGTTTTATAAGTCTCCACGCAACAAAACTGTGAAACATTATGATCCTGAAGGAGGGACAGGTTGCGGTTTGGGAAATGCCTGGTGAAGACAATGCTGCTAAGCGCCCATAGTAACTCCGATGTTTGAAAGCCCTCTACTTCAATGAAAAGAAACATTTCACAGCCTAAATGATCACTTCTAGTGTGCAATTTCCTACGATAACTTTCCCTTTGTTCACTGGTAATTTTGTTGAAGTAACTGAAAACGGAGATTCTTAAAAAGCTGTTAGCTGCACACGTCCCCAGCTCTAAAAATCAATATGTGTTGACCTTTGCTCATTGTGTGTTCACTTCTCCAGGTGGGCTGATAATGAAGAAAAATCCCTACGCAATCGTTTTATTTTTCTTTCACATTCTTTAGAAATGCTATGGTACCTCTCCAGATAGCTAAACCCTCTTTTCTTAAAGCTGTTTCCTCTGAGAAAGTCTCTAAACTGACACTACCTGCTCCTTGAAGAGAGTGGGTAGCAAGTGCCTCATTAGATGTTCTTATTTCAGGATGAGTTAATGTGGTGGGTGGCTGCTCCTTTGGGCACAAAACTGTTTCAGGAGGGGCTTGTGCAACCAGAGGTCTTGGTGGCTGTAGTCAAATAGTGCAAGATCTATGTCACATGCACAGGCTTGCCCCAGAAAGCTCCGGTGTAATTAGATATTAATGGAAGAACAGGGTTCTGGAGGTGTAGTGGGACCAGTGTGGCAATCTCTGAACATGATCATATGCTTGGTAATATAACCCAATGCAAGAGCTGTGTCTTCTGATACGTTTAGTGCCTCTAGATCAGTTTCCCACCTTCTGCCTTTTAACAGGCTCTAAATAAAATGCATCATGAAGGAATATGTTGAAGATAAAAGGGAAGCTAGGGAAAATGTCAGACTTCCCTGGAAGGAAATGGGAGAACTGATTACCTAGGCTGTAAAGAGGGCTGATATATGCAATGACTGCTTTGCTCCAGCTACACCACCCAGGTGACAAAAGGAAGAGTCAGGGACTGACAGAACAAGGCAGTAACAGTGGTGGTGGATGTCATCTGCCTGAACTTGTGCAAAGCATTTGACACTGTCAGCATGACATCCTTTTCTCTAAACTGGAGAGATGGATTTGATGGATGGACTGTTTGGTGGATAAGGAATTGGCTGGATGGTCGCACTGAAAGGTTTGTGGTCAGTGGCTTCATGTCCAATTGGACAGCAGTGACAAGAAGTGTCCTCAGGGGTCAGTGCTGGGACTGGTGCTGTTCAACATCTTTGTCAGTGACATTGACAGAGGGACTGAAGCATCCTCAGCAAATTTGCCAGTGACCCTGAGCTGACTGGTGCAGTCAGCATGCTGGAAGGAAGGGATTCCCTCCAGAGGAACCTGGACATGCTTGAGAAGTGAACCCATATCAACTTCATGAAGTTCCAAAGGGCAAGTGTAAGGTGCTGCACCTGGGTCAAGGCAATCCCAAGCACAAACACAGGCTGGGCAGAGAATGTGTTACGATAAGATTAGGGAGAGATGCCTCTGCCTGAATTAAGATGCAAAGGAAACCATATGATGACGAGATACAGATTTTATTTAACATGGATTTTATTTAAGAAGAAAGGAAGAGAGATAGAAATAGCAAAGAGATCTCAGAGAGAGAGAAAGAGTGCAGAAGAGAATCAGTGGCAACTAGATGATCTTTGAGGTCCTTCCACACCCATTCTGTGATTCTACAAGATGTATGGATGTGTATTTTAACTTGATATTATTATTATTATAGTCATTGTTATTATTATTGTTGTTATTATTATAATTTTAGTTATTATTATTATTTGCTACTTCTGCTATTTTGTCTTCTTCTTCTAAATTTTATTTTTCATATTCCTATACTTATTTATTACTACTACTATTTCTTTTTTTCATCTTCATATTCTTATTCTTATTATTTTTCATCTTTTTTTTCTTCTAATTATTTCCTGCTATTACTAATATTTCTTATCTTATTCTTCGTACTCTTGTTTTTATTATATTTATTAAAATTTTTGTTCTTATCCTTTTTATTATTATTCTTGTTCTTATTTACTACTACTGTTTCTTCTTCTGATTCTGATTATTTTTCTTTTTCTCCTGTTCTTGTTATTATTATTATTCCTTCTTCCTGTTTTTATTCTTCTTTCGTCTTTTCCCTATTATTATTCCTACTTATTATTTTATTATGTTTGCTTTTTTGTTTTGTTTTGTTTTTTTTGTTATTTTGGGTTTTGTTTGTTTTGTTTTTTCTATTTTTTGTTATTTGCTTTGTTGGTTTTTTTACTACTACTATTTCTTAAAACCAANAGTGAACCCATATCAACTTCATGAAGTTCCAAAGGGCAAGTGTAAGGTGCTGCACCTGGGTCAAGGCAATCCCAAGCACAAACACAGGCTGGGCAGAGAATGTGTTACGATAAGATTAGGGAGAGATGCCTCTGCCTGAATTAAGATGCAAAGGAAACCATATGATGACGAGATACAGATTTTATTTAACATGGATTTTATTTAAGAAGAAAGGAAGAGAGATAGAAATAGCAAAGAGATCTCAGAGAGAGAGAAAGAGTGCAGAAGAGAATCAGTGGCAACTAGATGATCTTTGAGGTCCTTCCACACCCATTCTGTGATTCTACAAGATGTATGGATGTGTATTTTAACTTGATATTATTATTATTATAGTCATTGTTATTATTATTGTTGTTATTATTATAATTTTAGTTATTATTATTATTTGCTACTTCTGCTATTTTGTCTTCTTCTTCTAAATTTTATTTTTCATATTCCTATACTTATTTATTACTACTACTATTTCTTTTTTTCATCTTCATATTCTTATTCTTATTATTTTTCATCTTTTTTTTCTTCTAATTATTTCCTGCTATTACTAATATTTCTTATCTTATTCTTCGTACTCTTGTTTTTATTATATTTATTAAAATTTTTGTTCTTATCCTTTTTATTATTATTCTTGTTCTTATTTACTACTACTGTTTCTTCTTCTGATTCTGATTATTTTTCTTTTTCTCCTGTTCTTGTTATTATTATTATTCCTTCTTCCTGTTTTTATTCTTCTTTCGTCTTTTCCCTATTATTATTCCTACTTATTATTTTATTATGTTTGCTTTTTTGTTTTGTTTTGTTTTTTTTGTTATTTTGGGTTTTGTTTGTTTTGTTTTTTCTATTTTTTGTTATTTGCTTTGTTGGTTTTTTTACTACTACTATTTCTTAAAACCAACTTCTATTTGGTTTGGATGAATTGTGTGTGTTGCGGTCCTGCAGTATGTAATGAGTTCCTGGGAGCAATACCTCCTGTCTCTAACCATTTCTCATGTATAAAATCCCAAAGGATTGCAAGTAATCCTTTCAGGATGAAAGGCAATGACCTTTGATTCCACCAAGAGGTTCCGAATAAGTATCAGAAACAATTTTACGCCTCCCCTTCGGATATATTCAGGTAGCTACCAGCTGCTTCTGGGGCCAGCTCCTGCTCAGTGCAGGCTTTCCTTTGGGAAACATCCTTGTAAGTACCAGTGTCTCCCTGGCACAGCTCTGTCTCACTGCAGGTTTCCCCTTGGGAAACTTCATGGTAGCTTTGAGCATCTCCCTGAGGACACCTCTGGCTCACTGCAGGCTTCACCTTGGGACACTTCCCAGTAGCTACTGTCATTCCCTGGGGCCAGCTCTGGCTGGCTCACTGCAGGCTTCCACTGGGGATACATTTCAGTAGCTACCAGTTTCTCCTGGGGTCACCTCCTGCTCAGTGCAGGCTTTCCCTTGAGAAACATTCTTGTAACTACCATCATCTCCCTGGGTCAGGTCTGGCTCACTGCAGGCTTCCCTTGGAACACCTCCTGGCAGCTACCAGCTTCTCCTGGGGTCAGCTCCTGCTCAGTACATGCTTCCCCCTGGGAAATTTCCTTGTATCAATCAGCATCAACCTGGGACAGCTCTGTCTCACTGTAGGCTTCCCCTTGGGATACTTCTCAGAAACTCCCAACTTCTCTTGGGGTCAGCTCCTGCTCAGTTCAGGCTTTCCCCTGAGAAACTTCCCAAGAGCTACCAGCATCTCTGAGGGGCCAGCTCCTGCTCAGTGCAGGCTTTGCCTAGGGAATTATCCTTGTAGCTACCAGCATCTCCCTGGGACAGCTCTGCCTCACTACAGGCTTCCCCTTGGGAAACTTCCAGTAGATAACAGCATTTTCCTGGGAAAGCTCTGGCTCACTCCAGGCTTCCCCATGGGACACTTCCCGGTACCTGTCATCATCTCTCTGGGTCAGCTCTGGCTCACTGCAGGCTTCCCCTTGGGTCACTTTTTGGTATTTGTTAATTTCTCCTTTAGATAGCTCTTGGTCTGCCTTCTCATCTGACTGGGAAAGCTCAAGCTTGCCAACTAAGCCCCCCCTTCGCTGTCATCCTGTGGCAGTACTGACCCCCTTTCTGCCTCCTCCTGCTGCTCACTGAGGGCCTGTTCTCCCTGGGGGAGGGGTAGANATTCTGTGATTCTACAAGATGTATGGATGTGTATTTTAACTTGATATTATTATTATTATAGTCATTGTTATTATTATTGTTGTTATTATTATAATTTTAGTTATTATTATTATTTGCTACTTCTGCTATTTTGTCTTCTTCTTCTAAATTTTATTTTTCATATTCCTATACTTATTTATTACTACTACTATTTCTTTTTTTCATCTTCATATTCTTATTCTTATTATTTTTCATCTTTTTTTTCTTCTAATTATTTCCTGCTATTACTAATATTTCTTATCTTATTCTTCGTACTCTTGTTTTTATTATATTTATTAAAATTTTTGTTCTTATCCTTTTTATTATTATTCTTGTTCTTATTTACTACTACTGTTTCTTCTTCTGATTCTGATTATTTTTCTTTTTCTCCTGTTCTTGTTATTATTATTATTCCTTCTTCCTGTTTTTATTCTTCTTTCGTCTTTTCCCTATTATTATTCCTACTTATTATTTTATTATGTTTGCTTTTTTGTTTTGTTTTGTTTTTTTTGTTATTTTGGGTTTTGTTTGTTTTGTTTTTTCTATTTTTTGTTATTTGCTTTGTTGGTTTTTTTACTACTACTATTTCTTAAAACCAACTTCTATTTGGTTTGGATGAATTGTGTGTGTTGCGGTCCTGCAGTATGTAATGAGTTCCTGGGAGCAATACCTCCTGTCTCTAACCATTTCTCATGTATAAAATCCCAAAGGATTGCAAGTAATCCTTTCAGGATGAAAGGCAATGACCTTTGATTCCACCAAGAGGTTCCGAATAAGTATCAGAAACAATTTTACGCCTCCCCTTCGGATATATTCAGGTAGCTACCAGCTTCTTCTGGGGCCAGCTCCTGCTCAGTGCAGGCTTTCCTTTGGGAAACATCCTTGTAAGTACCAGTGTCTCCCTGGCACAGCTCTGTCTCACTGCAGGTTTCCCCTTGGGAAACTTCATGGTAGCTTTGAGCATCTCCCTGAGGACACCTCTGGCTCACTGCAGGCTTCACCTTGGGACACTTCCCAGTAGCTACTGTCATTCCCTGGGGCCAGCTCTGGCTGGCTCACTGCAGGCTTCCACTGGGGATACATTTCAGTAGCTACCAGTTTCTCCTGGGGTCACCTCCTGCTCAGTGCAGGCTTTCCCTTGAGAAACATTCTTGTAACTACCATCATCTCCCTGGGTCAGGTCTGGCTCACTGCAGGCTTCCCTTGGAACACCTCCTGGCAGCTACCAGCTTCTCCTGGGGTCAGCTCCTGCTCAGTACATGCTTCCCCCTGGGAAATTTCCTTGTATCAATCAGCATCAACCTGGGACAGCTCTGTCTCACTGTAGGCTTCCCCTTGGGATACTTCTCAGAAACTCCCAACTTCTCTTGGGGTCAGCTCCTGCTCAGTTCAGGCTTTCCCCTGAGAAACTTCCCAAGAGCTACCAGCATCTCTGAGGGGCCAGCTCCTGCTCAGTGCAGGCTTTGCCTAGGGAATTATCCTTGTAGCTACCAGCATCTCCCTGGGACAGCTCTGCCTCACTACAGGCTTCCCCTTGGGAAACTTCCAGTAGATAACAGCATTTTCCTGGGAAAGCTCTGGCTCACTCCAGGCTTCCCCATGGGACACTTCCCGGTACCTGTCATCATCTCTCTGGGTCAGCTCTGGCTCACTGCAGGCTTCCCCTTGGGTCACTTTTTGGTATTTGTTAATTTCTCCTTTAGATAGCTCTTGGTCTGCCTTCTCATCTGACTGGGAAAGCTCAAGCTTGCCAACTAAGCCCCCCCTTCGCTGTCATCCTGTGGCAGTACTGACCCCCTTTCTGCCTCCTCCTGCTGCTCACTGAGGGCCTGTTCTCCCTGGGGGAGGGGTAGAGATTGGGGTCTCTTCCCTTCCTGCTGTGGCTGATGCTTCTAGTTGTGCAGCCATGCAATGCTCCAGGTCTCTCTGTTCTGCTGGCTGGTGGCCAGATGCCTGGATCTCCAGCACAGCCTTGCTCACGCTAATGTTCCACATTAAGTTCAACAGAGCCTGGCTGCAGCCTGGGGGGCTGTGTGGGGCAGGGTCTGGGCTCGCTGTCCCTGCTGATGGCAGGAGAATCTGGTGCCTTTTCCACCCCAGGAGCTAGAGGCTCAGGGGGCTCCTCCTCCTCAGCAGCTCCAGCCGGGGCAGCAGCAGCTGCCAGCTTGGCCTCTGTGGGACTCACTGGGGTAGGAGAGGTGCCATTGATATAGCTCTTGGACTGTCACACTTTCTTCTACAGCTCTTGCTGTGTGCCATCTCCCCACTGGACTCACACTTACCTCCCACTGATGCTATTCCTGGTCTCTTGTGCCTCTCCCTGGGGAAACTTCCTGGACTTCTTGCCATTGGTTAAATTCTCGGACTGTCACTTCCCACAGGCAAGGCTCTCGGCCGCTGACATTTCCCCATTGGGAAAGCTCGTGTTCCGCATTGTATTCCCACTCTTCGCCCGTGATGACAAAGGCCTCCTCCTCCTCCTCAGTCTCCGGCACTGACAGGACTGAGCTGCTGCCTGCCCCCACCCACTGCCCGCTGAGGGCCTGGTCTGCCAGCCAGCAGGGCAAGGGACTGTGTGGCTGGGAGTTGGGGTTTGCCTTGTCCTCTGTCCCTGACGTCGCCTAGCGCAGAGGGGTCCTGGAAGCTGCTCCCTGCTGAGAGAGCAGTTCTCCTGGGACTGGGAACCCCAGGGCTCTGTGCCCCTATATACCCCCTGCAGAGCATGGCTCTGACACATCACAAGGACCCCTGGGCAGCTCAGTGTCAGGCATCACTGAGGGCCCTGGCAGAATGCACCTGTGTCACAAAGGCCACACCCGGCACCCCTTCAACAGCTGATCCCACTGGAAGTGGCATGGAGCAGCCCCCAGACTTAAGAGCTTCTAGCCCCTTGTTATGATCTGGTTATTAAAATGATCAGAAATGCCTCTGCCTGAATTAAGGTGCAAACGTAGCCATATGCCAAAGTCCATAGTATGGGTTTTATTTAACAGTAAATGAGAGAGAGAGAGAGAGAGAGAGAGAGAGAGAGAGAGAGAGAGAGAGAGAGAGAGAGAGAGAGAGAGAGAGAGAGAGAGAGAGAGAGAGAGAGAGAGAGAGAGAGAGAGAGAGAGAGAGAGAGAGAGAGAGAGAGAGAGAGAGAGAGAGAGAGAGAGAGAGAGAGAGAGAGAGAGAGAAGGAAGGAAGGAAGGAAGGAAAGAGAAAGAAAGAAAGAAAGAAAAAGAAATAGAAAAGGCATGGGAGAGAGAAAGTGAGTGACAGAGACAGATTAAGTAGAAAACCTCACCACTCTGTGGATCCCAATGATGCCCCTTTGATGGTCTCCATCAGGTATTCTTGGTGGTGTTAGAATTCTTATTCTTAATCTGATTCAACTTTCTATTCTTATTCATTTTCTTATTCTTATTTCTAATATTTACTTCTACTATATCTTCTTCTACGTCACTTTATTCTTATTCTTTTATTCTTATTCAATTCATATCCCTCCACTCTCCCAACCACACACACACACTTTTTGGTGTGAATAGTTTGCTTGTTTTCTCTGAAGGGGGATAGGCCAGTAGAGACTGTTTTTTGAAGGGAACTAGACGTGTTCGAAGCAGAAGCAAGGTCTTAAACAATCAGACACAAACTTGCCTTTTGGGAAGCATGTTGGTGAGTGAACAAACAGCTAAATGCTGTCTTTCCTGGAACGTGCCTAAGGGGACATCTGAAAGAGAAAGCATGCATAACCCACACGGGAGCACAGAGATACAAAATCACGTTTGTCTGATTGTTCTAAGTGTATTCTTTTTTTTTCTTGTTCTTTTATGTTACATCCAAGCACTTTCTGTGCTATTCTTTTCTCCTGAACCTGTAGCTTCTTAGAATATGATTTCATGTTCTTGTATTAATTGTGGAAATAGCCAGCAGCACATTTGCAGAAGGGGCCATAAGGTTTTAATTTTTATATTGTTAAGAAATCTCCAATGAAGACTTTTCCAAGGCTTAAATAATACTCTATGTCTCTTGGGGTGAAAAAATAGATGTAGCGGAGAAGCCTGAAATAACATTAATTGAGATCAACTTTAAAAGCTGACTCAGTTTTTAAGGTCAGTTCTCTGTAACAGCAAATTTAACCGCTGATATTTTGTCTCTGATAAAGAGATATAAATTCTAGCTTGAAATAAAGGATAATTCCAGTCATTATGACTCCATAATCTGCCTTGCCAATGGATATTATTGACCTGATGTTTGATACACTGGCGTTATTGAGCTTTCCTTCTGCTATTTAAACTTATGCTGGATTACACTTAATTACATGAATCAGTGTGGTTCTATTATCATCTCCCTTAATGACAAAATCTTGACTTATCTGCTTGAGTAATTTCTGGCTCTGATCAGGAACCTGACAGCTTTTGTAGAAGAATGACCTTTAATACGAAGCTAAAGAGGATGTTTGCTCTTATTTATGCTTGGGTGAAGTTCAGCTCATGAACATGTGCTCTCGAATTTCTTTCTGAGAAGAGAATTTGTGTTAGACACAAACACTCTAGTGATGTTTTCTGATACCACAGGGCTTACAGGTGTTACAAGTCTAAGTCTAGCATTGGAAAATAATTCCAATACCACACATGGCTGTTTTAGTCACCAGCTTTTCTCATTTTGAGTTGAAGATGTCACCATCCTCTGTTGGCTAGACCTGGAATGTTAAGCAGCTTCAAGCTACTAGACAGATACTACAAAGAATAATTTAAAACACTTTGAACATTTTGGAATGTAATATTAGATCTCAAATTATGTTTGGATTAGGTTCATTTCTTCCTATTGTTAAAAAGTGTCACTTACTAATACAGCCTTTCCTTTTCCAGAGATCCTTGTATCATACTGTCTACTTTCCTCTGTGTGATGGCCTGTAAGAAATAACTTTACTCTCCCCCTCTGACAAAAATTGCAGCTCCACATATTAGCTCCAATGCTAACATTGTCACCTGTTAACACCAGAAGGAGTGCTACCACTTTATCTTGTGAATGCCCAGTTCTTGCTTCCCTAGCCCCAGGGGAGGAAGGATGAGGGAAAAGGATTGTCATGAATGTGGGCTCCTGTCCCTTGAAAGTCCATGTTTCATTAAGGCATGGAATTTAACCTCTTCCTTTCTGCTTTGGAAAGCATTTAATGTGCCCTAAGTTACACTAGCATCAGTGCTCCTGTGTGGCTATTTGAGCAGAAAACCCAGAGTGTCCTGCGGGCTCTAGTTCCAGATTTTGTCAGCTGTTTGCCTGCTAAGAAGAGGAACAAGTCATATATCCTCAAGATATACAGATGCCTTTGCATACTCACATGGATCCTGGCAGTGAGCATCACTTAGACTTTTGAGGTGCAGCCTTTTCATTCTAGACAGATGCAGTAACAAAATCATACCCTTGCATTTTCAATAACTTGGCAAGCCACCACATCATTTTGCAGTTACCGTATTTTATTTTTTCCAAAAATTCAATCCGTTCAGGAGATGGAGATATTCTGAAAGTTTTATTCCCTAATCTATGATTTCAGCACTTTAGTTAGATTATATCAGGATTAAGTATATCAGACAGTAACACAAAATGTTGGCTTACAAAATTTATAAAGAAGCAATAACCTATTTCTATTTTTTGCTCAATTTTGGGTTAAAACTTAGAATATTAGAAGGTTTTCTTTGATATATGACTGACCTTTTCCTTGTAAGAAGTTATGAAAATAAAAGCAATTTCATTTTTTCTTTACTTCCTTGCACCTATTTCAATACCATAGTTCTTTTCTTCCCGTTCCTATTGGTAAAGAAAAAAAAAGAAGAAAACAAAGTTTGAGGTTTCCTTTTTACTGCATTATAACAATAATATTAAGTACAGTATCCTGTGTTCTGTTTGATTCCTCTTGTTTTATCTTGATGAAATAATCCTTGTTACATTTCGACACAGCATTTTGATAAAAAGTAGTATTTGCTTTAAGAATAGCCACATCTATTTTTTGTTATTATCACCTCATAAAAAGCCTAATTCTCTGTGGTTTTAAGACAATGTTCTCAGCAAGAGACTGAAATATCACAAAGAATGATCTCCTGGTGAGAAGAAGCAAAAGACAGATTTCTCTCAGCAAAATGCAAATTAATTTCACAGGATTTTGCTCAGCACAGCAAAGGGAACCATAGCAACAAAAGCAAGCATATACATTCAAAAGCTGTTGTTGACTGATACGACTGAGACACAAATTAAAGAGCAGAATCAATAGTGTTCAAAATTTGCAAGCAAAGATGTGATCATCATTCAAATTTTGCATTTGGATTCAGAGCTCATACAAAATGAGGCATAAAGGTCACAGATAAGTAAATTTGAAACCTCTGCATTGCATTTCTACTGATACAACAAATTTTAGTAACTGGAAGGGTGCCTTGTGAAATGCAGGTCTTTGAGCAGTGTGTAGGGTGTTTGGTGGTAACTTTTCCAGTCCTTGGAGGCTCAGTGAATTACAAAGATAATCTACTGTGCTGGCTGCTATTGCATATATTACACGGATTAACAACCCTGATCTTTTTCTGTAGTTAGCCTGTCATGACACAAGCATCAAATGCTGTTTTACTTCTCCTGCACACTGGAAATTATTTTGCTTGGAGAGTCAAAGTCTATTTGGGAATAATAACAGAAAAATTCAGAGTGGATTCAATCCATCAAGAACTGATGGGAGAGAAGATTATTAATGGGAGCTACTGTAGCTTTCTGTGTAGGAAAAGAACAACAGAAAAAATACCAGAAGCTAAAAATCCCCCCAGAGTATATCTGTTTTACAAAATATAACATCAGTTTGAATTGAGATAATGACGTTGGCTGATTAAGGCTCTGTTAAACACAAAGCCTTTGAGTAAGCAGTTTGATTTGTACTTTATGACCTTCAGATTGGAATCTGGAATTTATGCACAAGATAATTAGATGAGAGCTGACCTGAAGCTCACAAACCTTGTCATTAATAAGAAATAACAGGTAAATGGAGTACCTACTGCAGGAATTTCCATTGGAGATTTTCAAGGAGTGGTTTTCAGTGCAGCATGACTCAATATACTCACCAGTAACCAACAGCCAGATTAAAAAAAATAATACCAATGTACACATTAGACAAAGAGTCTAGTGTTATCATTATTTATAGAGGGAGGGAATTAGCAAATACATGGCTTTACTACTGTAAAAGGCTTTTGTTGCCTATGGAAGGAACATGCTGAATCCCATGGGTATCCACATTTTTAGAAGGATTGTGAAAATTTGCACATAGGGAGAGTCTAAGACTAGCAGTGATGAATGACCTGTAAAATACGGCTTTCTTCCAAAGAATTGAAAGGTTCGCTTTTGTTTAGTACATTTAAGGTAAGTGTGAGAGGCAATGTGATTCAGTTGTAAAATCTTCAGGAAGAGAAAATGGTAGGTATTTTAGGATTTTTCCAGCTCACTAAAAAAAAATGTAATGGAAAGAAATGTTCTGGACTTTAAGCTGTATAATTTAGATGAGAAAATTAAGCACGTTTTTACAAAAGCCATAATTACTCAATTATCCAAACCACCAAGATAAGCAGTAAATATTAACAAGAACAGTATTTTTATTATCACGCTTATTCTTGAGATCTTCAAATGAAGTTTGAATTATTTCTGGGGATACATGTTGGCGAAATTCAAATTACTGAGGTTAATATGAAAATAACAGAGAGAAATTCAAGATACGCTAGAAGTCAAAGAAATGGCTAGTTCTTCCTACTTTTCAGGTTTTTCATCAGCATTTTCAAATCTATGTTTTAAAGTCAGTATTCAGTGTATTCAGTAGCAATACACGGAACAGATCAAGGATATGTGTGTGTAAATTAGTACTGGTGAAAAGGGGAAATAGGTTCCTGTACATCTCCTGCAATACTTGTCTCTTCTCGTTTTCTCTCTTCCTCCAAAAACTCTCATGGTCATTTCCTAGCAGTCAGCTTACACTGGGAAGGATTTATCTTAGAAGGATAAGACAGCTTGATGGAGGTAATACTTAGCAAAATGGTTTTATGTCTGTATTAAAAGTAGCACTTGCTGCTTCAACTGATAAATTCATAAAGCATATTGAAGGGGATGGGCAAGGCTGTTTCCATATAGAAATATGTATGTATGTATCCTACAGCTGTATAATCTGGAGAGTGGTAATTCACCCCACTGTTCGAAATTTCTGCTCCAAAATGCAAAATCTGAGCAGATGAACAACCAGAACAGCACTGTAGTTGACATCAGGACTTTGCTTATAGCACTGGAGTTGTGACTATGGCTTGCTAAGCAAAATATTTGCCATGCAGAGTTAGCCTTCATTCCCTCATGCTTTTAAATCAGCCTTGGGAAATATTTTAAATTTTTTTTAAAGCACAATTGCAGCATTCTAAGGCTCTGATTTTCAAAACAACAGCCTAGTATTAGAAGACTGTCCTAGTCAAGCAAATACTCCTTCATGCAGAATACCTTATTTCTTTAGTTATTGAAGGATTTGTACAAAGAGAAGGGCACTCATTTTGCAGTGAGCAAATCTAAGCAGACTGGGAGCAGCAAGGAATACCTGGAATGTTTGTACAGTTGTGTTAAAAGTTCCTGATTAATTTATCATCTTCAGAAGCAGCAGATACCGTGGATTATTAATGCTCCAGAAGCCTGAAAGCATGCTTGTGGTACAAATGGAGACCAAGGCAGGGAGTCCCTAATTTATCATTGGACACAGGCTCTCACGGTGCAGCAGCAGTGCCTGGCAGGTGTGGGATTTCACATCCACAGCAGGAGGTGCTGTCTGGAGGCTGGGCATGTTAGTTCAGAGGCAGTCTGGGGTGTACACAGCTTCCAGGCTGTCAGCCTTGACGGTTTGAGGAATGGTAGCAATAGTTGGAGGGGGTCTGCTGTCATGAAACTTGTCTGGGAAACATTACCTCAGCAGTGAACTATATTGAAGCATTAACTTCAGCAATGTACCACTTGCAATCTTGATAATTTTGCTGAAACTTCCCTCCTAAATAACTGTGCATGTAAAATTGATTGTTTATGATGCAGCTTTTACATGAGAATGCCTTGTTATTGCATGCTGTCATATACGTTTCCTTTCTAGATCACTACCAACAGTATTTTTTTTCAAGCTAATTTTCCTTGCTTACCTTATTTTCTTCCCTGTTTACCCATGACAGAGCTTTTTCCAAGCTGTTTGAAGTCAGCAGAAACACCACTAGACACTTCAAAGGAGCCTGAATGTGTTTTCAAGAACAGGTCAGAACATGCCTCCTGTGCTGAAGGATCAATTAAACCACGGGATGTGAAGTGCAAGTAGAGAGCACCAGGCTCTGTCATTTCCCACAGAAAAGCATAATTCTTCTGAGCAGAGAAGGTCATTTTTGCAGATTACCTGTCATGTTTGGGGAGGTGTGTTTAGGGTGGCATTGAAGTCTAAGAAGGCAGAAACCATTTTAATTTGTGACTGGTGACAAGACAAGTTTGTAGAATTAAAACGTTTGCTATTGGAGATTGCTATACATCTTGTTTGTAACACATCTTTACACTGAAAGTGTATCCTGAATGAAATCTGATTTGGTCTGATTGCAGTGAATCTGCTAGTTAATGTTTCTGTTCCAAAGTCCAATGCTTCCCCCCACAGAGCCTGATTGATTTTAAAGCAGACATAACACTTTTCTCTTTACCACTGACTGACCTCAAAAGCCAGTTTGACTTAGTTGTGATGTCTTAGACAACATGAAACTTTTACTAAGCTGAGGTTCTGATTGCCTCATCTGAAATGGTAGTAATTATTGCCAAACCAGCTTTATTTTTTTTTTTAATTACTGTACCAAGAATGATGGCCACTTATATCCATGTGCTTTGTGATTTCCTAGTGTATCCACATATATCAGCTGTTTTTTTCTTGTGCAAGGGAAAATGCTCTCAGTTGGTTTTGCAAAACACATCTAGATTAATCCTCCCTGCAAGGCTAAAATACACGAACTTGGTGGCTTTGGCTGATTCTCAACAAAATCAACTAAATGTATCCACAATTTTCTGTATTTATTGTTCTCTCAGTTATAACTGATATAATTGGCTTTGTGATTTTTGCATTGCAACTGGGTTATCACTCACCATTTATCCTGTCTTATGCAAGAGAATATCTTTGTTGCTTAGATTTATAAATGGTTTATAAAGCAAGATCCCATTAAATCTGTGTGCATATTGGTTTCTACTTTCATTCTTATCATGCCTCCATTTCATGATAAACAAGCACAGATACTGCTCAGGGAATAACTTTCCAATTACAG
Source organism: Drymodes brunneopygia (assembly GCA_013400955.1). NCBI lineage: Eukaryota > Metazoa > Chordata > Aves > Passeriformes > Petroicidae > Drymodes > Drymodes brunneopygia. Next base: position 57,541 of record VZTZ01042551.1, read on the forward strand.
ATACCTGAAGATAAAAAACCCTTTTTTTTTATTCTCATGGGAGATAAATTCCCTCTTTGAAGCATGAATAAGAACTTACACTGAAAGGATAACTTAGGCAAAGTTAGTTATTATTTTTGTTGTGAACAGAATTATGGTCTAAATTGTACATACAGAAGCCCAGCAATTTACTTGAGCAATTAGCCTGAGGCTAATGTGCTTCCTTGACTGGTGTTGTGACTCCTTGAGCTCTGTGTTTTAAATAATATTATCTGTATAATTAATATAGATTGAGGAGATGTTCAGAATTATAATGAATATAGTAACTCTTCAGCTAAACAGATAATTATATCAGGAGGAAAGAATTAGCCAAATTGTGTTGAGTTTTGGCAGACACTATTATTGGATAGCTATATTCGGCTTTATTTGTCCCCCGTTGATACAGGCAACCCAGTCTCCAGAGACAGACAGATGTCACCTGGTTCACTATCTTCTCATCTGTCATGTTCTTCTTATGACAACAAGCTGCTGCTGGTAGAAATTTGGCATAGAGGCTCATGAACAAAGCATATAGGTATTTATCTGAACACACTGCAAAGATTTGGAATATTGAAATATTTATAAAAGTCCTTCACCCCTACCCCCTTTTTTTTGTGTGTGTCTTAATAAATCAAAGCTCTCTGAAGCTGAACTGTTAAGGTTCAGAGGAAAGTCATTATTTTGGATTCAGCTACTAGGGTTTTAGCCTCTTGGAAGCATTTAGATTTCTGTAAGTGTTCTTAATTTTGAAATATTTTGATGACATTAATCTGCCTGCTGTCTCTTACTTTGGTCTTGGCTGTTTCAAATTTCACTGCACACTGTTTTAGTACTTGCTTCTGTGCCAAGTTACTAATTACTAGTGATAATGCTTATAAAAACTACCTAAAACTAGGCCAAAAATATTTGGCAAAAAGAATGGGCATACATGTTATGAAACTATAAAGATTTTCCCAACATTATAAAATCCCCAGAAACAGGTATTTTTTACAGAGGCAGGTCTTTCTGAAGAAGAGACTTTGATCAAAGTTTCAAAGATACTCAAATCAAAATAAAGGTCAAGATTTCAAATGTTACAAATGCAGAATGTATAAATGTGTGTAGATATATGTATATGAATGTCTCTCCATATATTAGACTATAGCATATTATTTATTTTTGTTATGTTATATATCAAGCAATATATTCAAATTATATTAATATGTGTGTATAGACACATACATGTTTTATATGTGTAGTCTTTAGGTATAAAATATAATATACACAATAATATATAAATACATGTATATTACCATATATAATATTATGAACAAAGCATGAAGCCCTGAATATTTTTACACTGCCTGGTGATTGACTGCTTTCTTCTTAATTCTGTCCTTTTCTAACTTTATTCAGAATCACCTATGAAAATGCTGTTTCTACAAAACTTATAAAACCTATTCTATTCTCGCAGCCAGTACATGACCTCTTCAAATTCTTGTACGTATCAAAAAATGCATTTATTGAGGGGTGCAAATATAGGCTTGGAAAAAAATTTGTGTCCCTTTTATCCAAGTCTTCTCCAGTTTCTAGTTTCCCAGATGTTTGGTAAATTAAAGGACAACTTCCATGGTGCTAATTTTCCTGTAAGCACTTTCCTGTAAGCCCTAGTGATGACTAACATCTTTTCTTGTGGTGTGAGATAAAGTGTCTTACAACTTCCTCACTCCAAAGGGGTTTTTTGGTGGATTTATAGCACTCATTTAAGTAGTGCCTAATCAAATAATGTAGGGAGAGTATGACTGAAAATAAAAACAAAATTAAAATAATTTTGTATTTGATGTGTGCAAAGAGTCATTCACCCTTGGCAATTCTAATAACAACTCTATAATACAGACCTTAATCATGGGCCCCTCTTTATGGCATCCTCTGTTTTTATCAGGTTTCTATCAGAGTGGTGTATATTTGCTTTTTGTAGGGAAAACAGTGTGAACTCTAATTTTTCTTGAAGAGTCTTCATCTTACTAAAATTATTTGAAGAGAAAAAAGTTTTAATTTTTTTCATATTCAAGGACTATTAGGCAAGAATATAATTCAGAACTATAAATACAGTTCTATTAAACTTTTTTCACAGTTAAAATATAGTTATAAAACCCTTCTTTATTTATCACAGAATCATAGAGGAAATTACTCATTAAGTTTGGAAAAGACCTCCAAGATCACTGAGTGCAACCTTTGAACAAACACCACCATGCCAACTGAAACACAGCACTGAGTGCCATATCAAGATGTTTCTTGAACATTTCTGGCGGTGGTGACTCCACCTTCCTTCCTGGGAAGCTTATTCCAATTGTTAACCACCCTTTCGGTGAAAAAATCCTTCCTGATGCCCAACCTGAGCTTCCTTTGGTGCAGCTTGAGGCTATGTCCTCTTGTCCTATCACTTGTTCCCTGGGAGAAGAGGCCAACCTCCATCTGGTTACACCCTCCTTTCTGCTGGTTATAGAGATCGATAAGGTCTCCCTTGAGCCTCCTCCAGGCTGAACACCCCCAGCTCCCTCAGCTGCTCCTCATCACACTTGTGCTCCAGACCCTTCCCCAGCTCTGTTACCCTTCTCTGGACTTGCTCCAGCATCTCAATGTCTTTCTTTTAGCAAGGGGCCCAGAACTGATCACAGGATTCTAGTGGCCTCACCAGTGCCAAGTACAGGGGAAAATCCCTGCCCTGACCCTGCTGGCTACTCTGTTTTTCTTACAAGTCAGAATGCCGTTGGCCTCCTTGGCCACCTGGGCGCACACTGGATTGTGTTTAGCTGCTGACCAGCACCCTCAGGTCCTTTTCCACCAGGCAGTTTTTCAGCCTCTCTGCCTCGAGTGCTGCCTGGAGTTGTGGGTCAATGTCAGTGACCAACACTAAGTCTTGTTGAACCTCATGCTGTTGGCCTTGGCATACTGATCCAGCCTGTCCAGATCCAGTTACCTGCAAACTGACTGAAGGCGCTCTCAATCCCCTCATCCAATGTATTGATTTTCTGCTTTAAACAGAATAATTTTTAAAAAGTAACAGTTACAATTTTTTAGTAACTGTCACAATGCACAGCAAATTAAAGTGCACATCTGAAGTTTCATTCTGATATTCAGCTAAAAATTTGCAGTACAAGAACAATTGAAAAGAAATTCTTGGATTGACCACAACTCTCAGTCAATTCCAAGCATCATAAGTACAGCTTAACTACACAGAGTGAGTTTGCATTGTCAGTAGATCATAATGGACCATGAGTAGATAAAATTTAATCTCTAATGAGTCTCTGTTAAAATAGACATGAACCTTAATCAAAAGGTAGGAGTACTTTCTTTCAGAAGCACTTTCCAAGGTAGTACTTTCGCAGTCTTTACGATCATAGTTAGTGTGAAAAGAGGGAAAAAAGGACAGTTTCTGAAAAATAATTTGTACAATACAAATAATTTCTTCACAGGACTGAAAATGAGTTTGATTGTTTCAAAAGCATACTTGTTAAAATTGAAGGATGGAAGGTCTAAGAGTTATGCATATAAAGCTAAAGGCAGGAATGAGGTTGAACATTGTGATCCAAGTTCTCAGTCCTAGAAAATACTTGAATGATCCAGCCAGGGAGATCAGAGTATTTGTAACACTCATATTTCTATTAATGTGTTTTATATCCCTAAACCTGAACACATTTGGACCAAAGATTATCCCTACTCTCTCTGAGCAGCTGATGGCATGATAGGACCCTCAACAATAATCACCCCTTGAATTCCTTCCTGTATGTCAGGGACTATCCCACTGACTTCAAACAGCTGGACATATTCAGTGGTTTGGTATCCAAATCCATGTAACCTTCATACTGTCAGTAATCTGTCTTTTTTTACTGTTTTTTTTTTT
>VZTZ01042551.1:61462-127018 GCA_013400955.1 Drymodes brunneopygia
TTTTATTGACGTTACTATTGTAATGTCAAACTGTGACTTCCATGAAAACTTTCTACTGATTTTAACAACCATTGAATCAACCCCCTGGTGTTTTACTGGCTTTTAATTTTGATTGATTTCCACTCTGTCAGAGCATTTTCAGCAAACAAAACCAAACACTCAAACACACAGGAGAATTCCAGTAAATTCTCCAATAGGAGATGAAATTTATATGTCGTCTACCAGTTTAACTACTCCATGACTCATGGAATGACATGCATGATGAGTTTATAAAATTAAACCTGTAACAAAGAGGCCAAATGGGAGGTTTAATTAGTAAGACAAATAATTGTAATCTCTGCACATTGTTCTGTTTGCGCAAAGTATTTGTGTCATCTTTCCACTACATAATTAATCTAAACAGAATTGTTACCTTAATGAGCCACCAAAGTATCTCACTGACTTGCAGTGACTTCCACCACTGACGTTGTCCAAACACACTCAGAGCTGAATATTAAATAAATAATGAAAAAATATAGAAATTTTTGTAGCTGCACCAGTAAAATGTTTAGTGGCTGAAGTATTGAACAGGTTTGAACTCCTTGTCTTTGTGAAGTAAACTCAGCTGCTGGGACTGACTGGTGGTCTGGCTAAAAATCCACAAAATTATTTGGGACAGATTGTTTGGTCCTGTTATCAACTTCTTCTAATATTACATTTTGTTAATAATAAAGGATTCTTGACAGGATGAGTTTAGGGCTAACACATCCTTTGAAGATGAGAGCTCAGTGTAATTACAGTGTTATCAGTATAAGGGATAGATGATATCCCTTACAATCTTAAGCAAACAGAAAATTGTCTATACGTTCTTTATTTCTATGGTTTTTATTCCTTTTAAACAGAAATTGTTTTCAATTTTTTTGAAAAAATAAAATCTACAGTAGACAAGAATTTGGTATTATATAAGCCTATGATTTGTAATTAAGCTGGAAAATTTCAGTGCCTCCTCTCCTTTTCTCATATGTGCACTGCAATCATATCACGTTTTCCCCTCATTTTCATGTCAAAATAGTAGGGGAAATGAAGCAAAAGAAACTCATCATGTCTTGCTTGTCAAGAATGACTAGTAGGAGGCTCTACAGGCTATACAAATTATTTGCCATTTTCCTCTGGCCAGGAAATTAATTTGCAACTGTTTTTAAAATTTTTAATGATCATCAAAATAAGTTAACATTCAGAAGTACTGAAGTACAGCAACATAGAAAAAGCAACCCTACACTTCTTATCTTATGTGCTAGTTGCAGTCTTATCTTTGATACAGTCCTAGCTAGAAGGAAAAATACAGATTTTAGCTGATACTGGCTGAGTGCTTAGTTCTCGAATAACAAACTTGAAGCTACTTTTATCAGTTTTCCAGTGGTGCGCGGGAATTAAAATCTGAAGCCTGAACAAATTGCCTGCCTTGAGTCTTGTCTTACTGGCCTGAGTCTCTATCCATTACCCTGTGCCAGCCATTTACTGTGACCCAAAAATCAAATACATTTGTATAAGACATATGTTTCACATGATGTCTTCAGTGTGTGCTTGAAGATCCCTTTGGACATCACAACAGCCACTGATACCAGACTCATTAGCCTGCTGGAATTTGTACAGCTTTCCAACCTTTAGACATCAAAACCACATTGCTATTTGTGTGACTTTGCTCAGGAGTGGGAGCTGTTCTGGAGTTGCTCACAAAGTGCAGGAGATTTAAGGCCACAGGTCAGTTGTCTTACAGCACATCACTTGGTGTCCCAAAATCGTATCTGCATCTGCTTTACTTGGTTGCTGTCAATGGGAAAAGGGGAGTGTTTCATTCCAAGCCCTCACCTGATGCAAATCAGTATCACCCATGTAAGCAGAGCGATCGCACTGGATGCTGGCCCATGCTGTGTTTTGCTCTTAAAGTGTATTTTCCTCTCCATTAAATGTTAGGGACTCTCACAGGCCAGAAGTATTACTTTACATTACCAAAAGCATGTTTTATTCATGTGTTAATTATGTCCTAGATAATTTAATATAATGTATCCTTAACTTGCTATTTAATGCAAATGACACAACTATCATAAAGAAGCACATGTAATTTTATGCAAAGAACATTCTAGCTATCTGTTCCTAGTTTCCACATGAAAAGCTTTTACTCTGATATATCTTCTGGGCTAAATATTTTTAGGCATTTCAGACCTTTTTTTCTGTATTAAAAAAAACCCAAGAAAATATATTAGCTGAATTTAGCCCAATCACAAAGCTTTTTCTTAAAAAGGTTTCTTTCAGAACAAATGCAGAATCTGGTCTGTTTAGCATTTCAAAAAGAAAGAATGTTCTCTAGAAACTTTTTTCTCCCTTTGTTGTTTTCATTTGTAAGCCTATTGTTTATCTTGAAAACATTGTTCTGGTTGTACAGGAAATTATTAATTTCCTCTGTCTGTTTCCATTTTTCATATGCTTACTCTGTGATTTTCAGGCTCTGTTGCTTCCTTTTAGTTGCTCTGCCATTTGCAGGAGAGAGGGGAAAAGTGCTGCCCATTTTTATTTTATGTTTTTTTTCAATTTTCCCTCCCCTATTACAATTATGTGACTCTTGTCTTATGTTTTTCATGCTACTTTCTCTCAGAATTCCGTTGATATGAATTTTAGGGGTATTTTAAATATTTTTTCTTAACACAGATTTATTATATTTTTATATTTTCACTAGTGAAGAAACAGATTTAACCAATAGGATCTGATCATCAAACATATTTTCTAATTAAAGGAAAGACTGAGGGCAACATCCTCTGGGGAAAGCTGTAACATTTACTCACACTTGCATCTTACTACCAATACTATTGTAAAACAAAGGGAAAAGGGGGGATAATTTAATATATTTCCACTTATGCATTCCCAGTTTCTGCTACAGAAGTGCCAAGGAGCTGATTTTCAGAAAAGTGATGGAAATGGGGGATAAATTTAGTCAGGAATCCTAAATGAAGTGCACCAATGTGTAGAGCACTGGATGACACTGAGCAAATGTGGAAAGGTCTTTTACCAGGGTTCTGGTTGGATTTTAAATGACTAACATGGGAAAATGTGTCAAGCCATTGAGGGTGAGATCAGAGTGTCTGTTTTCAGTTCAATCATGTTAACAGCCTTTGATACTGCTGACAATCCTATGTGACTGTGAATAGTTTGTGTATTACTCTGTACTGCAGTTATGTGAATTACAACTCTTTATTTACCACAAAACCTTTTCAAGAAGCAGAAAGAAATGACCTTCACTTTGTTTCTGTTAGCAGAGAAAAGATGAGTACACATGGAAAGTTTTGCTTTGCTGGGTATTGCAAGGCAGAAGGCATTTTAGGGATATGGGCTCAAAGGAGCCATCCATGGAAGATCCATATCCCAAGGAAAACTGAGAATCTGTTTCAGAGGAATTCAACAGGATATGTAAACATAGATAATTAGGGAAAGTGTGTTAACACTGACTTTATATAGAGGAGTAAAGAGGGAATAGCTAAGTAACATTTTCAGAGCTTACACTCTAAAAATCAAGGAAACCCCTTCAAAGTCTGCTCCAACTCCACTTTCAAAGTTCAGAAATCACAAAAGAAATGTAATTCCTGTAAGTTTTCCTAACGCCATTGAGTGATATTTCACTCTCAGGCATGGGGAATGTCAAAGCTGTTGCTCTTAATTTGGGTATACAGAGGTGATCCCTCCCAAAGAGCTTTATACTCCCTGGTCACATCTTTCTGAAAATTTCCCTCCTGGTCCTGCAATATAGTGAAAGGAGTTCCAGTACTGAGATTTTTTTCTTATCTCACCAGAATCTCTGGCCACTGAAATTTATATTCACCAAAGTCATCATAAAATGTGGTGGGAATTATGAAAATATTGTAGATACAGGAAACAGTCAGTAATGTGTTGTAAACAATCATAAGATAGCACAGAGCATCCAAGCTAGCCAAAATGCAGTCCTTCAGAAAAAGTTGGTATTTGGTTCACATAATGGCTCTTATAAAAATTTCTTGGCTTATGTGTGTGTTTGTTTTTAATATTTTTTCTGCTTTACCACCCTTTTTTTTTGGTTTTCTTTTTATTTGCCCTTTCTTTTGCTGCAGGACATAGTGTTCTGTTATGGTGAGATACAAATGTTCTCATCTGTAGTGGTATCAGCTTATCTTGTAAGGATGTAGGTTCATGTTCAAGGCTGCTTTGTAATAAAAGGTGGTTTAAGTTATTGTGGTTACCCAGCTGTGTCTCTTTCCTTTAAAACAGCCATTCAGAAAAAAAAAATCTCTGAGCTTGGGCAGGAGTGTGATGGCAAGGCGAAAAACAAACAAAACCAAAACTTGGGAAGTTTCAGTTTACAACTAATTAAAAAACCAACTTCAATGCTCAGTCATAAGAAGGACTGAGCTATTTCTGAAAGCTCTGCTTACTGAATCTACTGGAGCCAGTGGCAAGCAGTGCCACTCCGCATCAAAGTCACATTCACTGCAGCACTTTGCCACAAAGCTGTCAGAACTCCAACAGATGGAAATATTGAGTCATCTTATTTCCTAACACATTTTTAGAGCTGTCATGTCATCAGGTTGGTCAAACCTGTGGGTATGATTGGCCCCATCAGTTCTTGTCACATTTTTGCTCACATGCAACAGTGATTATCAGAAGCAAGATACTTCCATTTTGTGTACCAAGGATGACATTTGCTTATCCTGTCCTGCATATGTGGAGCTGGAAGATGCAGTAACACTACAGATCTCTCTGTCTTCTCATCAAAATGAGCTCTTCTGTTGTACAACTTGTATAAATGTTTGACTATTAGGAACAGTCAAGACTGTAATATGTGTAAGCAGTCGTTAGGCACACTATGCTTTTTAAATCCATTTGTAACTCGCAAATTTTTTTTGGCTTCTTTGTAATTGCTATGAAATAGAGTTTCAGATTATTACTTACCTGCTGTGTTACAATTAGCATGTTCCTAATAGCTTCAAAATGAGAAACTAAAGCTGAACATCTGAGTCTAATTAACAGTTCATGTCACATTACAGGAACTGATACTTGTTGCTTTTGGCAGAGTTAAGAGCCCATAAAATAACATTCAAATGGTCATATTAGGGTGCCAAACTTTAAAAAGTAATTAGTAAAAAAATAATGTAATTTTACTTCTGGAGAGACTTCTATCTGAAGAAGAGGGGGGTATTACATTATGTTTAGGAGACTGACAGAAAGGAGAGAAAATAAAAATGTATTTCTTCACAGTGCAAATCCAAACCCAGTAGAAGCTGGATTCATTTTTGTTATAGTGTATAAAGATCACATACAAGGTACATTAGGGGGATGTTGAAAGTCTATTGGATTTCTGCAGTGATAATCTCTCTTATCACTTGAATAGGGAGTGATGATATAGATGTCTTCTGCAAAGATTAGTTTGAGAATAGCAAGTGGTATCCAGTTAACATTGTCAGGAAGGCATGAAAATCCTGATTTGTACTTCTCTCAGTGCTTCCTTGAAGGGTTAATCTAATGGTATCACTGAAGATCCTCTGAATTCTGTCTGGGAATTGTCAGCCTTGTTCTAATTAGATAGGAGCCTTGGAAGAGCATTAGTCTTGAAATTTATTACAAAGAGTGAATTCTTCATTGCTTTTCAGAAATAGGTGTTCCTGTCCCTGGCAGAAATACTTCCTTCCTGTCCTTCCTCCGGTAAAAGGCCTACGGTTCCTCACGTAAATCTGCCTGATATGGTTGCTGGTATTAACCTTCAGTTCTGCTCTTTATGTTCTTCCCCTTGAATGCATTTTTCAAAATGTTTTCTTTTACTTCCTACTTGCCATATGCAATCTTTGAATACTGGTCTCTGCTTCACTGACTTTTTTTTCTTTTTTTGGGGGAGGGGTGCGCAGGGCAGGGGGCTAACTAGTACTTTCTTTTTTGCCCTAAAAATCCTTACCTTTCTTTTTTACCCTAAAAATCTTACAATAAAGGTTTCAAGGTTCCTATTTAATTAGATACTGGCTAACTATTCTCAGAGATTTAGGTGAGATTGAGTGATATTCTCATGCTACTAAACAAACAGTGAAAGTGCTAAAGAATGATCATATGGTTTAAGTACCAGGAATATGAAGGAGATTTTGGTCTTTGTAACTGATGTATGTTCACAGTAGGAACTACCCTAGGGAGATGGAGATTGTGTAAGTAGTGGAACAATAGATTTTCAGATCTGAGATGATTATAGGGGAGTTCTATTAAGGAAAGAGGTTGGGAAGTTATGTTGCTACCTGAGAAGAGGGAAGTCAGTTATACAAGACACTTAAATGTTTGAAAGAGTAACAAACAGCAGGAAAACAAACCAGAAAAGTGCAAATCTTCATGAGAATAATAGAAAATTATATAAATGTAATGACAAGACTTCTTCCATGGGGATTATAAAAGGATAATAATCAATCAAATGCAGCTGCAGTGCTTCTAAAGTTACTTTACAAAACAAGACACTAAATTTTAGTTATCCAAAATAATGCTGCAAAATATGGTAATTTAATATAGTGAGACTTGCAAGCCCAGCAATCTTCATGTCACTGAAGACAACAGAAAATTTGTGTGTATTAGTCAATGAATTTACATTGTAAAACACCAGGAGGTGTGTAGTTTCCAAAGAAGTCCACCTTCATTTTGGATAGAACCGCAAAATCTTCAAATGTTTTAAGATGGAACTCAGTTCATTCACTAGAAAGATTACTTCTACAGCTGCTTCTGGGAACTATCTGGGACTTGTTCTATCCTTCTTCTTGTTGTTTCTGACAAATGTACAACAAATCCATAGTCATTAAAGCTAGCAGTTGAAAACCCACTGGATTTCTCAATTATGTGCCCAGGAAACTCCAGGTTTATCACTTAGCACATATTTCATCTTGGTCTCAAGTCTAGACTCTCCAGTCATTCACACATTAACACATACGACTGGCACAAACTTCAGTAGAGATTTTTTTCTGGCTTAGCTTGCCGCAGAACAGCCTTTTGGCACTTACCTCCTCCTGAGCACAGTGTTAACATTTTAATCCTGACCTGCAAACAGGTCATTGGCATGAAACACAGGACACTTGAGGAAGGAGATCCTGACCTGACAGCTCTAGACAGGCTCATTCCCTCTAGGGTTTTTCTGACCTTCAGCTGCTGTTCCAGACTCTCTGTCTCCATCTCATGCGGTTCCCCCTCTGTTCACTCTATCTATCCTTCCTCTTTTTCAGCTTGGCAAGTCCAGAAACCCACATGACTAACCTCTGACATACCATGCAGACTTTCTGCAGAGGTCTGCACATTCATCTTCCTTATTACGGAGCACTAACTGCTCCATCTCCTGAGTAAAAAGCAAAGTTCTGTGTTCATTGTGTTGCATCTCTAATCCTCATAGATCCAGCAGATTCTTGAATCTCAGTCATTAGCAGCTTTCATTGTAGTATTATTTGTAGAAGCTTTCTTTTTCTCCAAGAGGCCAACACTAGTTTATTTCTATAAAAAAACCCAACCCAACCCAAACCAAATCAATCCTGACAGCAGTTTAAGCATTCATAGTTGCTTAATGCGTAAGCTTACTTAGATTGGCAAAATTGATTAAAAGAGCACATTTTAGTCCAAATAGCTCCTAGAGAAAAGTGGAGCTATTCCAAGCCTCTTGGCTTTCCTGCCACATATGGCACCCCTGCCTGACAGCTTCCACTGCCTTGTTTTTAATTGTACCACAACTGTTACTACAAACTGTAAAGACTGAATTTCTTCTTCTGAGTTACACTTGCACAATTTTTTAGCAGAATTGCTTTGTCAAAAAATAGAAATTTAACATTTGCAGCAATTTGTCTCTGTAATCAAGAGGTTTTATCCTCTACCAAAACAAGCATGGCAACCTTTTGCGAAATGACTATTAACTGGTAATATCAACCAAAGGTCTGTTTTGGTTCTGGCCATGAAATACACAGAGGCAATGGAGCAAATGCAGTGCCTTGTGTTTCAGTTATAAATGGCACAGAGTTGGGATTTTGGTCCAGCTGTTGCAGAGGTGTACCAAATAGCTGACCACTGCAGGGTTGCACCACCAACCATCTCCAAATGGAGAGCCACACTGAGACTGCAGAGACTGTGCCCTGGCTTTCTCTCCCTGCACAGATTCAGACTGGCACAGTCAGGTGGCTGCTGCAGACTTCTCTGGGTGAAAGAAAGGCGGCTTTGTAACACTGTCAGAGAAGAGCCAGGGGTAGAGCCAGAGCATCCCAGCCCTGTGCCATGGTGTGGCAGATTTCTCATCACACCTCTCCAGAGTTAAAGGCTCACTTGCACTGTGGGAGAGAAGGAGATGCATTCTGTTTTTATGAAACAACAAAAAGGCCTCTATTTTCCTCCGATATCTTTTATCATTACATTCCCAAGTCTCCCCTCTGAGCTCTTTCTCTGGGGGACCATTTTCAGCTCCAGATGCCTTTTATGTCATGTTTAACCTGCTATTCAGACATAAGAATATACTGTTTCCTCCTTCTCACCCTTTAGGATTTAAAAGCAGCTGAGACACCACTGCAAAACTCATTCTTTGCCTTTCAGTGTACAGAATAATACATCAATCTATCTTTTTCCACAATGGAATACATTGGGGATTCATTCTCTTTTAAAAGAGGGCTGCTTATGGTGGCAGATCTGTTTGTATTCTCTTACTTTTCTAGAGACAGAAGTATTATTTTTCTGATAATATTTCAAAAGTTCTTTGGCAATTCAGTATGCCTGAGTTAGTTCCATAACTTGCAGCAATATATATTGTGTCTTTGCTGGTAGAAATGCCTTTTAGAAAAATTGATCCTAGTACAATAAGGTACAGACCTGTGAACTTTACTACAATCCACCTTATATATATGGATGTACCATTTCAAATGGAAGATGGAAATTTTACTTCCATTAAAGTAAATGCAAATAAGATTTATTTATTTCCATTAATAGTAAGTTTAAGGTAGTTAAGATATTTCTGCTTGGTCTGGCTTTACTTCTGTAAAGAACCCAAGTTTTATGTTGTCATTTCTAATTCTGAATGGCAATAATGCCTATAGTATGGGACCATCTTCTGAGTGAATACAATTTTTGGAATTATTATTATAGATGGCAAAGATCATATCCAACATATTTTCTTCTGTCATAGTTCCTTTCCAGATTTTATACTACTAAAAAGGCTTTTATTGATTCCAAAGTTTTTACTGAATGAGCCAAGACTCCCAAGGAAAAAAATGAAGTGAGAAGATATAATTGAAAACTGTGCCCTAATACACACAAGGAAAAAATTAAGATTGCATAGATCATCTTGAAGTTTTGTAAGATCTGGTTAGGTAAGATTAAATTTCTGTGCTAATTCTAGCAGAAGTTAATTTGAAAACTTTCCTTGGAATGTGACTTTAAAGAGAGCTGAAGTAGTTCCATAACACTAGAAATCCAGCCATCCAGTCTCTCCATACATATGATTCAATTGTTTGGATCCACGTAACTGTCAAAGAATGAGAACTCTTGATTCTGGGTTCACTGCTTAGACTAATTTCAGTTTTAAATGGCTGTGTACCTCCTGCCCCTCTCTTGCTTCCTGTACAATTTACTTTTAGGACAGAAGTACATGGCTCATCCTTAGGTCATAAAGCAGATCTGTATCTCATGCTGGAGCAGGAAATGAGATGCATAATGCACAGAGCTGCACAGACCAGCCTAGGTTTCTGGAAAAGCAAAAAAGTCTTTCTGGAAGAGAGAACAGTAATTATGAACATGGCTGTGGCTTGAAATGAATCGTGGTGGATAGACTTCTATTAGGTAGGAATCAGCTTAGGAGATAAATTTGCCTCTCTACTTGTGTAGCATGGAACAGCACTATGCAAATTTATATGCTTCAGGCTATAGGCTATGCACTTGCAGATTCATAATCACAGTGTAAGAGGTACTGCACAAATATATTTACACTATTCAGGCCATGGACAGTTTAGGTGTTACTGAAGTGCATATCTATACCATTTACTGGGTGTACGAAGAGTGTTGTATATATATGTGATATTCCAAGCAGAGCCAATTTTTTTGTTGTTTTTCTTCATCATTTATTTAAATCTGAAAGAACCACAACATAATAATCCATGAGAATTTCTAACCTCCTTCATTTTTGTTTTGATTAACTTCCATAAAATAGACTTGTCTAGCTTTTAGGCAGATAGAATGATTTCCTTGCACGTGTCATCACAATTATACAATCTTTCTCTAATTTAATTAACACAGCTACAGTTGCTGATAGTGCACTTATTTTCATTTTATTACAAGTGAGGCTCAGGATTTCCAGAGTGACTCAGAAAATTTAATGAAACGGCTAACTTTTGTAGTTTTAAACTGATTGGATTTTTCTGCATCTAGCTTGCTCAGTTTTTTTTAAATAGATTTTAAGCAAATTTTACATTCATATAACAATTTATTTCAAAAATGAACTCCAAATAAATACATGGTCCAACATCTCATTCCCAACAGATTTTCTATTTGGCCAATATCTGATTAAGAAGTTCCACTTCTGCTTAACAATTGGTAACTGCCTCTGATGAGTGTCTGCCTGGGAATATACTGAAAATATAATCCTTGGCCCTGGTACAAAACGCAACATCTGATTAGGTTTTGACTAACACAAACACAGCCAGAATTTTTGATGTCAAGATGATGACTTTAGAACTTTAAAAGGCACAGCAAGGCAAACCTTGCAGCAGTTTTCCACATCAGCTTTCAATTCTCCGAGCTTCACAGGTATATATAGACCTCTGTCTAAGCCATGGGCAGAAAATGGAAGGTGATATTTTATTGCAAAAAGTCAGTATTTGAAGTCTTTGCAGATTGTAATGGTTGCATGAAATACAGCTCCAGTAAACCTAGGACATGATAAACATGACATTATAAATAATATACCACTAGACCCTGGTGAGGACACCATTAGATTTCAGTATATTCCATGTAGATTTATTCTGATAAGTTCCTTATTTTTTTTTTTTGAGTAATAACATTGCTGATAAAGGACTAGCTAATTTATTGAGCTATTATGAAACTAAAATTGCTTAAGTTTTGTTTTATATTAATTCAACTTTAAAAATTGTTAGTTTCAAAAGGTAATGATAACGTCATATTTTTTATGAAAATTCATGAAAAGGATACCAACATTGTCCAGTTTGCCATAGTATCCCAAACACATCAGAATGCCAAAATGTAAATTCAGCTGTAATATCAGTTTCCTGACATGGATTAGCTAGTACAGGAAATTTGTCTATCTTTGTTCATTTAAAATATAATTTAATGAAAATATTTCAATAACAAAATGAAAAAATTAAAATCATGCTGAAACAAAAATATCTATTTTACTTTCATAAAAGAATCAGACAATTTTGAAGTGGTTCATATATATACAGGAAAAGCAAAAAGCTTCGAGGTAAAAGCACTCAAGTATATAATTTAGTAAAGAGGATTCGTGTGATGAAAAGTAAGGCTAAATAAATATCCTCTGCTATTTGAGCTGGTTAATAAAATTTTAAAAGGCCAATTTGTGTGATACTAATCTTTTTTCCTCTGAATATCCAAAAACCCCCTTATATTTCCATATTTTCTATTTCACATTTTTCCCTTCACCTTGGTTCACAAGACAGGCAAGGACCATAAATGTAAATAAAGATATCTGACAAGTTAAACTGTGCCCTTTGGAATACGCATAAAATACTACAGCTGGATTTCTCTGCTGTGTTTTATAGTATAGCCATTTAAAGGCAGTTTTTCAGTGTGGTGGTTAAATCAAATACAGGTCACAAAATTCCAACAGAAACACACACTCCACACGTGCAGTATTACAAAATGTGCACACTGAAATATTAATAGTGCATAGTGAATCATCAGGTTTACTGAAGCTGTTACTGCTCAACGAGTTGAGATGCAGAGACCCCCAGACATCGGCTTCACTACCATATCAACCCAAAATTCTGAGTTGTTCAGCCATAGCAGAGAGCTGCTTGCACATTTTTGAGGGAGAGGTGTCCCAGACATACAAGCAGCATGCAGAAAGAGCAGTGACTGGATAACAGGTACTATTAAACCCACTAGAGCAGATGAAAATGAACTAGTGCTGGAGCTTATAACAATGGGTTGCTAGTATTATAATGGTCAGGCTAAAGAATTCAACTTATAAAAAAAGGAAAAAATGCATGTGTAGGTTTTATCAAGTGTTCACCAACAAAAGATTACCAGATTGTACTGGAAAGGATAAATGTTTCAGTGCAGATGTTTTCAAGGATCAGTTCTTGTTTCAATAGAAAATGAAATGGATTCGTTGATGGAGGCTTCAGCATCAGACCAGGCATTAAAACCTAAGCTAAACTAAATCAAACACTCTTGAAGGGAAGGCTCCACTGTGTGCCATGTGTACTGGACAGGAGCAAAGATGAGACCTACAACAAAAAGAGTGTAAAATTTCACACTGAAAGGCAAAAAACCCACAATGCTGTGCAGAATGACCTTAATTAAAATGTTAAGATGCTCATAATTTATTGCAGAAGGTACCACTGAACTGATGCTTTTTGAGAGACTGACTCATTCAAAGTTACCCCCATGCTGAGTGTACCCTACTATATTTAGCTAGAACTTTTTTCTTGAAAGACAGGTAGTCTTAGCTAAGTAGAACAAGAGTCAGAAGCTGCAGTATAACCCTTGGTAATTGATTTTCATTGTTAAATCACTTACAGAAAATTATGCCTAATCTTTTACTTTCAATTTCCTTTCTTCAGTTATTGGTTTTGTTATGCTTTTCTTCACAAGCTTAAAGAGCTGTTTGATGACTGGTAGTTTCTACCTATAAGGAAACATATACTTTGTAAATAGATCATGTAATCATCCTTTTTAATTTTAAAGATGTAAGTAATTTTGCAATCCTTCATTAATTATTTTTTATTCTGTTCTCAGCATTGTCTCATGTCTTCTACAATTCTAAACTTACGAAAACTACAAGTAGATGTGTTACTCTACTGTCATCTCATTAAAGTTTGGATTTTGCAGAAGTCGTGCTACTTTCTAACAGGATGCTGCTTTTTAACACACAGAATATTGTTATTCCCATAGATCTATTACTTTTCATTTTCTATACTAACATTGTGCTTAAGACAATTTCATTTGACAAACAATTCAGAGCAGTCTCTCTGATCACTCTCTCCTTATCAGTATTTACCAGTTTGTCAGCTCTGTGTCATCTGCAAATACTGGATTTCTTTTATTTGCTTCTCATCACTAGGTACTGAGAGCTTTCAGTCTATTATAGTACTGTAAATGCTAGAAATCCATCTGTTTTATGATGATTCCCCCTTGAGAATGGCATTTTGTCATTATTGCTTGTATATATTCAAATCTATTAAACTTATGCTTCATGGATGCTGTCTACTAATTTTTTAATCAGACTGTTGTGCAGCACTCAGATGAATGCCTTGGTTCTGCCTGTATTGTGTCTGCCTCTATTATGTCTTTATGTGCTGTAAGTGAAATCCCCTCCAAGGATATCACATTTGTTTGATGAGTTCATTTTTCCGTAAGACTGTGCTGAGTGATATTCATTATTTACTTTCTCTTTAGTTCTCTATGAAATAATCTTAATTCTTTATATTTTTACAGGTATACTGGCCAGACTAACAGGCCTGCAGACTGACTGCCTGATGCATGAAGAGAGCTAAAAAATACTGGCTGCTCCAGTTCAGCTGCTTGAAGAGCTGGGTCTGGGTTTTCTCAATAGAGCCCCATACAGCAGCTGTCACTCCCCAGACCAAGCCCCCTTTGGATGACAGCAGTCATAGTTTGATGTGCATTTGTTTGGGTATCTCTGGGGAATCCAGGAACTAAAACACTCTTCCAGACTTTACTGAAAAAGTCATCAGCAAAATAATCATTTCCTCTGCCAATGCTTTGTTACTCTGGGCAAACTGTCTGGGTTTTTCTTAGCTTACATTATTTCTCCACCATCTACACTGGTGATTAAAGCCTTCTTTAAATAGTTGTATAATGAAAAGCACTTTGACATTCATATGTAATAAATTATTTCCTTGCTTCTTTTCAGGTAAAATTCAGAAATATTAGTTACACAGCTCACACCATTATATTTAATGGAATTTTGGTACTCATTCCCTATACAGGTATTCAGTCTCTTTTCTCCTTTGAAGCAGTAAATCTGCAATGTAGTATAGGTTTATGAAAAGTCAGAGCTTGCCTGCGTATTCATGGTATTGGTCTGAAACAGTTTATAATATTTTTGTTTTGTGGTGTACACAAAAGGCATCTTCTACTTGAAAGGGTTGTCCTGTTTCTATAATTGTCTCATTTTTAATTGCTGCTTTATTTTCCAAGTCTGTAATAAAAATATAACAGATAAAAATTATTGTTTTAATGCTCCCTGGATGAGGAGCAAACACTTTTATCCTGAGACATGAGGGCTATTAATTGCAGAGAGTTTCTTCCTCAAAGCAAACAAGCCTGATTTTCTACTGGCTCACATTGCAAGAAAAGGAAGAATCAAGTCTTTTATCCCTGCTTAATATCTTCCCTTTTCAGCATGTATCCATGTGTGGGTGGACACATGGTAAACTGCATTCCCTGTAACTTTTATCCCTTTCTATTTCAGGTGGGAGGGTAGAAGTCTCATTCAAATCTTTTTCGATTTCATTAATAACCTGGATCTGAAAGCATGCACAGAGACCAGTGCCAGTGACAGACTGATGTCTCATCTGAGCAAATCTTGAGGCAAGTACTCTGGCAATCTCAAATTGGACCCAGAGCACACTGTGCAGGAATGGTGTTCCTTTGTGTATCTTCATAGCTAGAGTGATGTTTCTGTATAATGTGTTACTCTTGACTTAGAGTGGAGGATATGATTTTATCTTTTTNTTTTTACATTCTTTTAGATACAAATAGCTTTTACAAATGAAAGGAGTGTCCTTGGTAGGGAGGAGAGCATGGAGCCTGGTATGTCTCAGGTTGGATCAATTGGATTAAATAAGTTTGATCACAAAGAATTCAATTTTGATAGTTTTTGCAGCATTGAGAGCACCAGTATTGCACAGCAATATTATATTTTGTTTGTTTATTTTAGATGTATTACTGCTGGAGAAGTTGACTAAAGGTTTTAAAAGTAATGAATCTGTGAGATTTTCCATAGAAATCAGGATCTTGCAGCATATCCTCCCATGTTCTAAATTCTCAGGAAACTCATTCCACAGCTCTAGCTGGTTTATTTCCAGCACTTTCCATTTCCTGGGCTTTGTAAGGTGTATTGCCAAAAGCATTAAAATCTAATCTGAAATAAAATACAATAAGCGAGTGTAAAGAACAAAAAATGGGAAAAGGAACTTAACATAAATGGCTTTCTTGAGCTTTGATTAAACTGAGGTACTTCAGTCAGTCTCCTTGAAAGCCTGTTCTTCAGATTTAGAACTATGCAGAGGAAAACAGTAATAATTTAAAAGTGCTTAATGTTTTATGCAGAAGCTTTTGTGTCTGAAAAGGAAAGGAAAAGTGTATTATCTAAAAATAACTTAAATGGTTGTTTACACTACATTGCTTATATTACTCTGGTAATGCATTTCTGTACTCTACCCTTGGATCATTTCTAGATAATTTCAATGAATAGAGATGCAGAGATGAAATAGCTTAAGATAAATATTCTTCGAAGTTTGTGATGGTAATGAACATACCAGTACAACAGTTCTGAAGAAATTCAGTGTGAAGCAAATCTTTTTTTCTTATTCTTAAGGTTCTGAATACCTGGAAGTGGGCTAAAGTGTTCCCAGTGCTTATTTCAAGGAAGTTTGTGAGTGGACACTGCATATTGTACTTTCCAATAACCTTCTGAGGCATTGAGGGGCTGTAGTTTTTGCTAGGAGTATCAGTAAAAATGTTTTAGTCTGTCCCTTGGATGACTTTTTGGGAGAGAGTTGCATGTATTTTTATTTTACTCATAGAACATAATAAATGGATGTTGGATTATTGGTGCTCCAGAGCACAGAGAAATTTCTGTGTAATTTCAAGTTTGTGCAAATGCCTGTAATGTAGCTTAACCGAGACTGATGCAACTTATTTCTCCTGAGGTCAATTTCCCAGCACTATGGAATCAGCACTATTACCCAGCTGGTGTTTTATCCTGTGTAAAGATATCACTGATCCAATCTGCCCTCAGTTAATCCATCTGCAAGGGTATTTTTTACCTATGCACTTCTACTGTTCAAGTTGTAACACTGCAAATGTGAAAGTTTCCGTGTGGTAGTAGAATACCTAAAACCAAAGCCTGGCAAGTCTCACTAGACCTTGCCTGCATTTGTGAGCCTGAAAAAAGTGATTCCTTTATGCCAGACCAGGAACAAATGAAAGGAAAAGTGCAAGTACTAAAAATTATCATCACTTTAAAGCTGTGGAAATAAGGAAAAGAAATGAAAGAGTTTGTCACTCACATCCTATTGCAATTTAATGGGACTTGAACTTCTCATACTCAGAAATCTTAAATCTGGGGCCAGATTTTGAAAAGATTTTACATATTGAATGAAGACATGCACACAATCGTGTCCTCAGGAGCATCCTGTCTGCTCAGCACAGTGACATTCCTATGTTACAGCCAGAGCAAAGTAATACTAAAAGTAGGCAAAGTGTTTGAAACTCTGTTTTTTTAGGTGTTGTTTGCTGTAAATGACTCTTAATTTTCTGGCCATTTAAGAGTACTTTATATTTATTCTTAGTCAGGATAAGTAAGTTAATAGTATACTGCTGTCCTGTATTAATCACGAACAATCTTATTTATCCCACTTCTGAAAAATGCATTGTGGGAATTGTGTGAAGGTCTTCCCTCACAACAGTTGCAGAGATTTAATTAAATCTTTCTTTATCAATGACAGTGATAGAAATCTATTTCTAATCCTTTACTGATTGATTAAAATAATTTTTTAAAAAGCTTTAGGATGTTTATTTTTTAATTTTCACACAAATATTTTCAGAGGACATTGATAAGAGAATTGTTTTTCCCTTAAAATAGCTCCTATAGAGGCTAAAATAAAAGACTCAAAGATTTTTATAATCCAGCTGGTGAAGCTATGTTTGAAAATAGGACTTGAAAAAAAACCAGTAGAAATAATTGTGGGTTGTATGTATACAAACTCTATTTAACAGTATGAGTTATATTAAGAACTTAACAGAAAAGGTAACTACAACCCTGCCACTTTGTGAAATAACTTGGTATAATAAAGAGATTAATTTACCAACTTCTTCTGTTCCCAGAGGAGAGGAGTACAGTGAATTAATAATATAATAGTATAATTCTATAATGTAATATAAAATTATATAATATAATATAATAGTATANTTATTTCCTATAGATTTCTTTCTTTCATAAATTCAGTTGGCCTTCTCATTTCTCCTATGAGGAAACACCATCCTTCTACAGAGAGACTTTGCAAAGCTCACCACCATGCAAAGCCCCTTGGCTCCCCACATAAAAGTCGTTCAGGGACACTGTTACCCAGTGTCCCTGCAGTTAGAAAATGAACTGGAACTAGGGAAGGAAGGCAATTTGCTAAGCTTGGGAGCACCTTGCCCTTGCCATACTGAGCAGAGACCTGACCATGTGCCAGCAAGAGTAGGAAGGTGCTGCTCTCTGGATACAACAGCAGTTGGGTACTGGGCACAGATGGAGATGAAGAGGGAAAATGGGGACCAGGGCCTGCTTGAGCGAGCATCCTCAGGGCTGGCCTCTCTCAGGCCCAAGCCATCCTCTGTACCAACCAACCCAATGTCGGGACTCTACCAAAAAAAAAAGGAAAGAGCTTGAGAAAAATGAGTGTTTTTTGCTATTTGCAACAGAAGTAAGAAAAAGAGATGTTAACACTCAAAACCTGTAGTAATCCCAGTATGAAGATTCCCAGTTAAATCAGTTCCCATAAACTACTTTCCAGACCCAACACTTTTCCAAAAATAATATTACAATCATCTTGACTAGCAAATTCCTGGAGTTCTTTTCTGTATTAGTCAAAAATTTCTTCACTCTCTTCCCAATAGATGCAATAAAAAGACAGTGATCATGGTAAAAAAAATGACTTAATAACATTCTTGCCTCTTCCCAAAGACTGTCAAATGTCTCCTTACAACATGATCCCACTGTGTTAGTAGCTGCCTAATTAAAATTCCATGCAGCTCTTTGAAAGCAGAGCATGTTTATCACACAATGATATGCACTGTATTTTAATGTGCTGCCCCACTCCTATTAGCCAATGTTGCATTTGTTTGATACCTACAGTGCTATATATAATTGCTAACAGTCTCATGATGCCTAATATATTCAATTACTCCTGATATATCATTTTTTTTATTGTAAAATGCTTTATTGTTGTAGCTAGATATAGCAATTGTGCTCTGGTATATGACTTCTCATTTGGAGAAAGCAGTGAGAGGGCTGTCTTGTCAGATGGGGTTTTGCACAAAGTATCCTGGGCAATTGCTCAGACATGAGGGAAAATTTTATGATGCTTCTATCACAGGAGCTTCTTGCTGCCAAATAAGTAAGACAAGCGTGGCAAACTGATCTGTGCTCCCCTGTGTTAGCATTAAAGGAAAACTTCTGAAAAACTGACACTGGGTTTTGCCCATAAGTGTGAGCAGGGGTCTGTGGGGAATTCTGCCTCTACTTAACATGTAATGCCTTCCAATGTCAGAAATATTGATCATCATCTCTGCACTTGTGTTCAGCTGTCCTGTCATGAATAAAGCATCTGGGAGTGAAACTTCAACCATTTATTGTTTTGAGTCTTATTTCCACAGAAGAAGATCACTGGTGTCTCTCGTGTGTCAATCAAGATGTCTAAGACAGGGGTCTTCAATCATTCTTTCCTCGTCTCTGAAATGTCAACATTCCACAGAGCTTTTTCTTACAAAATATATATTTAAACAAAGCATGCTTCGTTGCTTCTGTACATAACTTATAGCATCAGGTTCAACCGTCTTTAGGACATCTATTTAATTTCACATATAAATCTTATTTATTTTTTCACTCTTCCCTTTCCTCACCCATTGCACCATTAGTTATGACCAAAAAATAGTCAATTATTTAAGATTAAAAGATTTGGTTATAGTCCAGACCTCTGGCAGCATGATTTCACTCACTTTACTTTTCTATAATCTTTTTTAAAGCTAAAGCCACTACTGAATTTGAAGTAAAACATCACTGTAATTAAGCCCAAAAACATTTCAGAGAAGAGGTAAAAATAGAGGTCCTGAATCTGCTAGCTTGAAGACTGAGTAAATGCTTTATAGATACTGCCTACTAAATTAGGAAAAATCAGGAAAATGTTAATTGAAAAAAAAAAAGAAGAAATAGCATCTGTTTGGGAAAGATCTAAACCAACAGCAGCTAATCTCTTTGGGGAGATGTCTAGCAGACATTAGGCTTAGACATTAAAAACTTGTATGAAAAGGCAGTCACATTATTCTACACAAGCCAGTCTCAGCCTTTGCTGTGGGAGGAGATCTACCTGTGATGCAAAGGATGGGCTTTACAGCAAATTTTGGCATGTTGAATTTGGTAATTTTTGAATTCTTAATTGACATTGCTGGCTGTTGTTCAGCCTCGTGTCATTCTTATATTCAGGAAGAACTAAACTTGGTATAACTTGCAGATAGTGTGCATGATTACATCTATATCTAATCTGAATAGAGGTGAAACACAAAGTACTTCTGGGCATTCATTCCCATTTAGATAGTCATTCTTAAGGTAAATTGTTTGTGTGACAGACAGAGCTCACAGTGTTAGTGGTGTGCAAGTCTGACTTCACAGGCTAACTCTGCGTAGAAGGTGATTTGAACATAACGGTAATTAATGGCCTTCAGAACAGCTCTGTACCAGGAACATTACAATACAAATCATGTCAATACAGACAAGGCTGTGTTTCCAATAAATATTTTCAGCTTCTGATCAGAGAATATGGCACTTGTATAGATTCATGGAATGGTGCGAAGGATTGGAAGGGACCACCATCCTCCTGCTTGACACAGGTCCAATTAGAGCAGTCTGTAGAGTACCTTATGTGAAGGATAACCAGTTTCTCCTATAAATCTCCCTTTCAATTCATGCAGATGATGAGTGAAGAAACCTCAAACATACATTTGTTTTCCATGCAGACCTTTTTTCTTAAGAGAAGTTCAGCACTATGTTCTGAACCACTCCAGTCTGAACAGCAGGCACTGAACTTGATCTCTCAGTTCAACACCAGGCTCTAAATGCTGGAACATTACTTAATCTATCAGTGTTGTTTTTCTTCCTCCACTTTCATCAGGGCCTTCTCTTAACCCCATGAGATATTTGGTGAAGGGATTGGATTCTTCTGTGCTAGCAAAATGAGATTAGCATATCAGGGTCCTCGTCATCTTGGCCTCATGGATCCTAGTTTGGCATAATGAGACTGCAAAGAATTCACAGAGGCACAGTGAGAAGTGACTCTAATGAGGCATCAGATCACTGCATGGAACAAAACACAGGATTATTTTTAAATACCGTGTCCCTGTTCACATCAATTAAAATGACAGGCAGATATATTTTTTAATGAAATATTTTTACACTAATTAGTTTCATGTCAAAAAGCTAAACAATATGAAACAAATGAGAAAAACTAAAATTTCTTTTAAGCATTAAATTACTACAATTTACATTAAAGCAGGAAAAATGTTCTTGTATAATATACATTGTGAGATAATTTCATTGTTAGGTACAGGGTGTAACTTTTGGTCTTTGATATGGATGAGAGATGTTCATCTTACATTTGAAAATTTCTTTTAAGACCAGAGAAGGAAAATTGGAGATAGAAGGAGAGTTGGGGAATAAGATGGGTGATCTTAGACTTTTCTTAGAAAGAGAATGAAGAAAAAATGGACAGGAAGAGTAATCTAACTGACAAAGAAAGAGAAAATATATATTAAAATGTTGCTTTCTTAATCAAATGGATAAGTACCAAAATACTCAAGAACTTCCCTGCTGGCATAAATGAGAAGACCTTCATAATTCTTTTCTAATGCCATAGCACTTGGGAGCAAAACAATATATTTGCAGCTTCACCTCCCTTCAGAGTCTAAATGTTGTTCCTGTTCTGAAGAAGGGGAACAAAATTTAAAAAATAACAGCTGGCAAGAATTTTAGAACAGAGAAGTGGGAACATAAGGAGTAGGAGAAATATCAACAGAAAAAGTGTGAGACTGTAAAACACAAAATATGCTGGGAAAGGAGAAGAGGGAGGACTTGTACTAAGGGGGAGGAAAACAGTAAATGTGATCACTGAATGCCTCAAAAAGGAATACAAAAAGTAGAGAGCATTGAATCATCAATCACAAGGGACTCTAACCCCATTTAACAGACAAATTTGCATGAATATTCCTTTAGTTAGTTAAAATGTTACACTTTGAAGAAGAGAGGGCTTATATAAATATATTAATGATTTCAAACTGTGCTGCATTGACCCTGGCTGGATGCCAGCTGCCCATCAAAGCTGTGCTATCACTCCCCTCCTCAGCTGCATGGGATAGAGGAAACACAACAACTCCTTGGTCAAGATAAGAGCAGGGAGAGATCACTCCCCAGACTTGGGGAAAACTTGATTTAATTTATTACAAATCAAATCAGAGTAGGATAAGGAGAAATAAATCAAAACATAAAAAACACCTTTTACCCACATCTCCCTTCTTGCTAGACTTAATTTCATTCCCTATTTTCTCTCCCTCCTTTTCCCCTGCAGTGCAGGGCAATGGGGAACGGGGGATACAAACAATTTGTCACACTGTTTGTGCCATTCTTTCCTCCTCTGAGTTAGGGCATCTCCACCCCCTCCTTCTTCACTGACCTTGGTGTCTGCAGGGGTGTTTCTCTCTCCTCTCCTGCTGATGTTACTGTTGTGCAGGGTGTTTTTCCCCTTAACTGTGTTACCCCAGAGATGCTGCCACCATTGCTGATGGGTTTGGCTTTGGCCAGTAGTGGGCCAGTGGACATTGGCTCTGTTGAACATAAGGGAAACTTCTTGTAGCTCTGCACAGGAGCCAAACCTGAAGCTAAAACCTTTCCATGCAGATCCAATACTTGGGCAATTGACTGCTCGTTCTAACCCTGGCTGTGGTTGATCAGTGGAAATTTTGTCATTGTTTCTTTGTAGTCTGTTAATATTAAAGTAAAAAATGAAGGATAAAAATGATCTGTAGTGCAAGCAATGATGTCACGTGGGTGGTGGATTACCCTGGAAGATTTAAGGTTGAGGACGTATTTTTGAAAAACTTGACCTAAAAGTTGTGTTTTGTACAGCTTCTGACAACAGTTAGTGTTATTGAGCTGAGAATAACTGAGAAGATGGATTTTATTCCAGTGGAAATAAGTGTTGGGATGAAGCAAAAGGAAAAGGCGGACAAAAGCAGTGAGGCAGTGAAAAAATCCCCAAGAGGTCAGCTCGGCAGTGCTGTGATAATGTACAGTCAGTGCTGTGGTACATGTACTGTAAGAAACCATCTTCTTGTCGTGTGCTACTGCTTCACATCCAAAGCAAGACTCATACCCAGGAAGTTTCATGGGCTGGGAGCTTCACAGCTTCACAGTGCCTTTCCTCATGTTGAAAAAGTGGGTCACCATCGCATGTTTCACAAGCATTATTTATCCCACTCGCTAAGGAGGATGCGCCACTCTCAAGTTTTGTATAGTTGGTAAGCTACCTGTTCAAAAAAATTCTGCGGATCTTTTCTTAGAAGTAAAAAGTACTAAGTATTGTTTAAAAAAATCTACTAAATTTATCAACAGTTAGGCCATGCTAATTTACAAACGATACATAACTATAATGCACTACTGAAGCCCCGAGTTATTTTCTTTTAGGATTTTTTCAAATTCATGATCAGTACATCTTCATTAATTCCCTTTCTATTCATAACATATGGCTGTGTTAATTATTTGGTTGATTTCTATTCAGAACAGGTAATGTAATTTTAGTGAGAACAACACATTTCTAAAAACGTGTTAAAGTCTGTCATTTTATGTGACAGACTTTTCCCACTTGTGATACCATTTCATAAAGGCGTTTTTCCTGTTTTTATTAATTGAAAATTAGAATATATTAATATTATTTATAGGTTGAACAGTGATGCAGTCACAAGCATGAAGACTGTAGATTCAAATTGTGTGTGTGCACACAGATATATGTCTTGTACTAAGGGAAGGGAAACTGCTTTCTGGACTTTCATAGGCGTCTCCAATTTAAGAAATACTTGAGCTCAGGTGTCTGTCTCTTAACTCCTATTGAGTGAATTATCTCTTGGCAGACTTCTAAATGCTTGTCAACAAGCTTCAAGGGCTACTGTGAGTTGCATATAAAAAAAAGCAACTGGAGATGCATTTAAATGAAACATTGTTAAAAACAAATTCTCAAGAAATCAGTTTTATATATGAAGCCATGAAATCTGTTTTCCACTTCTCTGGATCTGACAAAACTTCCTGCTGTGTCTAGACTCAACAGATGTAGTTTTTTTTTTTTGTCCATAAATTATTGAAGTTACTTGCAGCCTCTCAGCTCTGTTCGTTTCTGCTATTCTTTTTCTTCTCACAGCTGCATGAGATTATAGACCAAAAAGATTTCTTTAGACACTGTTCATATCTAAAAAATAGAGGTCAAGTAATAAAGAAAAAGATTTTTTTCTTTGTCACTTAGGAGATCAAATATGCTGAATGTAAACATAGACATGAAAATTTACCAGGAGGAATGACTGCTGGACCCCAAAGTTTCTGTAAGGGACATGTGCAGCTGAACTCTTGAGTAAAGAATTCAGTTGACTCCCTCCCTACCATTGCACACAAATGGTCCCACCTGCGGTGCGTTGGGAAAGACTTACAATAAACTGCAGTCTCAGCGACTTAATAACAAATGTTAGTTAAACCTACTGTTGAAAAGACTCCAAACCAAACCAAATCAAAACCCACAAAGATTCTAAAATGCTTTGAGCATGCAATTTTATTTCTGAATATGCAAGCTGGCATAACTGTAAGAAATGGCTGGTTACAACAATGAAGAATGTGTTCTCTGCTTTTGTAGAATTATCCCTTTGTAAATGAAATTTAAAAGAAAAATAGCAATTAAAATTTAAAGAGTTTCTTGTTTTCAGAATTCTGAAATGATATATTAAAAATGTTTAGTAGTTGTAGTTCATTATTGAAAAGGCATGTAATCATTTTTTTCTTTAATAAAACATTCACTAAAATACAGTGGAATTGAATAAATAATACAAAGCACCCAAAGATTGCTACCATAATTACAAAGTAAGCAGACATTTGATTATATTGCTTTAGAAGTGAAGCGCAGTTGCTAATATTTCTCAATAATTACAAGTCCTGAAGATATTTTGTTTTCCCGAAAAAGGAGGACTAACCAAATCCTGCAAGTCATTACATTTGCATAATGACTTTCAAAGTTTAGCACTAGGAAACTCTCAGGAAAAACTGTTGGTTAAATGAGAATGAGTGATCAAACAAAACTCATTTTTAAAGACAATCCATTCTAGAATGTAATCTGAAAATTCATTTGATAATTTGAAAAATTGTTTGAAATTGTTTATTGAAATAACTCTTTTATTTTTTTGGTTCTAAATTCAGAAAATTCTACTGCTTGGATTTATGTTTCTTCAGACCGTATTGCTTTGAATGAAGACCTGTGACTCAACAGTACTTTGGTTCTACTCTATGCAGCTGCTACAGCAGATAATTTAGGACATTGAAATTTTGCAAACTGCTATGCTTGGTAGCAGTACTAGGTTTTAATACAGACAGTAATTTTCAAAGGAAGGTTTGAAGCAACATTTCCCAGAAATTTGTAGTCTCAATATCCCATAGACCAAACATTATGAGATGTTACCCCAGGAAAATATTTATACTTGTTTCAAAACTTTCACTGAGAATGATACACACAAATACCTGCTGCATTCTATTTCTATTTTCCTTCTTTCTCATTTTCTAACCTTATTCCTCATTGTTTTAGCTGAACTGTTTAAAATACTTCTTATCCAGCTATGGAAATTTTCTTATTCTAATTTAAAAGCAGTCACGAGGATTTGGGTTTTTATTCTCTCAAATTTGACTTTCATTAGATTTGCAGGTATTGTTTTGATGTTTGGGGAAAATATGCAGTTATTTCCTCACTGTTTCTAGTTACAGGAAGATTTCTCAAGTCCCTCCTGTTGTTCCACACAGATAACAAAATATTTGGGGCTCACTGAGTCGAAAATTCATTAAAACCTCCCTGAATATATATAATTTTTCTTTAAAGTGTGGATTAATTGGTATTAAAGCTATTTTAGAACAGCTAAACCTTTACTGGGAAGCACAAACCGCAGGTACAGGCTAACCTAACCTATTTTACACAGTAGGATTAGCAGTAAAGAAAAATACAAGTACATTTCATATCCTAGGGCTTACCCACTGAATCGTACAGCGTGACAAAACCTGAAGTCTTTTTCCCGGAATAAATCAATAAATTTTTTATGTCCTGTCAGTGTCAGAATAAGAGTAAAACCCGATGAAAAATTGTCGCTTGAGAAAGTATCTTGGCAGCCATCACGAGTTCCTTTTCCAAGTCACAATAATTCTTTGGATTTTTGAAGTGCAGACTGGCGCAGAGGACTTCCAGCTGTGCACTTTCTGCTTCTTTTGAGGTAGAAGAAAGATCTCAGTATGCCTTCATCCATGTTTCAGAACCAGGCCCATTTCTGATTTTTGCAGGGCACATAAATTACTTTGGAACCCATTGTCAACATACATTCCTCAGATCAGCTTCTTAGTCTGCATAAAAAGGAATCCAATAGTTCTGTATGCAACTGAGCATGCAGTCTTGTGTAAAGAATGTGGAACTATAAAGTAATGATACTCCTTTAGTTTGAGGCGTAAGATTATGGCAGAAATTACTGAGAGAGGAAAAGAAATTTTCCCTTTGGGCAGGCTATTCCACGATGAGGTTTCCTGTATCTTTCTTTCACTTAAACATCTGCTGTACTAGATAATCATTTTTATGGCTCCCAGAGTGAATCTTTCATTACTCACTGTGGTGGACATAATTTATAAAACACAGTCCATAATCACATTTTTCACATCATTCCTTTAAGGTCATACATATTTACATGTCAGGCTCAGTCCTAGTGAATGCACACCTTAAACATAATTTCTCAGCTGCCACATCTAGCTTCCTGTCAGTACCCAGGCTGGTTAAAACCCCCTGAGGCACACTTGTCACTGATATATATTTGCCAGAAAAACTACAAGGGCAAAAGGCCTTTGTGCTCCAATTTCACTTCTTTACAGAAAGTGGAGAGATGCTTTGTCTCACAGAATGTGGCACAGACACCAACTTTTAGCTCATGAACCCAAGGTGTGGTGGCAGCACACATTTCTACCAATCCTTCCAGCTTTAAATTATGGTTTATATGGTGAGCAATAGGCAACCAAGGTTTCCTGAAGGAGTTTTTCCTCTACCATCCATTTATGAGCAAGTAATTTGGCACAGAGGGTACAGATCAGTCTATCAAAGCAGTCAGTGTTTGTGCCCTTATACCAAAACAGAATAGTTTTTGGCAAGTTTGTCTTCTAAGTTTAGTGGGGTCACCTGGACTAAATATTTCTGTCAGGTTTGTGGTTTGAAGTCGATCACACCATCACCATCAAGAGCTGGAGGAAAAGCTTCTAGTATCTTAAAATGCGTTTGAGCTATAAGCTAATATTGTTCTTAGTTCTGTGTATTTTGGATATCTTTCAATGCGTACTGGGGGACTTACTCCACTTCCAAATCATAGTTTTACTAAACAAAAAGACTCTGGTAACCCCAGGTGAACCATAAACAAGAACAGAAATAAGGTTGCCGCCCAATTTTAGATTAAACTGTTCTATTTGACTCTGATGCACAGAAGTAATTACAAGAAGTAATCTTGTGTACATGTGTGAGCACTGGTGCAACTGCTTTCTCAGGAGGTGCTTATCCTCCTGCAGCACTGAGACATCAGGATCTAGTGGGAATGAAATCAGGATACACATGCAATCCCAGATCTGTTACTTTCAGGAGTCGGCAGATGTCATTCATCTGCCAATAAAATATTTCCCAAGTTATTGTATTTCAAACTGAGATTCTCTTTTAGACCATAAAGTGCCTAGCAAAACTCTGTTAACACAAGTGCAGAGACCAGATGGATGTTTTCATGCAGTTTATCATCCAGCAGCTGTAAAAGTGAAGGAACTGTTAAATCTCACAAGCCTTTGTTCTGGCACACTACAGCTGGGCCTGCCTGCTGGACCCACTCACATCTGAGGGGTATTTGGAAGAGGTAAGTTAGGAATTTTGACAGCATCTTCATTGAGAAGTCAACTGGTAAAATTCATAACATGGTTAGTGTGAAAATCTTACCCTTTCCCTGCTTTTATGTAAAGTGATGGCACTGCCCTGAGTTCTGGCTGATTAAGGGCATCCTTGGTGCAGGAAGTCTGGAGGCAAGCAAAGATCTTTTGCAAAGGAGCCCTGTAAGTCGAAATTTTTAGGTATATTGAGGACAGGATCCATCAGTTTTGTCTTATCTCAGGTATTATGGTGGAGAGGATCAGAGCATCTAGATCTCTTGATCTCTCTTTACAGCCAACTTACTTGGATTACAGGTTGCCAGAGAGATTTTTAAATCTTCCTCACTGAAGATACTCAGGAACTCTCTGGATGCAATCCTGTGAAATGTGCTCTTTGATGACCCTGCCTGAACAGGGAGGTTGGATTAATGACCCCACTGTGGTTCTGTTCAAACTTGCACATCAGCCTTGATTTGAACTATGTATGGCATACTGGACTATATCAAGAGAGGGTATTCATTATGATGTCTACATTATTATTATTATCATTATTATTATTATTATTATTATTATAATATATTCTATTGTTTCTATTGAAGTCAGAACTTTGCGGTGATCTGTATTTTGAAAATAATGCAGCCCAATATCCTCAGATTTGCCCCATTATCTTTATTCTGGCATGATATAGGGGCTCCAAGTCCCACTAGAAACAAGAATGGGAAAGAAAGTAGAGGTCTTTATGCTAAATCCCTACTAAATGGAAAGAATCTGTAAGGCAGGGACTCTGACCATCACCTGCAAGGCTCATGAAGATCAATGTTTTCTTTGTTATCTCTGTGAGATGCTTTCAAATAATAGAGAATGTCTGTTGAGTACTGAAAAAGCATCTGAAATCATACCTGTGAGAAATCTGGTGGACTCCACTCGTGGCAGTATATTTCTGCTTTTATTTCAGTGCATATGTAACAGACCACCCAATACTGGCTCATTTCTGGTTCATCAAACATATTTTGTCCTGGCTTTTAGTGCTTCTTTTTGTGACTTTGGGACAGCACTGGTGGGTACTCTCGTGCTGACTTCTCAAAATGTGAATTTCAATAGGACAACTTGAATGTCAGCCCAGCTCGAAGCTTGGTTTCCTGTCCTGAAAAAAACCCAGTAAACTAAAAAAAATCCCAATAGTCTATCTATTAGTGAATTTCTTCCTTTTTTAGTAATCAAAAAATTTTATGAGTTAAAAATATTTTGCAAATATTGCAGCTGAAAATATGTAAAATATTTATTAGAAGTCTACATTCTCATAGTCTCTATGTCTATACATATATTTTTATGCATATTGGCACAGGAAATAGGTTTTGCTAAAATCACTAGTAGATCCCTCACATTTGAAAATTAGAAGAGGCTGCAGATTGTTTTGTTTCAGTATGTCTGAAAAGACTCTTGCTGTCATCTTACTAAGTGCATTTGATATCTTTTGTGGTACAGGGTAAGATCTGAACTATACAAAATTTGTCTTGTTATCATCCATCACCACTCCAGTCAAATTATACTGGAGGCAAAAGAACACAAGATGCATCTTAAGGGTAATTACACTGAAAAAAAATGAGGCTGTGGATTTCTGTGCAGCCTTTGTCAACAGTTTTTATGAAATACTAATTTTCTAGGCAGAAATGTGATTCTTTTTTTAGTCATCTTCCTTTTTACTATTAATGAAGTGGAACAGTGAAAATGAATCACCGTATAAATTATTTGAGAGTAAAACTGAAACACAAGCAAATATTGGTTATGATTTTGCATGCAAATAATCCTCTATGCAGATGTTACAATAATGCAGTTTTTATCAATTCAAACTCTCTCACAAAACAATAGTGCCTATATTATATCACTTAAAGACTAATAAATACTTTGTCCCCAATACTTTTTGCCAAAGTAAAATCCAATAATCAAGCACCTAATTTACTATCTTTATTTACATACACATTTTACATAAAAACTCATCTCCAAATTCTACCTGGATTCTTTTTCAAATGCACTATGTTTTTCCAACAAATTTATTGTATCAGTCATTTTCAAAACTGATTAAAATTCATCTAAAAATATTTGGTTGCAAATTTTGTTGTGCCTCTCAGATATGAGGCAGTTTGTGTATTAAGGTTTTGATACAGGGTATTGTGAGGAGCTTTTTACTAGGAAAGTGGGCTGCAGCTGCTCACTTTTGGGTCTGTGTTCTCACTTTAGAACAGCCTCAATTTAGGTGGCAGGACATTCAACTAAACATGGTCTTTCAACCACTGCCAGGCTGCCCCAGACACTTGTGAGCTTTGGGTGGAGGTTTGAGAACCAGACAGAATGTGAGGGGAGTGGAATGGTGAAAGTGACCTCCGGCCTCGTGCTGGGACCTGGCCACAGCATGGGGCAGTCTGGTCTGAACAGCTGTTCTGGTATGAAGCTGATGTTGCTGTACGTATATTTTTACATTTATATATGCATGCACATATATAAATATATATATATATATACACACACAGGTATGCACATATATTTGTAAAAGGTGGGAGAATCGGGGAAAGAAAACAGATTGTAAAGGAAACAGATCTCTGTTAGACTTTGTCTTCAGACAATTATTAAATAACCTTCTGAAACAGGCCAAATATGAGCTGTGGCTTCATCTTCCCTTACTTGGGGCAAGAGGGAAATAACATTTTTACCAAGATGATTCTTATTTGATCATAACTTTTGCTTAGAAAAACTGTCTAATGGCAGCTGTGTCCTAAATGTCTAACATTTCTGATTTTAAAAGTTCAAAAATTAATTTTTTAGTACCCACTTTAGATATTTGTGTCATTCAGGGTGGTTGAAATATTCGTTCTCATGACTTCATGGCTGTACATGCCAGCTTACATCACCTGGTATTCTGCTTTTAGTTTTTCATTTTGAGTTTCATGTTTTCCATTGTCAAGGAACAGAAATGCAGCACAGTATCCCTGTGAAGACCCTGTGTAAGTCTAGAATGCTAAAATTGATTTTACTTCTAGCTCAGATCTCATTTCAGAGAAATTGTCTGCTCCTAACTTGGCTCCATTTTCAGCCATGCAGAATGTTGTCCCTTTGTATACAACTTTCTCATAAACATTATCCTCTGAATTGTGATTGGGGGAATATTACTGGCACAGTTCTTGCTTTCATTTTCATATGTAATTGCTCCATTATATGTTATTTTGTTTGAAAATCATTCTGTTTTAATCATCTTTGACAGAGGAACCCTGCTTTCATTTACATGCTGCATAGAGTTAAGAATGGGTCTGCTTCCAAATGCTATTTTATCTGATTAGTAAACAGAGGCTGAGGTCCTGAAACATGTCTACTATGCCTCTGAGTCCTCTTTTTTTTTTTTTTTAATTATAAGGGTCCTTCCACACAATGTGTCTGTTTTTTCACTTGTGCTTCCCTGACACAGAAAGTTGTCCTTGTGCATATGTACCCTGAGAATGGGTTTGGTAGGTGTCTGTGCTGAGACAATCTGACAGATTCCATGGGTAATGATTTGATTCATTCAATCAGATCTTGAGAGAAAAAGAAAATGCACATGAACAGAAAGACCTGTTTTAGACAAAAACTAAATGAGGCAAACCCTGATGCCAGCGTAAAGCATTTTTGTGTTCACATCTCCAGATGTCCCATTGTTTAATGTGCCCACACAGTCTCATGGCTGTGATGTTGAGCAGCATGAGACTGAAGTACGAAAATCTTAGCAAGTTCTTAATTGATTGGTAACTTTCAAGGTAAATGGATTTCTTTATCTGGCAATATTTTAAATCACTTTATTATTAAAACTTGAAGAAAAAAAAATCTTGTAAAATTTAGATTTGGGAAAACATGCCATGTACACTTTTTTTCTTGTATGCATACATACGATCAGACCTGTTCTCCCAGTTCTCCAGCACAAAACCGATGTTTATACCTAGAGAATAATCCTGTTTCAGGCATGAATAATTTGAGGTTTCCTTTTCTCTGCTTACACCTTTCCTTTGGAATGGCAGAATTCAAGCCTTGAAGAGCCAGGGCCGTGAACCAGAGCTCCCTTCTGCTCCAGCAACGGGCTTATCCCCAGCTTACATAGGGCCAGGAAATTATAAATATTCATACTCTTGGTTGAATTTTTGTTTCTGAATAGGGAAAACCAGACTAAACTAAAACAAAAATTGGGGAAGTGCATGGGGAAGCATGGAGAAGTCATTTTATTCCAACAATTCTACATTCTGCAAACTAAAGTTAATTAATGTATTGTGAACCAGACATCTTGCCGGTCAGCTTTTCCAAAATGCTGCTTGATATGCCTACTGACATTATTTGAAGGTGAAACATTTTCATAGGAGGATTATGCTGATAAAAGAAACTGGGATAACTTTTTCTTGGAATATATAAGAGACAACAGGCAATGAACAGATCAGTATAAATTAGCATTGGGTTCATACCAGTTTTGCCCCTCTCTGCAGTTTTGGCAAAAATATACTAACTGATTTTCAGATGAATGAGTAGTGATGCTGGCTAATTCTAAAGGATATTATTTTCTTAGGTGTTCTTGTCAAGTAATAAGTCTAAAACTTCCCTTGGGAATGGGTGAAAAGTGGAAAAATTAGAAGCAAACTTCTGTAAATCTCATGAGAAACTCTTTGCACATACCACAATGAAATTACTTGCCGTTGTCATGAAGAAAGTTTAAAAGACTTTCCTTATTAAAATATTTTAAAGTTTTTTTTAATTTTTGAAATGACACACAGGTTCCATTTTAAATTTGTCTTTTGTTTAAAATTCAGTTTAATATTAGGAAGATCAGTCATACTAGGAAAAGAATTAAGAGGAGATATAACAAAAGGTCAAATTTCCAAACTTTAAATATATTTCCTCTTAGAAAAGGTGTAGGCTGAAGAAATTTGACTAATCTCCATTAGGTCAATTTAAGATTAAATCATGCAGCAGGATACATTTGCATGATTGTGGGAAATTATGGCCATTTCGGCAGATGTTCTGGAAACTGAATTCAATTTTGTTGTTTAATGTTTGCCGTTTACAAGACTTCACAAAAGCATTATTTAAATACACAGAAACAGTTTTATGATTTTGCTGAACATCAAAGACACTGTTTTGCTCAGTTTGCTCTTTGCAGAAATGGCAACACGGCATAAATCAGCCCACTTTTAAATTTATTTTATTTTCTAGTGCATATATAGCTGCTAAAATGCTGCAAGTGATCTACTTCATTAAGAATCTGAGGCAGACATATGCACTGCTTTAAATTATCACATTATGGTTTATGCCAGTTATTCAACATACTTAAAATGACCAGAAGTTGCAGCACTTCAAGCTAAAATCATGATGACATCATGTTACTGCAACATTACAAAGCATGTCACTAATCCATCCAGGCAACTCACATTTTGAGATTATGAGAGTGAACTAAATTGTTGTTTCATTTTGTCATTAATGACTCAAGCCAGCTATGATTTGATGACGTACAGAACCTTTTAAAATCCCTGTGTCTGAAGAGCATTAGGATCACAAGAGTGAGTGGTTTGCCTCTGGCAGAGAGTGGGTGATTAGACAGAGGCCCGACCTGAACACAGACACTGCACTGGGCTTCTTTGAACAGTGGTATTAAGTCAACACATTTGGCCTGAAAGATAATTTGGGCAGTAAAAGTGTGATTTTTGCACCCAGAACTGGAAATTTGTCTGCAATAACAGTTATAGAAGACAAATGCTCTGCTCGAAGTCAAATAGAAGCTCTGAATCCTGAATTGTACATATATATTTAAGAACATAAGTGACATTTCTGTTTGGAAGATTATAAACCCTTTGATTTGTCTAGAAAAGTGACTTGGATTATCAGATGAAGTTGTTTCATAAAGATATGTTTGTGAGTGGGCACCGACTCTTGCTGTACACATGAATGTATAGTGCAAATGTTATTATTTTGCCAGAAGGACCAGTGGAATGAGGCTAAGGACTGGCCTCTTATATAATTCATAGATGCAAAGCAATCTAGTGCACGTATTGGTTTTAGGGGGTGGTTTGTTTTTTTGGTTTTTGGGGGGTTTTTGTGTGTGTGTGTGTGTGTGTGTGTTTAAGTGGAACAGCAATTTAGAACATTAAGAAAAATGTTCAACAAATTTGAACTTGTGGCCTTGGCATGGCAGTATCAGCAGCCGTGGATATTTGGACATGAATGTCAGATGATAAAAACAATCATTTTGCAGAGGGACTAAAAGCCACATTTCTTCTTTTTCAATTTTTATAAATATCTTCTTAGGCTAACCCTAAGAGAAAACATGAAACTCAAGGACCAAAGATATTGAAACTGGTGAGTTGAAGGCAAAGAGACGTTTGGTCCACAAATTAAACCTCCCTGAAATAGGAATATGCAGCACATCTTTCTGATCCTTTCTGAAAGGATCAGCTTGCCTGGTGGGCTCATTCATACACAAGCAGGTAAGCATGATCTGGTAGGGTTTTCCTTACCATGCCTGTTTATACAGAATTAATTATATGAAGGTGAATGAAACACACCTGTTCCTTTGGGATCTACTCTCCTTTATGCAATATATTTTTTCCTTGTCTCACTACATGATTTTAAATAGCTTGAAAGACATTTTATTAGAATATAAAGAAAATTCTGTGGGGCAGTTTTTAAGTTTCTAAAGTGATAATGGTTAAGAATCACTGAAAGATATAATCTGGATTTCTTCAAGTTCATATTGATTTTACCTAAGATGTGTCTTAGGAAGGGCAGGTCTAATGACCTTACAAGCAAAAAAGCACTCACATAAGACAGTAATTTTTTTCAAAAACCCCTCCAATTCTGACCTTTCTAAATTTCTAAACCCTTTCTTTATGTGAAGATCCATTGGCAATTTTTGTCTACGTAAGGTATCGCTTCAACAGTGATACTAGAACATTAAGATGTTAATGCAGTAATGTAAGGAAACAACTCTCTTGAAATGATAAAATAAGAACCTCTACATTCTCTGTGGACAAATCCATTATCCTTCCTTTTTCTCCTATGCATAGACACATACATGAAAGAGAAAACTGTAGTTGAATGATTATAGAGATTTTTCCGTTTCCTGGCAATTTTTATTAGTGAATAGGAGAGCTGAAATCTCATTTCAGAGTTCTAAAGTTTTCCTTGGATCTCCTAAAAAAAGGTGACTCAACTCCATAATTCTAGGCTTGATGAAGATGAGAAATATTGTCCTTTAAAGATTCTACCTTTACAATTCCATATGGCCGCAGGCAGGTACAAGTTCTAAAGAAAATTCTTTCAGCCTTTAGGCACAGTCTCTCTTATTTTAAGACTATCAAAGTAGTCTGATGTTTTTCCTTTATTTTCACTGATTTAATATTCTTGGGCCCTAGAACTATCTCAGTGTAGAAGTG
Source organism: Drymodes brunneopygia (assembly GCA_013400955.1). Classification (NCBI taxonomy): domain Eukaryota; kingdom Metazoa; phylum Chordata; class Aves; order Passeriformes; family Petroicidae; genus Drymodes; species Drymodes brunneopygia. Next base: position 96,314 of record VZTZ01042551.1, read on the forward strand.
AAGGTTTCTGCACTGTGGCAACAAATACAATTATGTTGTTTTATTTCTGGGGAGAGGAAGAAAACACTTTCTCTGCTTTCAATTTTCTTATGTGTTAGGGCAAATTACAGGTCAAATTATTCTTGACAAGACATGTCATTAATTTTTTTGATGTATTGAGCTATTGAGAAACTGCTGCTAACCACAGTATTCATAGACAAATCCATATCAGCTATACTGTAGTTTAATTCTGACTTTTTGAAATTATATACCCCTGAGATGAGAAGGCAATTCCAGAGCAATCCAGATAAAAATCATATTAAAGCAAAACCAGAACTTCTTACAGATCAGTAATTGTGCATTTTGATAAACTCCTGTGACAGTTGAAGCTTTGGTTAAGAAGTCAAAGGAAAAAGTCATGCTAAAGGGTAGACAGACTTTAAGGGTGGATAGGGTGCAAAGAATAGGAGTTGCATGTTGAGTTTAACAAGGGTTTACTCTTGCTATCAAACTTCCTCACTATCACAACACAGATGATGAAATTAGAGATGTCTTCTTAAGTTCGGTTACTTTACGTATGGAACTTTGGCCTTAACGAGAGGAGACATTTGGAAAAGAATGACAGTGTTTTGCTTCAAGGGAATAGAAAGGGAAATCTAACCACTGTATTGCGGTCTGTTTAAATTGAACAAAGTATTATTCTTATGCATTGATTTTTTACAGCGGCAATATCTGATAGTTTCTTCCTGCCCATAAGGGCAAAAACCTGTTTTATTCATGTTAGGCATTTCAATTTTATCTGAAGTAATACATGACATTGCATTCAAGTACTGTGTGTAGTTTGACCTTTTCTCATTTGAAGTATAAGGAGGAATTTCAATCAGTTTTCTTTTATAATGGATGAACTTTTTTCTCTTGTTAGCTTTCGAATGGAACATCTCCGTAAGGCAGTACCAACCATTGTTCTTTTCTCAGGTACATTACTTATAACTGTAAATGTGTGCTTCATTTTTCTTGCCATGAATTCATACAGGGCTCCTATAGATGAATATATATTATTGTCATTGCTAACTTATGCAAATTCCTATGTTGGAGGTGAACACTCAGGTGTTCTTTATTTCTGGAAGCAGTGCCTGGAAGGTCTGGTTTTAACCTTACTTGCTTTTGTGTGACCTACTGACTAAGAAAACAAACTGGAAAAGATTCACGCTCCTACCAAGAGTGAACTGATGAAGTGGTGGTCAGTAACTGATCTGGAAGGAGATGTACAAGACTAACACCTTATGTTTATTAATCCTGATGAAAGAGGAATTGTTTTGCTGTGCAAAATTCAGACCAAAGTTCTTTAAAACTTTATGAGTATTTATAGTCTACCTATCACATAACTCATCACTTAATGCCTGGTATTGAATACCATAGAGTTGTTTGTCCACTGATTTTTATTTAAATATTGGCATGTCTACTATATAATGGTACAGCTTGCCAATGAGTTTTTAATTTGCTCCCTTTTCTATCATCTGTGAGGTCAGTTATGTAACCTCCCAGTAAACCATGGGGCATGCCCTGTGTGAGGGTCTCACTGCTCTGACCTTGGACAAGGTCTAGCATGGACGCAGCATTCTCCAGTAGTTAGTCTGACACATACTTCAGATCCAAAAGGACTTGAAGAACTATTGACCTGCCCAACTTATAAACTTTAATATTAGAAACCCCCAGGTTCCTTCCTTGTGCTTTCTGCTGTGCCCTGCCTCTCTAGCTGTATCCTTGCTGGCCAGGGGGCTAGAGGTCCATTCCCCAGTTTCCCCAATTCTTCAAGTCACAGCACAGCAAATGCTCTCAGGCTGTGACCAAAACTAAAGGTTCCATGCCCAAAGGAGCACCATAAGCTTATGCATTCCGAAACAAAACCTAGAACTGAACCTAACTCCTGGAGCAGAAACAATGTGCTGAACACATTCCCTCAATGATATGAAGCATTTCTTAACCTTGGAGACTAGGTTGAAAACATTCTTATAAATGACCTTCTGGCACCTAGTTGCTCCAAAATGTCATCATTTCATGCATGAGACAGCACAACTTTATTGGAATATAAATAACTTTCACTAGGTTCTAAAACACCATAAAAGGTGGTACTTTTGACATTGAACTTTTACAGATGGCAGTAACATCAGTAAGGAAGCACATGATGAGAAATTATCAACTAAACATGCAGTTAAATGATTAAATAAATACTTGATGCACCTGTATTTTACTGCTTGTTGTCATAACACAAGGAATGGCAAATTCACAAAGAGGTACTAGAGTGTCTTTCTCATAAAGGCCCACCTAGTCTAAATTTTTCTTGCATTGCTATCTAGGTGGGATTAGATGGAGTTGTAATTTGCATGTGCCTTTGTTGTTCCTCTTGTATGAATACTTGTTTTCAGTGTTGCCTGTTTTGCATGCATGTTATGAATAAATGTCTTCATCTGTATTTTACACTTCACTTGGTACAAATTAGGAATAAATTTAGGCAAATAGACAACTGCTAGACATTTCTTACCTAAAACCGTAGGAATTGTGGCAAACTTTCCACATGGTGCACCTTGCTGGCATATTATAGAATGTAACAAGTTAGGTGGATTTACTCTAAAATCTCAGAAGTCACGGGAAACCTGTCACACCCTGTAAATTGGGTATAACTTATTACCTAAGCTCTTCTTGTTTCTATGGCTGGTTCTGAAGTTGGCACAGGCATAACTGCCTTGGGTCTGGCTGCATTTTTCACAGAAGTGCTGGTGGCTGGTAAGTTGTCTAAGCAGGTATGAAAGAGACACTGCTTTGCAGCAGGCTGATTCACCTCTTATATCGCTTTAAAATGCTGTTCCTTCCACTGCAGTTTGTTGGCTGAAAGAGGAAGCTGACACTCTGAGGTGCTACCTGCTCCTGCCTATAGCTACTTCTTCTCTGGGGACACCTGCTTAATTATTGCCCAACCCCTCTGTTTTACTATCAACTGCAGTGCTAATTGTTTTCAGTTCTCTTCATGCCTCTACTCGAAAGAGTTGCTACCAGAATCAGTGAACAGATGATGGGGTAAAACAAATAATTTTTGTTTGTTTAATTATTTATTGATTGAAAATAGATAGGAAAGGGTGATTTAATCTCAGTGTAATCACACACACACACACACACACACGTTGTGACCTAGTGATTTCTCCTGCTGACATCCAAAAGACATCTAGGTTTCTGCTCTCACTCAGAGTTCCTATATTGCCTTCCTGGGGCAATATAATGTAAGAACTGAAAATGGTGCAGGAGCACAGATGGCCATAGGGTCATAGTAGCAGCATGATGTTTGGAGTGGCAGGCAGAGTGTGAAAATGTTTATTCCTTCCAAACTTTTTTCCATCTAACTTTCTCAGAAAACTGTGTGGATAATTAAAATTCAGTTTAATGCAAGAGCTTTAACAATTGAGATTTTGTGATTAATATACACAGATCACTGAGAGTTTTTCAGGTGGCTTTTCAGCTTTTCAAAAAGAGACATTTTTACAGTCAGTGCTATTTTAGCTAGCATTTTTCATAGACTTTCAAATGTATTTCTTTTTTTAGTTTGGTTTATATTTTAATAGAATGACTCATAAATCCCCCTTCCCACTGGAGTGTTAATCAATCAGCTTGCTAAAGGGAAAATTTCAGTTCAGAATTAATGTGCATGTATGCGCAGATCAGAGGGACAAATGTTTTAGACAAAATAGAATTTTAAACTAGCATAGTTTCTCATGGCTAAGGATTGGAATGCAGATGCCATTTTGTCTAGCCTCTTTACCAAGGAGAAAATGCTGTCCTTGTGCTTTGGGTGATAGTGTTAAAACAAAAACCATATAACAAACCTCCACCTTCCCTTCCTGGCCAAAATGGCAGACACTACTGAACTTTGCAGTGCTAAGTGCTTGTCTTCCCCAGTAGAGCAGTTTTAAGTTGTCAGTAGCAAAGTTTCACCTAAGAATGGCTACTTTTGCAAGATTGGAGAAGATAACTTTTTATTTATTATTAGTCTGAAGAATTATGAACCCATTCCATTATTTCTACTGTATAACTCAGAGGTTGTTCCTGAGTGCTAAGTACACTTGATCTGTTCCTGCTTGATTGAAAATGAGAGAACTTGATGTGGACTACATGTCAGGGTATATAACTTGGGTAAAAAATAGATTCCACTATAACCCTGCCTTCAATTCAGAAAAAAATCACCATACAGTAGACTTGAGTTCCTGTTGTGTCAAGATAATTGCACTTCATTTATAACCTTTCATAGTAACCATCCTGATAATGTTGTATAAAAACGTTGTTCCACAAAAATAGATTTTTTTCTCTCAAACTGAGCTGACAGGATACAATTCTAGCAGAGAAATTATTTGTTTGGCTGGAGTAATCCCAGCTTTGAAAGAAATTGAATGGAGTTGTTGTGTCTGCTTGAATGACCGAGTCTTGGCAATTCGTACAAGGCCTGTATGCATTTATTTCTTTTAAACTTTGGTACAATGCAGGCCATTTCATGGGGATGAAAGCTCAATTTCAGTGACAAAATGTGTGTCAGAAATCCTTAAGCTGAATCCATAACTCATGTTCTTATTCTACATAACTGTAAAATTCCTTTTCATAACTATTCTTTTATAATATTCTTTTATAATATTCTTTTATATAATTTAATATTATATGAATCCAAAGTGATGCTGCTTGTGATAAATATTCATTATAAAACAGAGAAAAAGATGTGTGCTGCAACTGTTTTCTCTTTGTAAAGTAGCCAAGAGTTGTCTAGTTTACAATAAATACTTCTTTAGCTGTGTTTTGAAATACTAGTTTATAACATTTTAATCTAAGGTTTCTAAGGGTAATCTAAGGGTAAAAATTTTTTTCTTTGTCTAATAATATCATGCCTCAAAGACAACCTGATCAGAGAAAATGAAGCCTTATTTTAATCTTAACTTAGATCCTTTAAAATAGATACATAAGCTTTCATGCTTTCATTGAAATAAAGTAGAAAATTAAATAATCATAGTGGAATCATTCCTAGATTTAAATACAGGATATTGATTTACATTGTCTTTGCAATCGATCTTTAGCTAACCTTTTCTCAATATTTTCAAAGAACTCCCAAAAGAAATACTTTCCTTTATCTCCATGCAGAGATATTAAATTATATGCCTTATACCATCTAAATTGAAAAGACATAGAAAAGTCTATAGACAATGCACAGAGGTATTACTAGGCCTTTATCCTTGTACTTCCTTGTAAATCCACCGAATGGCTGTTAGGAGAAATTGAAAAGTTTTGAAAGCTGTTATTCTCAATGATTCAGTGGAGCCAGAATCTTCTGGCACAATAGAAAATAAATGACCATTTGAAATAGGGAATAGGGAAGCTGTTCAATAATTCTACTTAATCTGATTAAATTCTACCAGAAAATAAGGTAGAGCGCAGGGTTTTCTGTATTAAAGAAATATACATTATTATTTAATTAAGAAAAACCTATACACAAGTAGACTGATGTTATTTTAGAATATTAGATTGAATATTAAAAAAAGCAGATGTAAAGCTTATTTTTATAATTTCATTCCTACTCTTCTTTTGTTGTTTGGTTTGGTTTTATTGTGGGGTGGAAATGACATCTTTCAAAGATTTTACTAAAAAGTAAAGTTGAATTCCATATTTTATGACAGCCTTATGGAAGTTTTGTTCTTAAATTCTGCTGGTTCAGAATTGACAGCAGATCAGAAGAGAAAGTGGGGTACATTGCTTTGACACAATAATGCATTTTTGTTTCCTCTCTATTATGATTTCCAACATAAATTCACCATGGAAATATTGACTACAGAGATGAAACAACCAGAAGCTAAAAAAAATAAGAATGTTTGTGGCCCAAAATAAATTAAATGCAAAAAGAGAGATCATTTTATATACTAAAAATTAAAGTTAGGGTTGTTTTTTTTTTACGATTCGATGAATATTAATATAAAACAAGATTCTAATTTTTACAGCTACAGATTTGGTAGTCTGCAGAGTATGCTGTTCATAGTCCTTTCTATTTCTGTCTCTGCTGGGAATCCTTGCTTTTTTTCCTCTCCAGACACTCTATGCACCTATTGCCAGCTCTCCCTGTTGATGGGGACTTTGTAACCATGCAAGATGTAGCCCCATCATGGGGAAAATGGGGAATTATATGACTCAGAGCCCGAGAAAATTCATACTGATTTTACGCTCAGGCATGAACATTTTTTTCCTGTGGCAGCATTCTCTTGAGGCTGGAAAAGAAACTCAGAGTCCTGGTGGACAAAATAATGTAATACCTTCATACGTTAAATGACGAAAGAATGTTTGTTTTTCCAGCTTCTTAACAAATCAGGTTGGTAGAATTTTATGGTTGCCATCTTTTTTCTTTCCTAGAGAACTAGGTGTAAAACCTTCTATTTCACACATAGGTAAACAGAAGCACAAGTTGATTTAAGTATAGGTAGAGAATAAGACTTTTGTAATTTTTAACTCTGCATGTGATTGTCTTTGCTGTAACTACCAGAATGGAAAGCTGAAAAGTAGGACTATAATAAATCAAGAAAAGAGCATCTCCTACAGTGTTTGGTTTGACTATAACATCTCCTGAGCATGCAGGCTTAAAAAAATCTTGACTTTTTTCAATAATCTGTGGGCTGTAAAATGATCAGCTCTAGTATGTGGGCATCATGAATTTAGAAACACCTTGTGGGAAATCAATGAAGTTCTTTATTTGTTCTGGTGTTTGAACATAGCAGAGAAGACCAAAGACATATACCAAGGATAAAAACTTAATCCAGCAGAAAAAAAATCTGCTGTAAATATTCGATATGTTGTCCCAGCTGTGCTGCCACAAACTCCTCCCGAGGAAGGAAGCAATCTTAACTGCATTCCTGTAGTCTCTAATGACTCAGCTGAAGACAAGAACAGCATCTGAGTTTCAAAATCCAGGGGCAAACACAAAGGCAGTTTGGGGAATGAAGTGATTGAATCCCAGGAAGATAATAAAATTATTTTCCCTCTGGTGATCATAACAAAACACACTGAATGGACTGAACTTCTGAATGGACTAATTCTTAAGGCACAGATTATCCCTGGTGAAAAATGGGACCTGTTGTCATGGCACAGATAGGCCTGGAGGAGGAATAATTATTTGTCTTTATATAACTAAAAAGTTTCTGTGATTTACCTGCATTTGAATTTCAGAATTCATACACAGGTATGAATTCAACTTCAGTGCCAATCACTGCAGTACAATACCTGTCGATGGAGTAATACCAAGTAGTTAATTCTGAGTTCCTGAACTGTGATGCATCCCCAAGTAAGTTGTTGTGCAAAAGTAGGTAAGTTAGTTTGTCAGGGAAAGCTGAAAAGTAACTGGTCAAGTTATTTATATCTTGTCTGAGTTTCAGGTGCAACTGGACAAAATAATGAAAAACCCACAAGGCACTGCAGAACTATTTTATTTTTAGACAAAGGCGAACACGACCTGCAAAAAATGAAACTGAATTTGGGTTAAGAGCAAAGATCCTCAAAATTTGGGGTATGAAGAAGGATTTGTCGTTTAATGGTCCAGTTCAAAAGTTGCATTTTCTGTGATTAATATTTTCAAAGCTTTAGCACTACTTTTAATGATGAGACTAAGTCCTGTTTCAAACGGATTGTTGCTTTGTATTAGTTTGGTTTATTACTATTACTATTACTATTATTGGCATTATTACATATGAAGAGCGGAAGAAACATAAATTTACATTCTGTGAACTAGGTGAGATGTTCCCACTCCCATCTTCTTTAAAACAAGACGTGATGATTGATACAGCTTGTGTCCTTTAATTTTTGTCTTTTTTCTGTCCTCGGAGACTCTCTTGTTGCTTCTCTTTGTTTTCTTTTCTGTCTCTTATTACCTATTTATCTACAGGAATTAACAGGATACAGATAAACCTTCAGCAGGGCATCTGTTGCAGCTGCACTGGAACAGCAGATAGGGGAGGTTCCCAGTCTGTCCTTCCTGAACCCCCCTTGTACTCACTTCCAGGGCTGTCCACTTCCCAGTTTTAACGCTCTTTCTATAAATAAATATTTTGTGATTATTCAAAGCAACCAGTGTACTAAGTAAAATATGACCGCATTATTCAAGCTTGACATCTGAATGTGTATTACCAAATTAATTTGAAAATACCCTAACCTAAGTCACAAAAAAATAAAAAAATCCTGCTATTGGACAACAAAGGATAATACAATGCATTTTCCCTTCTATGTGAATTACTTATTCACCTTTTTTCATACGATTTTCCAAACTAGCACAAAACACAGGATTCCTCCACAATGTCTCCATTCTTCTTTGATTATTCTCCTCTGGTTATTACGAAGAGTTAGAGGAGAAGACATAATCAAAGTTTCAGCAGCTCTTTTCCCCCTCCCAGGATTTTCTTTTCTGTTGTGAAAGGGTTGAGATTTATTGACTTTTTCACATCCAAGCAATTAAGGCTGTGAGGAAGAAGTTATTCTTTAAATTCCTTAAAAGACATGTTTTAAAGTATCTTTTTTTCAGTTTTATCTTCCAGTAGACTTTGGTTTACATATACCAGGCAAATTTACTTTCTCTTGAATTTCTCAGATGTTACTACATTTCAAGTGTTTTCAAACTATCTTTTCCAATTACCTTTAGAATTACCTTTTACCTTTCTCATGTGAAGATTGGACATTGTACATTGCAGGTAGTAATGTCTAAAGGATCCCTACTGTGTAAGAAACAGCTGCTGGATTTCAGCTGTTCCTCAAAATTATGTTTTCTGCTCTTTGCACTAAAATGTCTTGTAAGACTGGTAAGATATGGGTGGGAAAGAAGAGAAGAGAAAGAAAGTGAAGGTATAATTGCATTCCCCTATTTTTGACATATAAGTTTATTTATTTAATGAAACAGGTAAAGCATGGGCATACTCTGGATGAATTAGTAGGAAAGAATTTGGGACTTGAATTGTATTTTCACAGGAAAATTTTTCTGATGCTAAGTGTCTTAGAAATGACAAGGCATGTCTGCCTAATCCCAGGTAAGTTTGAATCAACCTTGAAACATCTTAATTTTAACAGCCATAAAGGACCATTATTTTTCCTGTATGGAAAAATATGAGGATAGGAAAGATGAAAAGAAAGATTATACTGACCTCACAGTTAGCAAGAGGTCCCTGCTGTTCTGTGTGTTAAACCTGCTGCACCTTCAAGGACTTTGCTTTTACCCTAGCCTGGACAGCAGTATAATTTGAAACTTGGCTGCTGTGCAGGAGTACAATAATATTCCCACACCAGGATCCTTAGCCGCTGGCCGTAAAGGATGACCTTCCTTGTGGTTAAGTGCCTCACACAACACAGAGAAGCAGCTCCTGGTTCCTTTCCACAACAGAATCTACATCACCATGCTCACTCTGCTGTTATTTCTGCAGCTCCCTTCATGTTTTCAAACACCTTTTTGTGGGAATTTCTTGTAGTTTCTTGGATTTACAGATAATTTTGTTTTTTGAAAGCAAATCAGCAATAAACTAGAAAGGGAGTCCAGGTGTTCCAACATTTGGCATGCTGTTTCCCAGTCTCTGGACCAACTTCCATGATGCAGATATCAGGATGTGAAATAAGACTTGAAGAGTAGAAGTGATGTTCCTCAGCTGTACTGGCAGCCTGCATCTTTCAAAGACTTTGCGCTTCATCTCAGTTACCCGAGTGAGTTGCCATTTACCTCTCACTGTTATTGTCAGATAGAAAGACCCCATGGGAAATAAAGTGACAAAAATATTATTATCAGTTTCTACTGCCTCTAAAATCACAAATTCAGAGGAAACAATTGTCTATAGGCACTTGTTTGTTTATACAGATGTAACAGATGGGCATGAACTGCAAAAACATATGATGCCCTGCCTCTTTTCACTCATTAATTGATTGTGAAATCTGCAGCCAGGTGATTCAATACTGATTGCTTGTTCTCTGTGGTGATTTTAGTGTGCTGACAGTTTAACACAGGTTATCTACATAACTCTCCTCCTTTGTCAGAGACAGACAACTCTGAATGGTTATCTCCACCCAGAATTTGACTCATCAAAATAGGTATGGAATTCAACGCTTTACGTAGATATCGCATTCCTCCAAGTGGGACCCCAAAGTATGTATTTCTGAAGCATGACAGTGAGAATTTGTTTAATCTTGAATTACATCAATTTTATGATTGCATGTTCCAGTTTTTCAGTGCTAAGATATCCCTACAATTAAAGGGCTTTCCCTGTTTTCAGCTCTGCTGCACTGTAATCCCATTGGTTCCTGTTGTATCCAGAGCAGATATGAGAGAAAGCATTTTCCTTGCTTTTTCCTAGTTACTTTTTATGTACTTGTCCTTTGCAGTTCACGCTGGCCCACTTAATGCCTTCAGTGGTACCCCTAAGATCATGTATTTTGACCAGATGCACTGCTTTCTAGACTTTTTTCTTGCTTTCTCACACCTTGTCTTGAAATGTAGGATCTGAAACTGGCAGCTGAAGCTGCCCTAATGTGGTGGCATAGAAAGATCACTTCAGAAGTGTCTCATACAATGCATCATTTTTTTCAGCACTGTCATCCTTATGATTCTAACTCTGGCTATGATTCCCTGACAGATATAAGAATGATGCAGGAGGAGAGAGAGGTCACCAACAGGGAGCCAAGAATACAGCAGTAAGAGTAATATGCTCTTTTGAGAATGGGAGCACAGACAGGGTGTGATAAATGGATACAGGCTGTGATGGCACTCCAGCAGGTATTTAAAAGCATTTTGCTGCCATCTAGTACTTTTTATTAGTAGAAGCACTACTCTTTGGGAAAACACTAGGAAAAGAAAAGAACAAAATAAAAAAACAAAGGTCCCAACCGAAGTACATGGCATCTAGTATGAGTTTTGCATGTCAGAGTGGAAGAACATACTCTTTGAGCCAACACTTCTCTGTGGGATACCCCTGCCCATAGGGGAATTAAATCCATAATGTAGCAGTATTTCTGTGAATGGTAATATGGCTTTTCTAACTTGCTCTAAATAAGGATAAGGGACAAACTAATTTCTTACTGCAGGATCTTTAAGATGTGCTGTTGATAGTGCATGTATCTTCCTAGTCCATGCACTTTTCTGAAGTCACTGGTTTAGAGTCCTCTCTGACAGTCTGGACCGATCAAGCTCAGTTTCACAATGTGTATCTGTGAAATGTGTCAGTGAAAACATTGTCCCTAACACAATCCAGGGACTTTGTGGGATGATATTTGCCCTGTAATCCTCCTTCATTGGAAATGTATGCAAAAAGCCTCTCATTAACACACTGTGCATAGTGCTCTGGCTTATTCTACCAGCTATGAAGGAAAACTCTCAACTTAATCATCTCCCTTCCTCATTTGAGTAGGCAGGATATACCTCTCTGAAAAAAACCTTACTCTATTGAACTTCTATACCCAGAAATACATGTTCCCTTGTAAAGTACAAAGAATGCCTGTTTCTATCCATGGCAGGTACTCATAAATAAACCTTGCCTTTCTGCTAATATGGCAACCACTTTTTATTCTCTCTCACCAAATTTCTTTCATGCTATTTAAGTACTATTCAGCAGATTCATGAATTATGTCCTATCGTGATATAATTACCTGGATTTCCTGAAATGGACCATTTGTGTCAAAATTAGTGTCTCTCAAGTAGCACTGTTGAGATATTGTTGACACTTAAGCATGGAACTGACAAGCCTAAAAATCACTTTTAGGATGCAAAAAATCAATTTATGCATTTCACCCTCTAAATCTTCAGTAGAAAGAATTTGTGTTCTTTCTTGTATCTGTTTCCAAATAACAGGGGGAAAAAACCTTCACACATAGCTGAGGGACATAATGAGAGAATGTAGGAGTGCTGTAAATTGTACAAACGTCTTCCTTAAAAATTAGCATTTATGATACACTTATATCACTTTAACACAGCAGCTACATTTACATGTGGGAAGGACCCTACTCTATTGCCCTTTCAAGAATAGGTAGTTCTCTCTGTTGTTGTATTGTAGCTACAGATCCAAAAAGATATTTCTGGCAGTCTGCCAAATAAAAGTCCTTCATCCTGACATTTTTTACAAATTCTGTTCTCTTAACCTTGGTTATCCATCTACAGCCCCAAGATAGACTGAGATGTACGTAAGTAGGTGCACAATACAAATATTAGTAAGAGATGAGGGTTTTGCCACTTTTTCTCATGAGGACTAAGTTGCAGTTTTGCAGAACTCCACTCAGCTATGAAGTGTGATGTAAATTCAGGGATTAACACACTATATATTTATCTCTAGAAGAGACAAGTACTTTTTATGCATTGAAATATTTTGACCTTCCAGATAACTTGCCTTCAGCAGAGTAATATCAAATAAGGATGTTCAATTTAGTTTCACACAGTATTCTGTTTCTGAAATCTGTCATGCTTGGAAAAGTCTCTGTAACCTGTCTGCATCTACAGACAACAGAATATAAAGGGACTGTTTAGTTTGCATGACCGTGAGCCTTGGATTTATATTTTATGTATAATTTAAATCCTCCACAGTGTTTTGATTGCCTTTATTTTTAGTTCTCATTTGGAAGTTTAAACATTTGCTGCAGGGTTTTTAAAACATCTGTTGTTTTTTAGCACAAGAAATTATGGATACTAGATGCTTAGTGTGAAAGGGTTATTGGATAAAAAGATATATTAAAATTGACTGGCCTACAGATTAGCACTAGGTTTGGCACACAGATGCCTCCCTACATTTCACATAAGCTTTTAAAGAAAAGGAATACAACATTAGAGACACTGGGAAAGTGCTATTCAATATTGGTTTTGACTTGAAGGAAAATATTTGTCAAATTCCTCATTATTCAAAAATATATTTTGGGAATTGTATATGAAGACAGAATGTGATTTGGAAAGAAACTACTGGTTAGTAATTAAGCTGCTTTCTAGTTCTCATTTTTTCCATAGTATCTTGTTGGTTGTTGTGCTTACTGGGTTATGAAATTCACTTTTCTCTAAATACAACATTACAAACTTATATAAACGAAACCTATTTGTAATATATGATGACTCATTACACTCTGCCATAAGAATATTTTTAGTACCTTTATGTTGCTTATTTTTCAGTTTACCTTAAAGAAAAACATTAAAGACAGATGGTATTTAATATAGATTTAACTCTCTTGTCATAATTAAATTTTTTCCTGTTCGTATTGTAAGTGCTAGAGTGTGGCACTGAGCAGAAGCACGGGACTGTTGTATTTTCCATTACATGAGATTCTATATTGCCAGTTACTAAAAGCCTGTGGGCTTCACGATGTGCAAAAGAATGATGTTGTTGGGTCTGACAGAGAGCACGGTGACAACTGCTCCCATGGACAGCACTCATTCTGTAACATAACTGCACTTGCTGGACCCACAAGGAAAACCATGAGGGTAAAAGCAGCTCCAACCATGCAGAACAAGGAAGTATCAGTACATAATTTCCCAGGGCTGTGTATGTACTTGGTCTGTCACTACAGAGAAAATGACAGCTCTTAGAAAGGAACAAAAGAGTAGGTCACTATTGCATTGACTGCCTGCCACATTCTGTGTTTCAGAGCGCAGGTAGGAGGACAGTTGATAATAAATGTGTTCCCCCTTTCACCTTAAGAATTGCCCCACAAGTGCTGCTCTACTATGGCTTTGTTTGACTACCATCACAGGAATTTTGTTGGATTCAATCAAACCAAATTCTTGACAGTTTTGATAGCTTGAACTTCTGGTGACATAAACATTTGGCATTCTGCAATGAGGCAATGGACAAAAGCTGAAGGAATTGATATAAACATTAATAGCTACCCAAATTTTCAGTGTTCTCTCTGCATGACTTTATGAGCATAGAACAATATTTAAATAGATACTAATAATGAATGCAGAGTCTACTACTGAATTTTAAAAAGCGATTCCATTAAATCATCTGCAGGAAGTTGCTGTGGGTGAAGAATTGTGTCAGACCTAGCAAGAAAGAATTTAATTAAGTAAATGAAGATGTTCCAGTGAAACTTCTGGTTAATACAAGGATGAAGAAGAGAATACAGCTAGTCTTAAAATGTCTTAACCCATTTAAAGCAAAGTAAAGCCAGATGTTGGTGAAATATATGCTAATTTATGCATAAAAATAGAAAAGTTATGTTTCAACCTGAACAATGTGGTGCGTACTTGTACATTGTCAAAACAAAGCTGATGAGAAAACAATTCTACCTTATCTCATTAGAAAGCATGTAGTCTTTTCACTGGAATTAGAATCAGTGTGTCATTTAATTGGAAAAAATAACAGGGAATTCTTTTAGTGTAATGTAAGACTTGTGATGGTCAAAAACATTAGGATAGGATGTAGCATTGACCTCAGTTTATTGCATCTTTTCTGATCTGTTTTGGACAAATCTCTATATAGTCTTTGGAGCCTGTATTATTTTATTTTCCTAGTTCATCTCTTATATGGAAAATCCTTTGAAATCCCTAGGTGTATAAGAGAGGAGCTGATTCTGAATTGGCTATTTAATAACATAATCCTCTGATCTCAGTCTGAAGGAATGAGATCTACTTACCCAGCTACTCTGAAATAAGATGTGGAAATAAACCAAAAGAACTAGTATTAATGGTGACACCAATAATGTTTAATGCTAAACGCTACACATATTTATTATCAAAATGGATCACTAAACTATAGAGTGTTTGTCATGTGAACTATTAAGTGTAGTAGATGCTAATCACAAATTGCACAGTAGGGTCTATTTGCAGCAATACATACTTTATGTTACATTATTGGAAATACTGGGCTCCAGCCAGGTGCCTCGGGAGAAATCAAGACCAAGTAAATCCATAACGTGGATAACCCATTGATGATTAATGGAGAATTAACAGATTACATGGTGAAAGCAGGGAGCACCTTAATATTTGAGGATTCGACCTTTAAATGACAATTGCCTGCTTCTAGCTATCTGCTTCTAATATTTGGCACTTGTAAGTTTAAAGTTGCTGCTCATCTGCTTCTAAGCCATATAAATGACAAAATTTCAAGCCATGAACATTCCTAAATATTTTTAAAATAAAATATTACCCAAGGCAAATAAATCTTAACTGTGTGAGACTCCCTTCTCAATCCTTTCTCTTTGCTCTTTGGTGGGATCTGATCTTCTGTGTGTGCCTGAGTGGATGAGCAGAAAGAGGATTTCCTATCCCAGAACAGTTTTCCTTGATAGCCCCTTGTCTTAGATAAATAGAAAAAAAAAGAGTGATGGAGACCTATAAAAAAATATTGTACCTTATTCAGACAAGTGGTCTGGAAAAAAACAACTTTTGCTGATAACTCATTTCGTATGTTTACTGACCCCCCTCAACCATGGAAGTGATCCTTACCATCTGCCTCCTGTATCCTCAAGGTAACCACTGTTATGTTTTGCAAGGAACCTGAGTGCCAACTCCCAAGGACTCCATTAATGGTGCTAAAGTGTGCCAATACTCTGATCTGACCCATTCTCTCCTATGGAATCTCTGGCCACACATGAGAATTCCAGCTTGATAGTGTGTTGAGACACCAATTCCCATGGATGGTGAACTCCAGTTTCCTGAAAGGACAGTGAAGTAGTACCTTAGTGGTGCCAACAAAATTGTACCCTGAAGGAGTACCAATGGAAAACACAGAGACAGGATCCAAAAAAGAAAATGGCTTTACAAGGCATGCCTTTGTTCACAGGTATATAGTTTTATCAAGGTCTTAATAGGATGAGAGGGTGTACCAGCTCCCAAACACAAGGCCAGGGACAAGGTGTTTATGTATTGCTTGTGGTTTTTTTCAAAATCACAGGTGCTTAGAATTGAACTATATAAGAAAAGAGTACACTTTTTCATATTTCATTTGCAAAGACCATCAACAAATCTCTTTGCTCTTGCAAAGAGAACATTCTCATGAGATTCACACCTAATTTTGAGACGAAAATATCCCATCAGATTGGGTTCTTCATTCTAGAAAGAAATCGTCAACCTTTTATCAGTCATTCTTACCAGGAAAAACACCTCAACAATAAACCACGTTATTATGAAAACATCTCTGTCAGCTTCTTTTATTTTTCATCATCTTTGTGTGAAATGGCAGAGTTGTTTTTTCCTTAAGGAAGAAAAAATGACCAGCTGACTATTAGAAAGAGAAATTCATCTTGATGTGTCACGAAAACATTTTATCCAAGACTTTTATCCAAACATTTTATCCAAGCAATAGGTTATATGCTTCCATTAGAAATCAAAATGTCCAGCAAATAGCTAAATAAAGAACTAGACTGAAATGCAATGGGAATCAAACACAGAAACAAAATGCATCAAAACACAATAGAGAATATATAACGTTTTTAAATGGTAATAAAAATTAATGAATATTGTGAAAGTTAGTATGTGTACAAAAATAGTTGCAAAAGTACCTAAACAACAAATCACTTTATGATGGAAGTTAAAACTTATCTGACAGACACAAACACTTCATTTTTAAAATACCTTCAGAAATTTTTTTATGGCATTGTAAATCTGAGAAAACTGGAAATGATTTGGTAGGTTTTCCTATTACACAGAAAGATGACCTGAAAGGCATGTCACCCTGTCCAAAATTAACAAGGTGTAATTTTGTCGCGTGATGCAAAGCAAAATATTGTAATTAATATGCTGCATATAAAATGTCAAATTCATAACAATACTGGATTTCTGCCCTCATCAATGACTTTTTAAAAGAGATCTATTTATCTTTTATATAGATAAGGATAGAGTTATTATTTAGCACAGATGTGATTCTACACAATGATCATTTAAAATTTGTATTGTTGGGTTTATGTCAACTGGGTACAGTTGTGAAGACCCCATAGGTCTATAAATCTAGAAAGAGCAGAACTTTTATTTTCAGTGTTAAAAGAAATTTTAAAAGTTTTGGGAGACACTGGTTTCCAAAACTAGAGACATTAGAATGTCTCTAGTTCCATGTTCAGAGTAAGCCAACTTAAACCTGCAAAAGCACTAAAAGTGAGATTTTTCAAGGTCCCTTGGCTGAATGGTCCTCTTTGCTCAGGTGCTCCTGTAGTAACAACTGTTTTTAGAAATTTCGGGTTTTGACTGACTTGACCTGATTCAATTAAAAATTAAGCATACTATAAGTACATTATACATATAACATAATAGATAATAATTATATATGTTATATAATATATATAACTACTTTGTCCTTTTGCAATTCCATTTTGCAGAAATGCTAAAACTAAGGTAAACAAGAACACAGTTTGTCTTCCTAAACATAAGGTTTTCCTCACACACTACAAAGAAGAATATGCAGGAAGTATTGTAATCAGACAATCTCCTTTTCTCTTTTATTTTGTCAGTATGACATTTTTCAGAGACATAAGAGGAACTAGAAATATGTAAAGATTCAGATAGTGCTTGGAGAAGACCAGCATAGAATAGAAAAAAATTTTGGGATCATATGTCTGTTGGAAAATCCTTGGATGAGTATGTGTTTCTGTTTGAATCTAGAGAAGACAAAACTTCTATAGTATCTTTAAAATCTCAAACCAACCAACTAACCAGTTCATATCTACTTTTTTTTTCTGTTAAATAGCAATTTATAAGACCCTGTAATGTTTATCTGTGTGTAGAGAAGACTGAAGATACAGTCTTCATCCTTTTACACCCTATTTGAATGGTCATATTTGTGTCTTTTATATTTCTAACTTTTAGGTTTTACTTCAAAGTAAAGATTAAATCCTGAAAGATTTGATCTGATTGGACATACATTCCAGGTGACAAATTTTATATGACTGCATATCTTTGGTATTACTAGATAAGTCTTGCTCTGTATAAAATATTTGATATAGATGATTAAATATTTCAATTTTTCCATTCTAGTGAGTGTAAGAGTTTCAGGTGTCTTGTAATGTAAAAATCTGTGCACTTTATATCCTTGTTTGAATTTCTTGCAGGACAGTGTATTTTGTTCATACTTTTTATAGTATTGTCATTACAGATACAATTTCTCTTTTATATTTGGACAGTAGAACCTGGAAAAGCAAATTGAGAAGATTTTCATGATTTGTGCAGAAGTATATAAGTTTTCATACTTTTGATACATGTTCTCATACTGCTTGCCTGTTGGGTTTCTTCTTGTTGGATTATGTGTTCTTGGTTTCTATCTGCTTTTTCCAGACTCATGGTAGAAATGGGTTCAGTGTACTTTTTATAGTTGCCATAAGTCTAGGAGAAAGATTAGCTGGCTGTTTTTAGACACTTATATTATTTCATATTATTTTTCAAGGAATCACTCTTCCAAGTCAATGGTTTTTGTCTTCTGACATACTTGAAAAAATTTTCTTCATATACCTTTTATTTTCTCTCTACATAAAATTGTGTTAAAAACCAATTCCTCCATGTATCTCCAATTTACAAATATCAGTTTTTATTTATTTTCAACTTGCTTATTTCTTTTATATTGATTTTAGTATTCCTTTTTCAATGAAAACTTTCCCTTTCTGTTAAAAGCAATTGCTATAGTTTCAAATGTCCCATTAAATTACTTCATACTAACAATGCATATAAAACTCTTAAAACTGTTGGTTTGACCCTTAAGAGGAAAATGGGACAGGACACATAAAGCAAATATCTATCCTCCATTTCTTTCACGAAGAACACCAAGACAAGAGATTTTAAGTAATGTCTGTATTTGGTGAAAAAGCAAGCTCTAATGATGTTCATCACCTTTTAATTCAGTAATATCAAAAATTTGAAACCATCAGTCTTGCTTTAAAAAGAATATTTTGCACACAATCTAAATTGAAATACTATTAAAAAACAAGTGAAGAACTTTTGTTCCTGGGCAAATAACCTCAGGAGGACCACATCTCTCAGAGGTCTTCATTTCCACCCCACTGTCAGGGGTAAGATGTCAAACTTCCTTCTCTGTGGAATAAACAAAGCAAATTCCACAGAGATGGCAGCTTTCTTGTTGTTGAACTTTTGCTGTGAGAGACAGTGATGGCCACTTTGTTGATAATGTGGCAGTACAAATTTTTTCTTTGTTGATTCCACCAGATGAAATGCTTAATTCTTACTTTTTTGAGAGACATGAAGATCTGGAACTTCACTTTTTTAACAATTGCAGAGTTTTCTTTCACACAAAAGCTGTGCCCTGTGTGGCTTGTGATAACAGAGAGAGGAGGAAGATCCTCTTCACAAGCACATATGCACATATGGGTGAGACCTTCTTTCCCACATAGTCTGAACATCCACTAATAGTCCCATTATCATGCACCCATAATTGCTAGATGGAAATATAACAGAAAAATAAACAGCACGTGAAGAAACAACTGTATAATAAGTAAAAAATAAAATCTTGTCTCTTTCTCTTAATATGTTTCAAAAAGTCACTGCAGAAAATTAATCTTGGTCAGTTCTATATGAGTAATTTGCTTTGCATAAAACTGTGAGGGAAAATCTCTGTGTAAGATTGGCTTTCCAAGGGCTTTCTTGGTAAGATCACAAAAATATACCAAGCTCAGTTATCCAAGTGGGCATCTTTACAGAGGGCATGACCAGAGCAACACTCTCAGAAGCTCAGCACAAGCATGAACTGAAAAATATTTGGGGTTTTGTTCAATTTTTCCATAACAAAAATGAGCCAAATATGTTACTAGGCTGAGCACATACTACTAGAGGCAAGGCAGAAAAAGGAAACTGCTCTTTTTTTATTCAATAGATAATTTTTCAAAACCCACTTATTTATGAGATCCTGGTGGTACAGAAAGTAATCCATTTTATTCTACAAATAAAAAAAGCATTTTCATTAACACTGAATATAAAATTCTAATAGAAAATACATTTTTTTCTGCTCTCACTATCACATATTTATATAAAGAATTAATTTAACCAGAAAGAAAATCTTTTTTAGAAAAAAATTAAGTAGAGCAAAGAAAATCTAACTAACTAAATTACTGAAATAACTAAATGAATAATTTTCCTTGACTTCCTGGCTCTTGAGAGTCTTGCTACAATGTCCTATTAATGTTCTCAAATATTAATATTATTAGTTAAAAATAAGTGACTTTTTAAAACAGGTTTATTATCCTACACATTTTTTGTAGCCAGTTAAAACTATTCTGGATATATAGTAAATAATAAAAAAATAACAATTATCCTAGCTGTAGTGAGTTCTTTTCGCTGTGCTTCACTTGGCAGAAGAGAGTATCTCAATGATAATATATTTTTAGCTGTAATGCAACATGGAAAAAACCCAAAGTAAACAGATACACTAATATATTCCAGGGCAGAAAATTTACTCTGAACTCAGACAAAGCAAATTTAACAGTATAGGTGATGAAGTTTGAGTGTCAAATTAAAAAAACTGTGTTTTTATCACTCTGATTTGTGAGTGTGTTTATTCAATGATTCCAGCTTGGAAATTCCACTTCAGATCTACACAACATTTGCTGTTGGAACGAGTTCAGAGAAGTGCCACAAAGATTCTCAGAGGGCTACAGCCCCTCTCCTGTGGAGACAGGCTGAGAGAGCTGGGGTTGTCCAGTCTGGAGAAGAGAAGGCTGTGGGGAACACATTCCAGTACCTAAAGGGGCCTACAAAAGCCCTGGAGAGGGACTTTTTGCAAGGGCATGTAGAAATGAGACAAGAGGGAATGGCTTTACACCGAAAATGAGTAGGTTTAAATTAGATATTTGGAAGAAATTCTTGACTGTGAGGGTGATGAGGCACTGGAATAGGTTGCACAGAGAAGCTGTGAGTGCCCCATCCCTGGAAGTGTTCAAGGCCAGGTTGGATGGGGCTTTGAGCAACCTGTTCTAGGGGAAGGTGACCCTGCATGTGGCAGGGGGGTTGAAATTAGATGGTATTTAAGCTCCTTTCCAACCCAAACTGTGCTATTATACTGCAATATGATTAGTAACTGTAATTTACTCATATATATAATCTATATGTAATTTAATCCTGTGGACAGGGGGATGCTTTGCTCTTAACAACAGGCCTCTGGAACTGTAAAAGTACAGTTTCAGATAATTCTGAGGGTTTCTGTTTGAATTTAAGTGTTTTATCTTCTGAAATGGTTACTTACTTAGCATAGATCAGAATCATCTGCAACTTCCACTGTCACCCAAACAGAAATCAGTGGTCTGATATGGAGGTGGTGTCCAGGCCATCACTGCACTTCATCCCCTTCTACTCTCTTTTTCTTGTTTGGCTACTCTTTTGGTTTTTGCTTTAAGGGTCTGTTTCTTGGTGTGAGACCTTTTGGGACACTCAGAACAGCCACAGCATCAATACAGCACTACTGTCTCTGCAAAGGCCTTGTGCATGGTCAAGAACTAATTCCTGAGATGGTTCCTGATCTGATATTTGTAGAGAAGAATATTACTCTTTGACCAAAACAATGTTTTCAGTAGAATATGGGGAAGAAATAAACTCACAGTCTCCTATCAATTCCTTTGTTAAAGCAATAGCGAGTATGACAATTCTAGGGCCAACTTTGAAATACATATTTGAATGGGCTCAGCAAAAATCTGCTTTTTAATGGAATGTGTTTAATATGCAATGAGACAGCTGGTCCAAACAGACATATCTTGGCAAATCCTATTTCTGTGGCAGTGAGACACAAAATCAGGGTGAATGGGCGTTCATTATAAAATGACTCATTAACTTACAAGTTTCACTTCCAACTAAAGATATTTAGTCTGTTCCTGTTGCAAGATTGATTGCTGAAATTTATACTTGTGAATTATTGTAATTAATTAAATTAATAGCAATGACAAAAGAGAAATGAACCCTAATAGCACTTTTATTCATAAAAGACTGTTATATCTAAGCAGTCCTGTTGACTTCATACTTCACTCTCAAAAAGAGCAGATGTATTGAAGCTGATGTTTGCAAATGCCTAATAGGAAATAAATGTGTCAGATAAATTGCATCCTCCTTCCTAGCTTGGTTAAATATATAGGCTGTAGATCACAAACCCATCTACAATATTGTACTTGAGTTTAATGCCTTTGGGGAAAGTAAAATGAAGTAATATTCTTGGAAAAGGGGAATTATTAAGAAATCAGATGTTCTAAGATATTATTCCATAAAATAAGAAACAGGGAAGCTGGAAAATTTTGCAGACACTCAATTTTAGAGCTATATTCCTGCTCATGGTCTTAAAGAGTGTGTTGATTGTCAAGCTGAAATGTGTGTAACTTTACATGGGATTGGTTGAAGTTCAAAGCAGTGGAGCTTGCTATGGTGTGTTAAGAGGTACTATAGAAACACAACGATAAATTAATAATTTCAGTTAAAGAAACTATGTTTGCAAGATAAAATAGCATTTTTCATATTTTCAGGGAGAAATAAGGTATTTATCTGACACAATTTCCTTTTCCCAGCTGTATGCTCCAATAGGTAACAGTTCTTGCTTTTATCTGTAAGTCTGACTGGATCTGAAAGCTATTTCTGTGTCACAGAGATCAGAAAGACCATGATTTACATTATAAGGCTGAATTCCAGAGTGTTGTGCTATTGCATAGTATTTTCCTTTCTTTCCTTAAAACTTACTCCAAGCCATTCATAAATTCTTCTTCCTTTATGTAGGTGTTGCGTAATTTCTTTTTAATTTGCTTTTCATTCTTATTCCTCCTGAAGGAATTAAAAAATAGGTAAAAATCTAAATTTCCCTGTTATGAAGGAAAAGAACATTTATTAAAGATTTTATTTTCCATCATCAAATTATTCTAGTAGGAGGATGTCACCTCTCTCTCTCTCTCTCTCTCTCTCTCTCTCTCTCGACACTTACCTAAGACTTGTCTTCCAAGATCATACAAGCAGAAAAAGAGAGGGAAAATTGGCACTATTTAGCTTCCTAGGAGATGTAGGCAGAAGACAAGGTGGAAGCTGAATCAAGCAAATACAAACTTTTTATTCAGTCTAAAAACTAATTGGAATGCAAAAATTAATGTCTGTATAGGCTTGAGCTATCTCAAAGGTCAGCCATTTTCCACTGGTTTCTTATTCATGCCCTGTTTCACAGTTTGGAGTCATCTGTCAGTGTGAAAAGCGGAGCTTCATCGACCCATTAGTTGAGCCTTTGGTATTCTTCAGGCTGTGATGAATGATTGTCTGTGTAACTGCTGCTCTGTGTTCACTTTCAACTGCATTACTGTCCCCAGACATCTTTTTAATATGCAGGAAGCAATAGTGACTTTCAGTGTTTAAAAAATGGGCTGGAAAAACAATCAAAAGAAATTTTCCTACTGCCATTTTAAACTCTGCTTTAACACTCAAATCAGAAAGGATTCAGAAAAGGCTAACACTCCTATTTGTGGACTGGTAAGGATAAAAGTATGACAGAAGAACGTAGCATAACATTATTTATGCTACATTTACTGATTGCCCAGCATAATTTACTCTAGAGAACTTTGATCTAGCTAACACAGCTAACATCTAGTAAATTAGCAAGTGCCACTACACAGCAATATGCAGTTTTGCATGCTAGGTAGCTAAAACATAAAGTTTAAAATAACATTTTGATCTTTTTGGTGTGTTAAAATACATTTCAAATGTGGCAGAAACAAAATGCTTTTCTTTTAATGAACACTTCAAATATGTGAACTTTTGTCTGAGCATGCAACTCCTAGGAATAACTGGGCAGAGAGCTATGGCAGTATTGATTCAGCTTCTCCTTGCCTGCTGTGTCCCCTTCAGGACACAGTGTGGCACAGGCACTGGCCTAAAATAACTGTCAAGTGAAAGATGAAAAAACTCCTTCATGGTGTCAACAGGACAGAATACAAATACAGTACAAAGAACTGGCAGCAGAAATTATAGCAGAAGTGCATGACGCAGTGTTCCACCATTTCATATTCAGCCCTATCTCCTTCCAGTTCTGATGTAACTTCTCCTTTTTGTCTTTACAGCACCCTGCCACTCTAACATCTGTGTAAATCATTCACTTGCTCTTTCCATTAGACTTTGCTTCCTCCGAGACATACAAGAGCAAACTAGTCTGTAAGCTCCTGGCAATCCCAAGCAATCTGGGTATTTGCCCTTCAAACTCAAGCCATGCTGTTTCTGCTTGGAATTTTCCTGAATTCCCATACTTCACTCCAGCTTTCCAATTTTTTGTAGACTGATGATTGATGAGTTAACTGAGGCCTGATTTTTATCTCAATGGTTGTTTTCTACCGAAGGTCTCATTGATTTGCCTTTACCATCTGGTCCAGGTGGATTTATTTCACACAGCTCTCAATCTCTAACACATGAATGTGACTGAAAGATGTCCCAGATCTTCAGCTTTTTTCTGAAGAAGCAGGAAAAAAGCTCAATATGCTTCTACCATTTTGTCTGTTTATTAAATAATACCAACTTGGTTAACTAATGCAATAAGTTAACATCAAGCTACTTCATGTGGGTGTATATTGGCAAGCTCTTCAAGACTTTCATTAAGAAAACTTTTTCTCTGTTTCTTTCCTGTTAGTCCACTGACATCACTAGTGAACTGACTGCAAAGTTTCCAGGGGAGAATAGAAAATTTTCCTGACTGAAACAGCAGAAGATCTGATTAACACTTATAGAGGAGTAAGTTTTCAATTCCTTTCAAGTTCTTACAGAAAAAAAAAAGAAGCAAAGCAAACCCCCAAACACACCTATCCCAAGATTGGCAACTAATGGCATTTTTTCAATTTTTTGTTATTCAAAAATTATTCAGTTATCCATTTCATATGGGTTAAGAGAGGAGTATTCAACTGCTTGACAAGAGCACTTTTGAGAAAGCTCAGGAAGACCAGAGGCTTTTGTGAAACCTGACCAGGAGCAGTTGCAGAAAGCTTAAGGTTTGACTAGAAGGGTGGTGTATCTTAAGAAAAAGACTTAGCAAGATTTCAAAAGGCTTTAGTGATTTTAATTTACACAGAAATCTTCGTAAACAACTTTGATTAAAGTGTGACAGTTCAATGAATCTGTGGGTATGATGCCAACAGAGTGTGAACAGTCTTTATGAATGCTGTAAAAATTACAGATTTCACTGTATTCAGGAAATTAAGATGGTTGTAGGTCAAGATTCTGGAAATAAAAAGTGCAGCTCAATAAAGTCTGCTCTTTGTTACATACCCCACTGGATTGGATACTGAAATAAATGAGAAAAAAACTCCTGCTTTAATTAATGAATTGGAGAAGTCACTGAAAATTTCATGTGTATAACTGTACACAATTTAAAAACTCACTGATAAGGTTCAAGCTGACTTAAGTGCAATTAAACATATTTGAAAAAGTCTTTTTGAAATTAAGTTAGTGGAAGAAATTGTATCCTTCTCCAAGGATTACTTATGTGGAAGACAAAAACCCATTAGGGTGATTACAGACAGCATTAAAATCTATTAGAGATGCAAGATTTTAACAATATTGGTATCAAAAGGATTTGCACAAATGTTGAAAATCTATCAAACTATTGTGTTAATTGAAAAAAAATTTGTAGAATAAAGAAGACCTATCCATTTATATATTGATTACTAGCAATGATTTTTGTATGCACAGGACTGATAGTCTGGGCAGATTGTGGTAATTAAAATAAATTGGTAGCTGCTACCAAAATAAAGGACCTTGGGAATACACTGAGTTTATTTCACCAAGATGAAAATGTGTTGTTTCAGGGAGTATCATTTATTCTATTTCATAATCTGGCTGGTGGAAATGTTCTCTTTGGCTTTCACTCAGGAAAATGAGAAAAAATAAGGTGGAGTTCTAGTCTTCCACAAAATAATATTAAGTAATCTTATATCTCAGTGCAATATAATGAAACCTGTATACCTAAACTATATCTGAACTTCAAATAAGAGTATTTGGTTTAGAATATTTTGATGTTATTGATCCTGAATGCTTGCCAGCCTGAAGTTCAGTCTTGCTGCAGTGGGTACAGATTTCTATAACAATTGTCACTGTTTTCTTTAAAAACTTCAATAAAAGAGAATTAACGTCATGTTCCTAAAAATTTCTGCGTACTTTAAGCAACTATTCTGGAGATTGACTTCATTTAGAACCAGAACATCTTTTGAGAAAAAAAAAAGAAAGGGCAAAACCAAATGCCAAATGTCCTTCTAGAGTCTGCCGGTGTCCTCAGCTGAAAGAAGCCATGACAAGTTATCAGTATTTATTGGCCAACAGTCTCATCTTCTTAATGTGTTTGTAGAACAAAAAAAATTTGCAGCAGTCTCATAACATTTGAAACTAATTAAATAAATGATGAATTGTGGGTTTGGACTCTTATCTGAATGTACTAGAGCTGTAGCCTGAAAGGTATTCTATTTACTAGGTAGAATTTGTACTATGATTAATTTTCTGCAGATGTTTTTAGTTCAAGTACTCTCAACTGAAAGATATCTCAGACCAAAAAAATAGTCTGATATATTTACAAGAAAAACTGTAAGCCAATAAAATGCATCCAGAAGATTTTATATATCCATCTCATTTTATCTCAGATTGCAGCATCAGGGATTAATATATTTATTCAGATAAATGCTCGCATTTCTTGAGAAAGTAAATCACTATTATTGACTTTGTGAAGGGAATTTCAACACCACATTGTAGATACACAGTGTCTGAAAATAAAGGGATAGCTGCAATGCAGGATTTGTAACACAAAGAAATGGACACATATATGTGCTTTTCTTAGGTTCATCTGTTTCCTTTAATTTCAAAAAGATACTGCTGGTTTAGTTATAACATAATTACTCAGTACAGTACTTTCTGAATTGTGGAGCTTTGCTACCGTGGTGTTGTGCCCTTTGTGTCACCTGCAGTATTGCAGGAGGGGAAAGTATGATTTTTAGCACACCATTTTGGATGGTTTTAACTGCAGCTGAGATGTACTGATGCCACAGAGGTCCCATGAGATCCAAAACAAGACTGAATAGCTTGGAAGCTGTAAAGAGAATTTCCATCTGGAAGCTCTTGTACAAATTTGAAGGACTTGGTTGATAGATTTGGAAATTTACTGAAGTGTTAGCTTCAAATTGGCCAAAATATACTGCATATCTTTCTCAAAGGATTAGTGTGGGTTTTTTCATTAAGTTCATGACATTCAGAACAGCATCTGTCAGCAGGTGCTTGTGGGCTGCTGTCAGGTCCTCACCAAGTTGCCTCTGTCCCAGACTGAACCAGCTTCTTTCCCTCGGCCATTCTTCAGAGTTTTCATACCACAGAATTGCTATTCTATTTTGTCCGGAGACAGTTGAAGAATAAATCCAGTTCCTTTAGACTAAGGTCCCAGTTAAAGGTTCTAGTTAATACTACACATTGGACTGTATCATAAGAAATACAGATTGAGTAGTTATATTAGTATAACACCAGTCAGTACCTCTATGCATTGCATTAAATCTTCCAGTGATTTGATGGGAAGAAAGCCTTCAGTTTTCCTTGTTCAGAACTTATTTTTCATTTAGGGACCTCTGATTTCATGATCTTTGAGCTCTGTAACAATGTCTTCACACAGGTCCTTATAGGCTTCTTCACATAAATTCTGTAGCTAACAGATTGCTGTTAGCATCCCGAATCAAAATTTTAAAAATCAATGTTGTTTTTCCAGGTGAGAATTCAGTTCAGAAAATGCACAAAGGAGTATGCAAGAATGAAAAGGAGTAATCAGTACCATGATTCTATAGACCAGTTGGCTTGTCACACAAATTATTGCATGCAAAAGACATCTGTTTTAAATCCATTTTAATTTGATTTGATACCCTCGAGTAAAGAAGCTCAAGTACACCAAAGGATTAGAAAACACATTCTTTCACTTTAATCTTTCAATGTAATGACCAAAATGTCTGATAAGAACCATTGATTGACTGCCAGCTGTGATAAAATACCACAAATGCAGTTGTGTAGGGCAGTAATGCTAAAACTGCTTTGTGACAGTTCTGATTTATTGAATCCAGCATCGAAGCCTCATGAGGAGCATACAAAGCACAAATCCCAGTTAAGATGACTCAATTTCAAGTCAAAGAAAACAAGAAATACAAAAATACAGCCAGATCTCCTTCCTGGCTGTGAGACTCTGGAATTGTTCTATTTATTTCTTTGACAAAAGTTGCAAAGCCACACGTCTTCTTCTGAGTGTTGTAATATATTTTTTTGTTTACCATTTTTCATTCCAGTTAAGAAAACCAGAGTACAACATTTACAACTCTGAAAGGAGAACGTGTGGAAGGAAGTATGTCTCCTTGCAGTACCTGCTTCCTGTAGGTTCTTTGTCTTGCTACTCAGGTCTATTGGACAGAAGAAAACCGTCTAACACCTATACTTTCCCTAAACAACACAGATTTATTGTGGAAAAATTAAAAAAAGCTGGTGTGTTTCTGAAACAACACAGTCATAAAAGGAGAAAATTACATTAAAATTGTGTTCAGAATAGTAGCAGATATCATTTGGCCAGTATTTTGTTATCATTGTCCTGGAATGGAGTGGTAATTGTGGAGAAATAATACATAACATAGCATTGTGTGCTGGCAGCTATCATGGTGAAAATATTCTGCAAAATGCAAAAGGCTTCCATAAGCATTATGAGTTTATTTAATTGACTATCACTGTATTTTCCAATAGGATTTTGGGGTTCTTTTGTTTGTTTGTTTTTGTTGTGGAGGGGTTTGTTTTTGTTCCCAAAACATGACGTGAAAAATAGTCTTCTCTAATCAAAGACAGCATCATAGTTGATAAGAGAGAGAAAGAAACAAAAAAACCCCTGTAATACTAGAAACAAAATCTCTGATAAAGGAATAAAAATATGAGATTATTTGAAACTATTTCAGTAGGTTAGATATTTTTTAAATATTTAGACTGTCTAAGTCTCATGAAGGCAGATTGGTTGAACAAGTCTTCAGACTTGTGCCTGATGGTTATTGCTGAGAACTCACAGAGCACAGAAAGACTGGCAAAAGATGTAAACAACCAGAAAGGGAAATAAAAAACTTAGAATAATTATGGTTAATCAGATGTTTGTGCTTCAGAATACCTTGTCATAATTTGTAGAGCCACAAATGGGAAATACATTTCCATGTATTCAAATAAGAGATTTAATTCATGTGATGTCTTGCTAATTTTACAGTCCTACAACAATCCTTACAATAGTAGGAGTTGAATAATGCCCTATGTATTCTAGCTGGTACAGTTAGGCTGTTGTTGTTTTGTACTTGGAGAAGACATTTCCAGCCTCGTAACATGTACCTAGAACAGCAGCACTGCCCTGCATCACCAGCCGTTAAGCACTAAAGAATCACCTTGTTATATATAAATCTTTATTTTTCTTTTCCCTTGTTAAAATAGTGAGTACTGGAATGGACAATTTGCCCATTTGCAACACAGATATCTGAAACAGACTGGAATATTCAAATAAACCTAAGCCATCAGACAGTCCTAATGTTGATATCTGACCAGTTTCTGCATCTGTCAGTGGCCAAAACATGACTGGTTCTAGATGATGCTCTACAAGAACCTTGAATGCATTTCTGATGTCTCTGGGTAGTGCTTCAGGCAGAGGTGTTGGTGATTCTTGACATCTTACCTGCTTGTCATTTGTGGCATCCTTTGTGGCTGATGTTTAGAAGACGATAAAGTTTAGTGAAAAGGGCTAGAAGTGTCTGTTTTATCTTAGCCAGCTACAGGAAAGAACCTCTAATTATCCCTGGCCCTATTTCTTTTAGCTCTGCCATGTGAACACAAACTGTGTGTGCACATAGCAGGTATGAAGGCTCATAGGGACTTCCTGCTACACCTCATACATATAAAAACCCTTTTGGTCTTCTCTGTGCACCAGGTCCTACTTTTCCATGTAATTTTGCAGCTTTTCAGCTTCTAAATGAGGCAAGAGTTATGAAAAATTATGTAAGCATGAGGCTGAACTTACATGTAAGGTGCAGAAAAGGCAATATTTTATTTTCTGTCTCATTTCACTTGGAAAATTAATCTAAATTCTGGCTGTTTTCTTTACAATAATTGAAATATTACATACAACATAAATAGAAAAGGAATGCACATTTCTGGCCTAAATTAAAGTTCTTTATTCTACATGCTTCCCCTCTTTTTGCCTGTGTGATTCTTCTTTCTAATACCTAGTAATTCTGTATAGGTAATTATAAAGTAGTAAGTACATGGTCCCATTGTGTGATGCCTTAGAACTTTGGCTTATAGTTCAATTGCAAAATCTGTGCAACAAACAAAGCTGTAGATAATTAGCATTATCTATGAGAAATACATCTTTTCTATCAGCAGATTACTTTATTTTCTCCACTTCTACCACTTAATGATATTCCTTGTCAGCTGAAATCAATGTTTTGTAACATAGATCACTATGATGTGAGCATGGAATAGTAATTGCTAAAATGCAAATATTTTTAGAACATGAGAACAGAATGTCTGAAAATGCAAATAAAACCTTCATTTCTCACAAATTGGAACTATTGTGCAGCATTTGAATAGCATGAGAGAGCTATCTCAGAGTAGACTGGGCCTATCATAACAACCAAATATGTTTTCTAAAAATTAGACAAAGCTAACTTTCAGTCTAGAATCCTCTAGGTTTTATAGCTTCCTTCCTTCCTTCCTTCCTTCCTTCCTTCCTTCCTTTCCTATTTTCCTTCCTTCCTTCC
>VZTZ01042551.1:127051-224727 GCA_013400955.1 Drymodes brunneopygia
CCCTCCCTCCCTTCCTCCCTTCTTTCCTTCCCTCCCTCTCTTCAAGTTTTTGTTTTGTCCCTGTATATATCCAGAATATCTTTGCAGTTTAAATTGCTTTGCAATTAATTTTTCATTCAAATCTAGCCTCAGTGGATTTTGTTTATATATATCAAATCTAAATCCAGCTGTTGTCCTTGGAAGGCTATTCAGGATCATTATGAAAAAGCTGTTGATCACACATGAGTCATATGCACAGTTCTCTTTTACTGCTCTTGCAAGAACTCATTGATAACATAATTTTAAAAAAATTTTTTATTAACTGCTGTAAATAATTTAGCCTGAAATTTTCTTCAGTTCTTTATCTGCTGTTTTCTCCAATGAGTAACTCCAAAATATATATTTTTTCCACTAGTAAGACTTCATTATATCTAATATGATGCTCTGATGAGGTTGCAGCTCCTCCTTAAGCTGTGAGGTAATGAGGGCTTAACAACACTTCTTGTTTGGATTTTTAAAAGGTTTCTTTATATGTGCCAGTCAAACACTGCCAACAGAGGCACTAGCACACTAACTCAGTCTTTAAGTTTTATTTATATCAAGACTTCTGAAATGCTGCTGTCAGTTCTTTTGAAAACTAGATAAATATTTGGGTGTTTGAACCTGGCTGAATAAATTGACAAGAAATCTCTGGCATTTCTGCAGCTCTGTCATTTTATACCAAGATTTACACTTCTTAATTGTTCTAAATATGTATCACATACTCACCTTGTAAAAAACTTGCTTCACTTTGTCTCCCCTCAAAAAACCGTGTACCACTTGTAGATGCTTTTCTACCATTTTTTTTTGCTAGGGGAAGGTCACTTGGAAAAATTGTGGGATGTAGGATGGAAGGACGTAATGTGGTACCTCTGCATCAGCTGCTCAGTTTGTGTTTGTAAGGCACTCAACAGAATATAGAGAGCACTACTGTTCATCATTTGCTGTGGAGAGAAAAACTACCAATTTCAGCTAGTACAGAGAGCACAGAACAAATAAAGAATGGTTTCCCGTAAAGCCTCAGCAAGTGCCTTTCACCTGCACTGAGTCAAAATTCACCTAGAGAAGTTAAATTAACATACTGTCTGGAAAACTGCTGGAGAGTGCAGGAATGAATCAGAACCCTGAGAACTCTTACCAGTGCTGTTGTTCCTCTTCTGACAGCTCACACTCTCCAACTCTCAGTCTTTCCTGGCTCCTACCTAAAGGCAAAAGGAACCTCTCTACCTTCACCACCCCTTCAGGTACAGTAATACTGCGGTGACTCTCGAACAATAACACTCTTGAATTCTGCAATGGGGGCATAAATGATGAAGAATGAACTGCAGCAGACATCATCTAAAATATTAAAGAATGCTTTTATCATGAACATTTGTAGAGATGATCTCCTTAGGTGAAAGATCAAATAAACCTCAGGAGAGAAACATCTCCTGGTGGTCCAGCCCACCAGGAGGAGAGGTTCCCCCCACTGTCGAGGAGACAGTGGTTTGAGCTTAGGAGACCACGCCCCCAGAAAGTATTATTGGATAACTGCTTTATCATTCAAACCCCAGGTTCTGGAAGTTTCCATGTTACTCGGTTGGGAATTGGTTGTTTTCCTCTATACCCTCCCCTTCTCTTTCCCTACTGGTTGTGTACCCCTAACCCCTCCCTAACTCCTCCTAGGTGGCTGCCATGGATTGGTTAATGGTTTGATATGTAAAGTGATGTTCGGTTCAGTTTGAGGCTCTCAGTACGAGACCCCTCAAGAGGAATAAAGAGTCTGTTTGTCTCTGCCGGGAGTTGCTCCCATCTCTCCGCCGAATCGCTTGTGGTCAAGGAAAGATCCAAGAACCCACGCCCACCCTCTCAGCCCTCCTTCCCCCTGAGAGCTCGGGCTCCGAAGCTCCCACGTCTCCCCACTGGAAGGTTAGGGGTTTCGTGGTCATCAGGGAGGCGTAGGAGGACCCCTCTGAGAGGGCCCCGCGGAAGACCCTGAGCGCAGGCACCCCAGCTTCATCCCGGCCGGCGGTGGTTTTATTTTTTTATTTCTATAAACATTCATAACAAACTATGTAACTGTTTCGTCAGCAGTGGAGAAAGAGACCCTTCAAAATTGTCCCAGAAGCTAAAATAATGTGATTTTACTGCAACTTTTTCAAATGTAACTTAACACTACTCTGTGAAATCAGACACAGAGTTCTTTATTCTTGTTGTATTACAAAACAAATGCTAAATTCTGCTCAGAGTATGACTAGAAGAGATTGACATTGAAAGCATGTCCCAATCTGCTTCCATTATATTCACATAGCTACAAAGCCATTTCAGTGGCTCCAAAACAGAGCTCAGTGTAAGAACTTGGGATGATTATCTAAGTACTAGATGAGCACAAAAACATTTCTAAGTAATATAAAACAACTTTTGAGCAAGACAAAATCTTTTCCTCAGAGATGCTGTAAACAAAAATATTTTCCCATAGAGACAGTTTTTTGTGGTTTAAGAATTCTGTTCTTATAAAAGTGGTAATTGTTGTTCCTTACTTCCACTAATAAGGATTTATCTAGAACTAACTCAAATTTAGGCTCTTCTTTAGAGAGTTCAGAACACTTTCTTCCTTGCTTTTTCTGCCTGTAGCTTTGCCTCTCCTATATGGCATCTTAGAAGGTGTGGACAGCAGGAAGCTCTAGCAGCTTCTAACAAGAACGTCGGCTAACCCTGACCCATGGTACACGAGGTCTTTGCTGCAGTGTCCCCCTGATTAGGGAGGGTCAATAACTGCTCAGTTGGTGCTAGGAAGTGACAGTCATGGGCATAGGGGTGCAGGTGGTGTTCCCCTCAGTCCTCTGGTGAGGAAAAGAGTGTGGGAAGGAAGGCAGTGATACTGAAATCAACAATTGCTCTGTTGTGGAGCAAGTATTGGCAACAGAGTTTTGGTTTCCTCAGCCACAAAAGCCTGTTTGAGCACATCTATAAACATCTGAAGAGAGAGTGTAAGAAGAGGGGACAGAATCTTTTCAGTGGTGCCCAAGGACAGGACCAGAGGCAATGGGAACGACAAGAAAAACAGGAAGTTCCCTCTGAACACCCAGCAACATTTTTTCACTGTAAAGGTGACTGAGCACTACCATAGGTAGCCAAGAAAGGCTGTGCAGTCTCCATCCTTGGAGGTTTTTCAGTTAGCTTCACTCAAATTGACAATTGTAAAACTTCAAAAAAAGATGATAAGCATTATGTTAGGCAATATTGTTAGACTTTGAAAAGAATCTGGTGGATGGTAGGAAACATTTTAGAAACAAGTCTTAAGAAACAGCATTCTATACACTAGAAAGAAACTTTTTCATGTATAAAACATCTGGAAAATCTTTTAGATTGCACTAAAAAAATCCAACAAGCAAGAACTGCCTTAGCAGAACTCAGTGTGGCTCTCTACAGAGGTTTGCTTCTCCAGAAGGTTTTAACATTGAAATTATCTAGTATGATTATTTTGGGAGTGATACCTCCACATCACAAGTATTTTTCAGTTGCTGACTATTATATATAGCTGTTTACTGTCAATGCATTTTTTTCCTGTTGCTCTGTTAAGCATTCTTGTGAAACAGATGGTAAATTCATGTGTCTCATCCAGAAAGTTGTTTTTTTTTTTAAATAGCTAAGCAATGGGAGGTTAAGATTATGCAGAGACATTTCAGTGATTTTGGAGAATAGAACTCTACTTCAAGGCAGATTCAAAAGGATTCATAATAAATCATTTGTGAAAAAAGTACCTTCTTTTTTTCTACTGTCATGTTAAGAAAGCTGAAGATAACAGTTTGCCCCCATAAAACAGTTTTCCCCCTCTTAGCTTTAACCACTTTTTCTCCCCTTAATTTTTAATATAGAAATAATCTTAAACTCAGAAGCTAAAACAGAAATTGAAGATTCTACAGGTAAAATATTTTGGCAAAATATGTATAGGCATTTTTATGAGGTTGGACAGTTATTTCACATAATGGTGTATTTCAGTGGTAACTTCTGTGTACACAGGATCTTTGAAAAACATACAATAACTTTTAAAAACACACAAACTATATTTCAGATTATACTCAAGACAACACAGTCTACTTTCATATTTTCCCTCATTATTCTGCTTTCTTTTGCCACTAAGAGACCCCAGTTATCTTTTAATTGAGCTGAAATGTGTAGCTTTGCACAGTTCCAGTAAAACTGAAATTCTTATTTGTACTCTGGAATCCCTGAAACTCAGAGAGTCACATAAAATTATCCCCTTCAGTCCTACAGCAGCCAATAAATTACTATTTCAAACACTCCTAGTGGTGAGAGCTGGTGGAAATTGTGCAACTGGATGACAGGCACTCTGGACTGTATTTGGAGAAGGGAGTCACAATTTAGGCTCTTGTGGACAACTAGGAAAAAAAAAGTCTGCAATTAACTGGCCTTCACTACCAATACAATCTAAAACTAAAAGTAAATAGAGTTGTTAAAAGAGTGTTAGAGGGCTAAGCAGAGCTGAGTAATGATTGTACGGTATGGTGGGAAAATATTCTTTACACAGCATCAGAAGGCCAGATAAGTGTTTCCAGTGTATAGATAACCCATCATTTATCTTCAAAAATCTCTGCAAATACATCTGAAGGGTGTCATGTCTCCAAATGAAAACAGCAAGGAATCACTGGAGTGTGAGGGATGACTGTGCAATTTCACATGCAGGATCAGCAGGTGTGTTCTGCCCTGTGGTGGGAAGAACATATCAAGTTGTGAAAGAGACAGGAGATGTACAAAAATACGTAATTTTAAAGAAGACGTCTCTAAAGAGACACAGGAAAATGACAATGAGGTGTTGTTGCAGTAGGGTATTTTGTGTTTTTCTCTCAGCTACTGAAAAAACTTAAT
This sequence comes from Drymodes brunneopygia, assembly GCA_013400955.1. Classification (NCBI taxonomy): domain Eukaryota; kingdom Metazoa; phylum Chordata; class Aves; order Passeriformes; family Petroicidae; genus Drymodes; species Drymodes brunneopygia. The sequence continues at coordinate 131,939 of VZTZ01042551.1, forward strand.
GAGGCCACACTCTATCAGGGAGATGGTGGCAATCTGTTCATAGTTTTTCTTCTACAGCTTCCCCTGTCACTATCTGTCCCATAAAATGAGCCCACATGAGGAATGTAAATCCAAATCTCTAGTATGTTGTTGTAAAATATTACCTATAAGTAGTTGGCTGATATGAGGTAGTTATCAAGAATGTTTTGTAAAATTCCTTGTTGAAACACTTCTCACAACAAAGTGAAAAATTACAAAGCATTGAGAAAATGTTTGTTGATTGAAGAATATAAAAACACAGCATTTTACAGTATCCCAATGACAAAGCAGCCTATGATGCCTCTGGGGTTTCTGGCTGCTTCTTGGAGAAGGTGCTGCAAATGTGGAATATTGAATATGTTGGTGCTTTTGTTTTTTATGTGCATGATTTTGTATTTTGTTTCCATTTTCTGGAAATATATTTAAAGTTGTACAACAAAGTGAAATGTTAAGATATCTGTAAATAGCAAAATGCAAAATTAATGTTAGTTTAATGCAGTTGTGCAACTACCTTCAGTAGTGATCCAATATTTCAATGTCTTTCTTTCACTAGGGAATCCAAGCTTTTGCAACTAGAGCCTGCTCTTTTGCAGACACCTAATACTTTTACGTCTCTGATACCTAAACAAAATTATTTCAATTTTCAGTTCCTATCAAAATGTTTTTAAGTTTTAAAAAATAGTTAACTTATAAAAAACCCAAACCAAAAAAACCCCAACTCCCCATCCTTCAGTAACACTCAAAGTATTTCTTTCTCTTCAAGTCTTACATTGTCAAGGGAAGGCGCAGCTTTTCCTTCACTTTGTTTCAGAAAGTGCCCTAACAGGAAATTCTAACTGCTTTAGAAATCACATCATCCAGAACAATGTGTGCTTAAGTCTCTTAGGGAAATAACTTTTTGAGTTCACCAGAGTTTTGTTAGTGTTTTGTTTTAGCTTGAGTGAAGCAGCATTCTTAATGAGAACAGCCAATACTCAAAGTGAAACTATATTGGGTCTGACCTTTATTTTCCTGAAGAAACACAACTAATTTGTCAAAGCTAGACAAGTTGAGCAGAATAATTATGATGAGAGTGGAGTTAGTTCTTTTTATTACTAATTAATTTCTTGTGATTTTTTCTGAATCCTTGGGCTTTCCATATGTACATGGTCAAAAGAAATGCATTAATTCTGAGAGCAGAGGAGATCTACCAATGCTAGTCATGTGAGCCAGAAAAGCACTTGGAAATAATGTGATAGGTAGAAAACCAGGCTTTTTTTTTTTTTTTCACTTAGAAAAGATTTTTTTAATAACTTTACTATTGTACGGGAGAATGAATATTTTATGTAGGAACAAAACCTTTAAATGACAAAAAAATACCTCATTACTCTACCTGAACTTGGTTGTGGATTCCAGTTACAGGAACACTGACGTAAGAAGGCAGTTCTCTCTCTTTTTACATTTTTCCTAGTCAGAAGTTACAGATAGCTCAAGGGTAAAAAGATCAAATAATCTCAGAAAAACAGCCTAGATACTTTTTAGGCACAAGTTCTTTACATGTGCACCATGAAAACAGAATTACTGCATCAACAGAGAAAAAAAATATTTCATCCTATATAAATTTGTATTACTTCTCTGTAAGGTATGATAAGACTGAATTATTTTGTTATTTTATTGTCTCTAGGTAAGAGGCAAGGAAGATGGATGTGGCTTCTTTGACACCAATAGCCAGAAAGTCAAATCTTTAGCACATTAGTCATGTCTGTTCTGGAAGTATAATGCACAATCACTGCAAAAACAAGAATGGGATTTATCTGTTTTTAGAGGGGAAAAAAATAAAGATCAGTAGGTCTAAGCGCAGAGTGATACATCTGTAAAAGCTGAAAGATAAAAGATTATGAAAATACAGTGCTGGTAGAACGAGAAATAAGTGAGCATCTTACTGAACAGAAAAATGAAAAGTTGTGTTTTTTATTTAGGAAAAAAAATCTGTGAGACTAGAAATATATTTTAGTAGAAATTTATTTAATTTTACAAAATGGCTACATGCAACAGCAATGAGGCATGCTAAGTTTAATGCCAACGTGGTTTAGTCGGAGATAACCTCAGCAGTCCCTTTTGTTGTTGATCCATTTTACACGCAGTTCTTAGGAAACAGCATCCTTCATAAGTTCATGAATCCCATGGACCTACCAGTGAAATTGTGCATCTATTTGTGGCAATGCTGTCGGAAGGCCAATAAGTAACTAAATAACCCTTTCAGACAAAGATGTCAGCATTATGCGAAAATGAGAATGGTTTAATTTTAACCCTAAAGAAGATATTTTAAAAATTACACACAGCTTAGCAATTGTTTAACAACTGTCTGAAACACAAATCTATACTGGGTGAATGGAATATAAAAAACCCATTTTCTACATTACATTCATGCTACCAAGAAAACAGATGATATAAGGATGACTCTTCAGATGGACAAGTTTCATGTATTGTTTCCTATTAGTTTTAATTAAATAAGTAGTGCTTCTGTCTCAGAGGTTTTGGAAATCAGTCATGGCTTCCATTTTGTGAGAAATTTATGAAGATGGAGGACTTCCGCTCCTTGTAAAATTTGGCAGAGTGATGATGAATGTCTGCTTTGGAAAATATAGATATGTGTATTGTGATTGAACATTCTCTAAGTGTCTGTGTTTTTTTCTACTCAGTATCAATGCTATATTTTTTTGCCTAAAATGAATTTTAAAAAATAAAGTTGATCAAGCCAGAAAGCTTTCAATGCACTATAGAAATTAATCCAAGAATAATGTCAAATTTTAAGGCAATCACTCTTGATTTCATAGCTAAGCAAGAGAAATAGGTACTGACCAGGAGTTGAGTTATATCGACCTGCTACTTTTCTAGCACTAGACAGAACCAAAGTTTAGTTACTACAACTCAGGACACATGACTCTCAACCTAAATGTCTCTTTAAAACAACCTAAGGATTTTCCTTTTCTTTTAATTGCAGTAAACAAGAAACGCTACGTTTTGTACAGCATTTTTGCTTACGCAACTCTGCATTTTTAAGCCATTGCTAGTACCTACACAATAAGAAATTCAGAAGGGAGAGACATAACTGCATTTTGTAAACCATATCTTTCATTTTTATTATTCTATATTTTAGTTTTGGAAATGACAGCCTGCAATGTCACTACAGGAGGTCCAACAGCATATGTTGGCCTGTATGATGCAGGCTGCTTTCTGCTTAGTCCTAACACTTTTTAAAATTGCTGTTTTGGACCTTGCTGTGATGAATGGACTAACCATAAATTTCTTTTTTTTTTTAAGGCAGTACTAATTCTTCACTTCCCTCTCTCTATTACTATTACTTTGCTAAATATCAGACCAATTTGTCAATTCAGTCAAATGTATATGGGAACATTTATACATATATTTTTCAGAGAAAGTTGAAATATTGTTGATGTCAGTGCACTGGTTTTGAATTCTGGTATGAACTTTGGGTGACAAAATGCTGTACTGTTTTCTTTAGCTACATGTAATGGATGGGTTTCTTCTGTATTTAAATGATCTTCATATTTTCATTTTAACAATTTCACGTCCAATGACAGCATAATCTGTTTATGAGGATAATTTCTTGCGCATTTGACTGTATAAACTGGACATGAAAACAAATTTATCTGTTACTCAACCCTGTCTACTAAGAATATTTTTTGTCTCTGTGTATTTAAAAACTTCAGAAAGCGGCATGTGATTGAAGGAATTGTAGACAGTCCCAAGCACATTTGTACGTTGCACATCCCTCAAGACTGAAATTTCTTTACTCATAATTGTTTGGACACCTGCTGTTTAAGATTTATTATCTTTATTTTTTTCTTTAGTACTAGCTTGCCAAAGCCAAGATTATTAGTGTTTAAGCTGCCTGAATACACAGACTGTTTCTTTTTATCATTCTTTTTGTTTGTTTTTCTCTATTTAGCCAATAGGTGTAATTTAGGGGGAGAAATTAATGAATCAAAGAGCTGAATGAAGGCCAGAATGCTATTTTGGTCTGTACTTTATGTATATANTCTCCACAAAACCTTTCATCTGTATTTGCTGTTTAGCTAATCAGGTGTGAAAGTTCAAACCTGCAGTAAAAGTATTTGTGTTAAAAGGTGCAGATGATTTCAGCAATATCGACTGTATTTTGGTAGCACAAGATGAACACAAAAAACTCGTCCAATTGTAATTTCAATAACTATCTGGGAAAATTTCTGCTTAGCTCAGGAAAACCCCCTTGATTTAGATTTGTCAGTCGTCCTAAAAATGTCCATTGCCAGTGGCTCATAGCGAGGAATAAGTGGTCAGTTTAGTGATTGACCACACCATGACATTGTCATTTTCTATATCCGAGATAGCTCTCAAACCCAAAGTTATTAATTTCCTTCTTCAGGAGATTCCAAAATTCTGCAGAATATTTACACACATGGTTGAGATTGAAGGGATGTGTTAGTCAATTAGGAATAATTATTGAGAAAAAAAACTGTGGAAAAAGAAATTTTATTACATAGAAGTTGCTCTGCAATACTCTGGTTTGGATTCCAACTTCTGAACCTTTTTGCTTAGCTCTGTATGCTTCATGTTCAGGCAATTAAGGAGTGCAGAAGTTAGTAGTATTCAGAAATTTCAGGCCTTTGACCCAGAAATAGGTTTTGTTCTTCCCAAGACTGGGGAAAGCTCCAGTTAAAGCTGTAAGTCTCAATTACACACTAAGGAAACAGCAAAAATTGGGAATGGTACTTGGGGTTATCAGTATTTCCCTAATTTTCTGTTTCTCCCAGTCCAGCATAAGTTCAAAAACTGTTAGGCTCTATGATATGTAGCCCTCTCAAAGTCCCTCTTCTGGGCACAAAACATTATCATGTGCTGGAACAGAGATAAAAATTACTTGTAAAAAAAATTATGTCAGGTGAGGAATGCCCACCAAAACTCCTTGGCTTACATGAAACATCCCAGCAAGTTCTGGCAGGTCCAAAAGACCATCTTCTAAGGACTCTCACAGGTCTTATGTGTCCACGGGAGATTCTGGAGGCTCCGAGAGCCCAGATGAGCTGACAGAGTCAAATATCTGAAAGTCAGTGATACAACCATGGGTCTTTGAGAGAAATCACTGATTTAATTGGGAATTTTAACAGCCTTTTATAGTGAGAGAATTGTCAGAAGTTCAATTTACCTGATATTTTAGCTTTGTTTCTGAAAAAAACCCAGAAATATATATTTCAGCTGAAGTATAACATAAACTCTCCTACCAAATAACAGTGATGGTCAAAAGAAGAGTAAACATCAACAATTATCACTGCCTTTGCAACATTTATTTTAGGGGGAATGAGCCACTGAGCTACAGCTGTGGCATAAAAAGCAATCTGCTTCCTCTTCAGAGCCCTACTCAGCTGAAATCCTTACTCATTCTTAAAGTGAGTAATGTCATAAAATCATAACAATATAGTAGGGAGGATAGAAAGCAGCAGGATGACTGGGGAAACCAAAAGGCTGACTTCCAATGAAAGATTTGCAAAGCTTAGTAAATGTACAGAGGATACCAGAGAAAGAGTTTTACTTGTGAAGAATCTCAGATATTAAAATCCTGAGGAAAAAAATAGATACCAGAAGAAGGAACAAAACCATATATTGATTCTTTCTACTAGCCAGAGGTGTATTTAATTTCACAAATACATCCTTGTTCAATGCTGTAGGTTTATGCACAGTGGATTAATTTCTAGCTCATTTCTGGAAGGTTTTATCTTCTTAAGAATATTAGCAGCAATTTGCTAGTTGAAAGGAAATTACACTAGTGCTATTTGTAGTGGTCTACAAATAAGAAATCAATAATAGTTACTTTGCACATCAAAAGAATTAGATTGGCAACTCTTGAAACTTTTCATTTGCCAGGATACTATTGCAAAATGAATGAAGTTATAGTCAAAGATACGATTGTGGCATTAAATATAGTAGATTAATTTTCATTCAGTGATTGAAACTGAGAGGCTGTAATTTAAACCTATTGTCATTTACCTGTTGCTCTTGTTATTGGGATGAAGTAAAGTGTAAAGAAGAACAAGTATGTTAAATCATTTCCAAAGTATAAAGAGAAACCATTAATACCAGTAGTTTGTTGCACAAACTGTAAGAGAACCTCTGGCATATCTTCAATAGACTCATAATTTCAATCATGTGAGCTTTATTATTTTCCTATTTCTTGGATTTTTTTTATTCCAGCACAAGGCATTGTAAAAATGACATCTGTTGAAGAGCCATGTGAGGGCAGAGACAAACAACTACGGGCAGCAGAAGGTATGCAATGTTACTGAGAAAAAGGACTGCTCTTCCAACAATGAAGTTTGAGGGCAGAATGAAGTTATTGACCTGTGTAGTGATCTCCAGGCAGGGATTTGATTGCAAGATTAAACTGTATTGGGACCCTTGTGGAATATGACTTCTGGGATTCAATGATCCTGAGAAGGCCACGTCTGTTCTACTGGGGCTCTCTATTCCTATGTGTAGAATATAAGGTCCATAAGGAAAAACACAGAAGTGAATCTGAGTATCATAATGTTCTAATAACACTATTATAATAGAATAATGTTATCTGTTTTGCTTTGTTTCCCTAATACTGTGAAGGAAGACTTGTGATTTTGGCTTCTCAATATTTGAGGCACATACTTGATATTGAATAATGGATTATTCAATATCCATTGAATAATCCATTATTCAATATCAAGTATGATAGGCAGGATAACATAAAATGCTATCATTTTACAGTGGCCAAATTAATGTGATAATTTACTGCTAAAAAGTGCAATATGTATTTATATTCACTCTAGGATTAGAAAAAATAGTGCTGTAAATTGTTACATATTTATATCCCAGATACTGTGGAAGACATGAATAAATATTTTAGCATCAATATTATTACTGATCTTTTATTTTTATGGCTTGTAATGAACTGAAATGCCAGTGGTTAAAATAAAAAACAATCTCTTTAAGTACATAATCTTTCCTCAGAAGTCATTCCAGTCCCCAGACATAATTATGAATGGTCAATCTTCAGCCTCAGTTATCTCTGGTGTGCTCTGAATTCATGTTTGATATTGATAAAGCATTTTAAAAATAAAAAAAAGACAACACAACACAAACAACAATGAATAAATCCTAAATATAATTAATATTATGTAGTCAACTTGAAAAATGTCCTTATTCTTTCACAGAAAGCACATGACTATGTGAATAACTTAATTTACTGGCATAAGGAGGCAGTGATTAAGGAGGTACAGCACTTTAATGCAATGCTGAGATAAAAATTACCATGACACACACAAAATGCTATATTTAGTGAGCAACTTGGTTGGGGAACTTCACAAGATGCATGATTATTGATTGGATAATTTTGATTTTAATCAAATACTCTGTGGATTTTTCTCATATGTTTTTGCATCCCCACTGTTATATTTATTTCGTGTTTTTCAGATATGTCTATATGATGCTCTTGGTACATCAACAAACGATTTATGCAGAAGTACATAGGCTGCAAAGATTAATACCTTGGATTATCTCCCCTATTCAGCTCTCCAGTAGTAATTTCCTGTGCCTCCTCCTACTTCCTCAGCTTTCTTAAAAAAACAGAAAACACAAACAAACAAATAAAATAAAAATATAAAAGGCAAATAGGAAAAAGACCCACTCCCTAGCAGATTTAATAACCCAAACAAAATTCATTTGACTTATATTTATTTCAGCCCAGCAGGGACATTGCCTCATCAGGTAATAACATTCAAGAGGAAGTGTTAGATGAAAGAGCCTTTGTTTGCTGTCTCCAGCATATTTTATCAAAACCAGGAAGGCTACCACAGTAGTATAAATTTTAAAAAAATCTAACTGTATTTTGGGAGGAAACATCCTATTGGAAGTGAATGGAAATTGTTGTAGGAGATGAAGCCAAAGTTTTCAATTGGCCATTAAAACAAATTGAAACTACTGCAAGCCACACAGTAGAGATGTAATAAAGCATGGTTGAGAGAGTGAGCTATTACATTTCACATCCCACACTGATGAAATGTTCTTGCAGTGTTGTGCCAGAATGACTTCATAGTAAACTATGATAATCTGTGGAGATAGCAGTTGCCTGGATAAATGTTCATAAAGGAGATTTGGTCAGTGTGGCCTATTTTTTCATTATATGAAGCAAGTATTTTTGGAGTTATTGAAGATATTAAAAAATAGACTAGGAGCTCAGCATCAATTGATGTTGCTCCTATTAGATGCAATGATACACTAATTAGGAATTTTTACACTGGCCTTGTATGCAGTTTTGTCCAAGATCCTGTCAGGAGGAGAATGGAAGGTGGTTTTCATGGTACCAGAAGCATCTTCCAGGGATCAAAAAACCATTCTGCTGAGTACTCCTACAAACATAAGCTGATTATCTGCTGTAAAGAGCATACGAAGATTTATACCTTTTATATATGTCGAACAGTCTCAAAGGAAAGATTATGCTCATTGTAGAAATAGCTTTGTTTACGGCCAACAAGATTTTATTACCAGAAGATTAAGCAAAGTTCTGAGCAGTCTGCTTGATAATGCCACACTAAAAATATTTAAATGAGGATTATTATCAGATTTTTTCAAAGACAGCATGACTTTTATGAATGGTGATTGTCACAGTAAAAATTGGAGTAATATTGAGTAAAAGAACTCTAAAATCCTTTTTCATAGCCTCATGTTTCTGTATCAAAAATCAGAATGTAAAGTCACTGATGATTCGGATTACTGGAAACAGTGGACAGAGACTGTGAAGTGAACTACTGCAATATAAGGGAAGAGAACTAACTGCTTAACAAAGAATCCTTTGACATAACTAAATATAAATCTAGTTTCCCTTAAAGTTGTGTTGGTTTTGCTAAACTAATTCAATTCAATATTTTTAGGCTCTTCCACTCAAGGCAAAAAAAATGTAATAAAGTTTTATAGTGAAGGAAAATTTAGTTATTTCTTTTATGTCAAACCAATATTTATTCCAACTCAAACTTGATACAGCAACCCTCCCTTGCAGTAAAGAAGAGACCAGTGGTTTCTTCTAGAGATGAAAATTATCAATTCTTATAATACATTACAATTATACTATTACATTATACAATTGTATATATATACAATTATACATTACATTATAATACATTTTTTCTAGATGTTATTTCTTATTTTCTTTTCAAAGAATCAAACCCAAGTATGCTCTCATCCTTTGCTCTAAGGTCTGTCTAGCATGAAATAGATAACAATAAGCACATATTGATACTACTTTATACAGAGTTTATTTATTTCAAGAAATAGAAAACTGCAGGTTATGCTTTAAGAATTATAGGCCATATGGTTCTATTTTCAAATTTTTGAATTTTTTTGATTCATTAACTGAAAATAGCTGAAGAAATGCTTTTTTCTAGATACTTAAACAAGACTAAAATATTTGATCATAAATTTATTTAAGAAGAAATATTGTGGTTTTTATTTTTAGTAAATTTTTGATTATGATTTCTTCTTGCATACAAAGTTAAAACCACAAAAATCAGTACACCGAGTGTTCAGAACTTCTTTTTTTTGTTTCACTTCGTATGAAATTTTGAACCTCTTTTTTTTTCCTAGTCCTCAAAATCAAATGAAGTCGTGCTCACCTAATTTCCTATAGAAAGGCCATATTGCTGAAGGGTTTTCTTTTATGGCTGGTGGCTGTGACAGAATCTTGCCTAACATATAGTAATGGTTTTATTTCTTTTCAGAAAATACTTTTAATTAGGTTAAGATAAAGAGTAATTTCTGAAGTTGGACATAACTTAACTTTGTTTGTTCCCTGGAATTATTTGAGACCAGATTGGATGGGGCTTTGAGCAACTTGGTCTAGTGGCAGGGGATTGGAATGAGATGATTTTAAGGCTCCTTCCAACCCAAACCATTCTATGTTTCTGTGATTTGCTAATCTTATTTGGCAGGCAACACCTTTTGTGCCCCAATACAAACCATTTTTGTGACAGTGACTCAGGTATTTACTGTTCCCCTTTCATGTCAGTCAGCTGTCATGTGCACATGTGGCTTTTGAGCTCAGGCTTTTCTTTCATTCCAGCTATTGCTATCAGTGTGATCATCCCCAGAGAGCACCTGCACAGCAGCTTCTGATTTTTCAACCATATCAGGTCTCATTACCTCTTCTAAGGGTCCTGGAATCAACAATAAAACCCCTTGTCCACTGTCTTGTTGCTTAATGGCTTATGTATGATTTAGAAACAAACTCTACCAATTAAAATGTTTCTTGGTGTTACAATGATATAATTCACTGTTGCTAGTTATGTAGTTGTCATGGTAACAAAGGAATTGCAAGCATTTATTTTTCACTTCTGTGTTTACCAGCCAGTCAAAATCATATTTTCCAATTGCAAATACTCAGAGTTAAATGTCTGATTTCATCAATATCCTAACTCTCTAAAGTCTGACACATCTTAGCCCTCACTGTTCTCTGAAAAGATATTTTTATTCTGATTTCTAAAAGTTGGATTTGAAATCCATAAAATCATCTCAGTCACAGACAGAATCTTTGATTTCAATTGATACAAACGTCTTTGGGAGACAAAGAATGTATAGAAGACAAAGAATATATAGAAAAATAACTGGTAGAGTTTTGCATACTTTAAATTTTTTGAATCCCTTGGAATTTTTGTAGGTAATTACAACAATTTTAATTAATGATCTAATCTGAAGTAATTCAGTCCTTAAATAATTTTCATGTGTCAGTTGGTAAATCTAAACAAGGATTATAGTTATTGTGAGGAAACTGTTTCTCCTCATATTATGCACAGTTCTTTAGCATAAAGATTTTCCCTGAGCAGCTTGGAGGTTGGAGAAATAATGGTTGAATATTACATTAAATATCACTCACTTTGCAATAAAAATGTGCTAAGGAATATCCAAAGTTTCTGCACTGTTTATTAATAAATAAATACATATATAAATAAACCTATTACTGTCAGAGGAACCTTCCACTATTTATTTGATCTTTGAAGTAACAGACACAGATTAGTGTAGATCTAAGAATTTATTGTTGATATTTCTGAGTGCTAAATGGGACACGTTCATTAGCTGGTCTTTGTCAAAGGCATACACACGTTTTTTTAAAGGCCATAAACATTTTAAGAAATCCCTATTCACTATGTCTGATTTTTTCGTCTGCTTAAAAACCATTTTCTGATAACAAATCGGTGATAATTTTGTTGAATAATTGACATTATAAAAGCAAATTGCAATTTAGGAAGAATTCCTTTCACTGTTTGTACTGTAGTTCCAGTTTCAGACAGGTCCTACAAAATTTCATCAAATATTAAGGTGCAGTTACTTTCCAGATATAGTGGAGATTTTTAAATAGTTCTTTAAGGACCCACTGAAAGAAAGATTATTTCCATTACATAGAACAGCGATATCACTGTTTATTTCTCCAGGAAACCTTTCCATAATGAGAAATGCTCTTTCATTTATATTTGTAGAGAAACTTATGTTTTCATAGAAAAAAGAGGACTTTGTAGCAAAATGTGAACACAGAGTTCTACCATTAAATTCTTCTGAAATCTGTGAATAAAACCACATAAAAGAAATGTATGGAGTACTTGCACAATGACTTAAATCAAGTCCTTAATATCTGCTTGCAGAAGATGAAATTTGGAATTTTGCTTCTCATGCTGAGGTAGCGAAAAGTTGGAATAGGTGCCCAGAGGACTTGTGGAAACTGCATCCTTGGACATTTCAAAGCTTGAGGCCTCGATGCTGCAGTTGACTCATCATGGTTAGCCTTGCAGCAAAACTGAAACTTAGAACATGCACCTTGGAGGCTGGACCAGATAACTTCTAAAATTCCCATTCGTTCTAAATTCTTGTAGGATTTGATTACAAATTTTAATTTGAATCCTAGCCTTGCTCTGTATATGTTTCAATTTTTTAAGAAAATGTACTTCTGCCAAAGCTTTTGTTAATCTTATTTCTTCTTTGATGTTGCTGCTAGGGTCTGTGCTTGCTGGTCAGCAGACTTTTGTGTGTGCCTTGCACAAGTTTTGTCTCTACCCAGACACTTAACTGGCAGCAGCTCTGATTCAGTCTTGACAAAGTATTTGAGATAGTGTCTTGTATCTTGAATTGATTTTCTAACACGTAGCACAGAGTCATAGAATTGTAGAAAGGATTGGGTTGGAGGGCACCTTTAAAAGACATCTGACATTAAACAAGTACTCATCAAGAACAATCTAGTCCTAGCACCCACCTACTCCACAAAAATATCACTCCTAAGGTATATTTTTTACACAACTTTTTAACACACAAAACTTGCTGTATTAAGCTTTATGTGAGCAAGGAAACTCACAAAACCGTAATGGCGCATATGTGCCCTGTGAGGATCCATGAAAATAATTGGCTTTGCTCTGTGGGTAAAGGCATGCAAGTGCTTAGCATCAGCTCAGGATTATATTACCAGCTGAAAGTTGTGAACAGGGACACAATGGGTAGTTGCAAATGCCTAGTGAATGCAGCATGAGAGAAATGGAATCCTTCTGGGTTCAATATCTATAAAATCAAAAGACAGCAAGCACCCACACACATTTTACTTTTAACTGGGGAGTTTCCATGATATGAAATGGATAGCAAAAAAGCTTTTAAAGGCAGTTGGAACACTTCCAAAGCTTGAGTACTCTGTGTTTTAGGGAAGTTAAAATCTGCTTGAGAAAGCAGAGTGTATAGGAATCATCTTTAAGACAAACGGAGGGGTTTTTTTTCTCAGGCCAGAGGTGCCTCCAGGATTCACCTTTTCTAAACTAAGCCAGAATCATTTTGCTTAATGATTCTGATCTTTTGCACATTCAGTGTCTAACACACATTGTGCTTCAAGGACTTTTCCATGCTTCAGGTGATACAGTGGAGACCTACCTGACACATTTTTTGTCCCTTGTATGCAACTAAGATTAACAGATGCACACTATCACAAAAAGTTGTGTTTCATCAGTGGGGAGAAAACAAGAATGCAGATTCTTACTGTAGATTTTACTGGGTATTTTGATTATCAAAATGGTTTTGAAGTTGTCACGTGACAAACTGTTATTTGTCCGGGTTATCCTGAATAAAGTTTGCTGGAATTTTTGCTGCAAGATAGAGAGAAACATCCCATTCAGAGATTTTTTTAAAATCTGAGTTATTTTCAGAATAACTTAAAAAATTCCCCTATTTAGAGTGGAGAGAAGAGGCAATGGCTTGTCATCAGCGGAGTCACCAGACTATTATTTAATAGATATGTTTGAAGGGAAAACACTTTGGGAATCTATTGCTATAAAAATCAAATAACATTTTTCTCTCACTAATAACCATAGCTATCCTTAGCAGATATCTTTCTCTAATCCAAAATGAATGCTAAAGAAAACTTTAGAAAATAATTTAAATAATTCTGCTGGTATTTTTGTGTTGTTATAATCTAATTCTCAGAAGTCTTACTTAAACAATTCAGTCACATGTTCAGAGGCCTAAAGGGAGCTTTACTGTGAAAGATTTTTCAGCTTTTCAAGTGTAGCTACATGTTAAACACCCATGAATACTTCAGCTGAAGAAATTTTAATCCTCCCAGGTCATTGAGTCACTTCTGGATCAGAAAAAGCTTCATTTCTTTCAGATATGGATCCAGTGTGCTCCATTTTCCCAAGATTCTCTTTGCACAGATCTTCTAATATGCCCTAACTGTACAACATGGAGCTCAATTTTACTTTCTTAGATCTCTGTCACCAGTATGGCAACACTGACTCTCTGGCCAGCTGCTGTTAGGTGGAACATATCATGACAGCTCTGCCAGCCTCATCTTGGATAATTTAACATCTTTCTTTCACCTAACTACTAATCTTTCAAAGAAAAATTTGGCTGAATATGACCAAAATTACTTGAACTCTTATGACTGGCTTGTTGATTGACAGTGTGATAACAAAAACATATTTCCCTTATGAAACCAGGCCAGAACCAGATTAAAAATCTATTTCCTTTGACAGGGATTTTTATCTTATTCTGCTGTTATTGGTATCAGCACTGTGCCATTTGAATCATCGTGATTCAATAACTTTGAATTATGGTCCATCAACAGAGGGTATATCTCATAACAGACACAATTTTTGTACATTTATCTGCAGATGGCTTCTGGGAAAAAGAATGACCCATTCAACTAGTAATTTTTCAGTCTGAAAAACCTTTGACATATATATAGCTTTTTAAAAAATATTGATGTTGGAATGTATTCTTCTAAGCAGGTACACAATATTAAATGCGAACCTCAAAACAGTAATGGAAAGTGGTAAGGTCTGGCTTTTTACATATACTCATTGACTATTTCTGAGTCTGGATGTCTGTTGTCTGCAGGTAATTAGTAGCTTGTGTGAACAAGAAACATCTGCCTTACGATCCAATGGGATTATGCTAAATAGTTTGGATTAAAGTAGCATTTAAATGGGGTAAACTGTTCAGAATTAAAAAATTCTGGAGACAGCTTGTTACTGAAAGTGCTTAGAGTAACTTTCTGTTGTCTGACAGCTTCTGAGACAAGATTTATCCAGGATCATTAAAAAATGTCGGGACATTCTTTAGTTTAGCCCATGTATAGGAGAGAAGATGGGGAAAACAAGGACATATGGTAGTAGAGAGTGTCTGTACAGGTAGCATTGTCCAACAAAAGCATATTTTTCTTTTCCAAGCAATGCAAAGAAGCAAAAGCATTCCAGGTTAAAGGAACATCTGCTCTCCGGTTGAACTTTTCCAAATAGGAGTGGATTTTGTCAACCCCTCACACAGGAAGTTAATTTCACTAGTTTGTACTGGACTACATTATTTTGGCACTAACTTCAGGGTGTTTTTTTAGTTTGAGATCTTATGTATAGACATAGATACTCCCATGGAATTCAAGACAATATTAGACTGCCTGAAGAGGCTCACAGGAGAAGCCAGGAGCTGAGGGGATTTGCACATTTTTATCTATATTTTCAGTTGCAGAGGCATATTTAAACTGGTATGAGATATGAGAGTAGCATGCTCATGTACCTTAAGTGGATTGTGATTATCAAACTACTAAATTAAAACCCAAATTCATGACTGAGACGAAAGGAGATTTTCTTTTCCCCACGTGGAATAAAGATTTTGACATTGAAGAGGAGAACAATAAAATAGAAAAATGATGCTACAATTGTGTCTGCTGCTACAGTTAGGTCTAGTGATCATTTTATTTTGAAATTAATTTATATTACTTTTTAATTTATAGTACTGCAGCAAATAAAGAATAAATCTATTATAGTCAGTGATTCTGGTAACAGCGTTCTGAATTTGGATATGTAGTAATCTACATTTCAGTTACAACTGAATTACAGAGAATTCAAAACTGGACAAATCTTTAAAGTTAATTTTGTTTTGGCATATTGTTTACAGTATGTGGTGACAAAGTTGCCGGGGAAGATTGCAGCCATAGTATTTCTTTAAATAACAGTATTGAAGGAGGGAAAGGTGCTAGAAATGTTTTCTCTTGGTCTTGCATACTGTACACAACAGACTGAGTGGGAAAAGGAATTATAGAAGAATTTCTTAGCCGATCTGGAGGAAAACACAATGTATTTGTCTGGAGGAAAATTCAGAATATATATCCACTTTGCCTGCCAACAAGACTGAACACCTCATTTAGCTTGTGGGCCGGCAGGTGAGAAAAAACCCTAACATTTTTTCACTGGCTACAGATATGTCTTATTATCTCACTTTAGTTAACAAGAAAATATGTTTTGGTTTGAATCCCAGGTTAAGGAAAGTATCTGTAATATGTAACTGAAGATAAAATGATGGTGTGCTCCTCACTGCTGTTTTTCTTCTCAATTTCTCAAAGAACTGACATAGAATAAATCTATACCAAAGTTATTGAAGCTTTTTTTATTCATTCCTGCTATATAAATACACTTGGACTGAAGAAATATGGGAGTATCTTTTTCTTTAAGTTTTAAAATTTATTATACTGCTCTTCAGATGTATCAGATTTATGGCTGTGGAGCCTAAAATCCTCATTTTATTCACTTTACATCTAAAGCTGTCTCCACATTATTTTTCCTAGAAGGGACCTAGAGGAATATGTTTAATGAAAGAAAATAGAATAGATCAATCTCAGTGATCATACAATCTCTTGTGTTTGTGCTGAAGCTTCAAATGTGTCAGTTACTGCTTTGTTTTTGAGACACTGCTGCTACAGAAAATCAATTGGCATTCCCTTCACACAGTCAGACAATTTTGGAAGGGATGCATATTTGAAGTAACATATTCTAGCTAGGGAAAAATAAAATATTTAGAATAGGCAATCCTGAGTTGCTAAAGTCTCTAGACATGGAAGCACTGCAAATAAATACCAACTAGATCATCCTAACAAAGGTTTCATCCAGGACATGCAATATCATTTAAAATGTCCCAAAGCTGGGTATTTAGGATTCAGCATTTCTGAGTTTAAAAGGCCTTATTGCTAACTCAGAAATGTAATATATTTGAATCTGAGAGGGTGGGGTTTGTTTGCTTTTGGGTTTGGTTTGGTTCTCTGATTCAACAAAGGGAAGAAAAAGGCATTGCTGCACAGGGAAATTATAGATAAGAAGGCTACTTTGCTTAAACTGCTTAGCTCATCTCTTAAAATTCTAACCAATTATCCTACATCTGTGTGTGTCTGGCTGATATTCAAAATAGTCCAAGTAATACCATTTGTGTCCAATGATACGCTGCTGATACAATGGATCAGGAAATATAAATGATTCACCTATGTGATCTGCATAGCAAAGGCTAAACACATTTGCTTCCTGGAGAATTGTGATGTCTCAGACTAAATGACTGCAGAGCTTTAGGTGGGCTTCTTTTCTTTGTCATATGGTGTTATGAACGTGTTTGAAGAAAACAGTGTGTGCAATGTTGAGATAGAACAGAAATAAAGACAGTACGTATGAAAAAAATAGCTTGACTTATTACTGAAATGTAGCATCAAAAATGTGACTTAGGGAGAAAAAGTTGCTATCTACCAGCTTACAGCTGTTGTAAAGCTAAAGCAAAGTGTAGCTTTAGAAAATTGTCAATGAAATAAAAACCTATAGGATTAGTTGAAGGTTTTCAGAACTAATTTCCTAAAACATGAGCAGGGTAGGAAATAGGTGTTTTAATAAGATCTTGAAAATTCATGCTCAGCCATATTCATTGTTCAATCCTGAATACATCTTAGCTCTTCATCTTTGCCTATATGGTTTCCTATAATGTAAATCTAGCTATTTCAGCATGAACAGAAATGCTGACTTTACAAGGCCTAATGATTTCACGTTTTGTATTATTCTTGGGGGAAATGGGATTCTTCTTTCAGCTACATGTTATGAGATGTTTGACCATGAAAGTTTGCTCTGAAAAGGTCTAACAGTTCAATCTCCAGACCAAAGTTACGTATTCCTCCTACTCTTTAAAATAAAAAGCCTTCTCTTTTAAAAAAGTGAAATGAGTGAGGTGGGAAGTGAAATAAAGAGCAGAATCCGAGAGTCTTGAAAGCAGCATATTTGAGTTTCAGCCACAGGATGGGGAACACAGGCTTGATTTCAGGGACATGAAAATTTTATACATCATCAGGACTAAAATAACACCCAAAAGATATAATTTAGTTTCTGGAAAATCATATATAATCACTCAATTAAATTAAACTCTGTTTTTATTAATACTTTGACTACATGTTCTTTTCATTTTGAAAGATTTCCCATTTATTCCATTTAAATTCATTGACCTGACCTTTCATTTTTGTGCTGTCACTTGCTACTTAGAAGGTATGTGTTTTCTGGCTGTTTCTGTATTTGTTTTCCCATATTTGTATTCCCATTTGTTTGCCATATTTGAAGTGAATTTTGGGCAGGCATGAGGCAGAAACCCTCATTCTTCGTGCCAGCCTTGCCTTCTGGATTTCTCCATTCACACTAATTCTCTGTTGCACACGGAGTTTCCTCTTTCAAAACCAGAATTGTGATCCTCAGTGGGCTATCATTGCATTTGAGTGTCCTCTCTAACAAAGAAATGATCCATGCTATTCTCAAGTTAGCTGTTCTTTGCTTCATAGTGCAGGATATTTATTTAATATTTTCTTAGCAGGTATGACCTTACTGAGTACCAGACTAGAAGGTATTTTGTATGGATTTTCTACAATAATTTAAACTCCTGAGCTAGGTTAATTGTGTTCCACATGGAGATAGGAACTGTGTTCAAGAAGCAGGTTTTCTAATACATCAGTATTAATTATATCAAAAATCTGTACAGAGAAAAAGGTTTATTAAAAGTTCTTCAATCCCAGAGTTAAATTTCACTAGAAATTCTGCCTTCCAACAGTCTTTTAAAGAGAGTTTTCTCGCCTCTACTGAATACATTGGACATTTAACTATCTAATAAATGAAACTACTACTAATATCAACCACTCATATTCTTCAGGAGTTATATATGTTGAAGCAACATTCAGTTATGTATGGCTTAACTGTTAGGAATCATCAGCTTACAGTATAAATTATTTTGTTTCCCTATTATTTGCTTCATACTAACACCAATTTGCAAATATTTCTTCTGTTCAAAGATTTTAAAAAATGATTAGAGGTCATCAGAGTTGCGTTCTAAAATCAAGAAGGCAACTAAAACTAAGTTTCTGTGGCGTAAGGTGTAGATGGAAAAATCCAACATGCAAACAACAAGTACGATAGTTGACACATTGTACATTATTTATTTGCTATCTTTCAAAAACATTAGCAGTTTCAAGGTGGCATCACCACATATTCATCTCCATGAAGCTCAGTCGGTGCTTACCCCACACAATTTTCTGAGTCTTATTCTTTAAAAAATTTATATCTAAATACTGATCTGACTCTACTTAGCCAAGCAGATGCATTTCCTCACAGCTGGAGCTAGCAGAGCTTCAGGCAATTCTCTGCTCCTGCTGTGCAAATACTTATTCCATTTCACTGTCACTTGTTCTGCCTCTTCAGAATAGAAATAATTCAAGTAGTAAAAGACCCTATCAAACTATCATAGCAATTAGATTGTGTGTGTAAAAGCACAGAGAAAACCCCAGAATTCACTTACGTTCTAAAGGAAAAAAGAAAAACAAAACACTGCTGATCTCCCAATCAATACCACAGAACTTCTACAGTCTTAACATCTCCCTTATCTTTATTATCATTTAATGAGTTCACTAGTCATTTCCATCATTCAATACTTATCTAATTTTGGTCTGCAAATATTTTATCACAATGGATTTTTTAAAACATGAGGGATTCAGCATATTTAGTAATAGTAAGAAATTGATAACAATTATTTAGACGAAATGTATTTTTGTTCAGCAAGAAGGTACAGCAAATCTTACAATTAAAAAAATCTTGCCCAGTTCAGGAACATCAGATTTTTTTCCTTGAGGAAATAATTTCTTTTGATAGATCACAAGCAAATTAAAGGAAAGGCAAAGGAAAACATAAAAATGAATAAATACTAATTTTTCCTACTGTTGAATTTTACAGTGTTTCCCATTGGCTTTGTGGGAAACAGAATTGGTCATATGAGGATAACAGGACTTTAAAGAAATAGTCTTTCTAGTAAAATTTTAGGACTATTTCTTTTTTCCCACCTTTTAATTTTTCAGTTATTTTGTGACAAAAGAAAATCTTAACAAAATTTTGAAAGGAAAAATTTTGCTCTAAATTTCCTCCTTGACGCTATTTATTTGAGCCCTGTTATCCATGTTGGCTTTTAAGTAATCAGTATAGATATGCTAAATAAAATTTTAAGGAGTAGGAAACAGTTGTGATATCAATGCTTGAACAAAGAAATAGAAAATTGTAGAAATCCTCCTTTTGTAATTATTTCCTGTAAATAGAATAGTAACCAGACAATGACAATGATCATATAATTTTAAAGAAAAAATGAAACTTTCCCAATATTTCTCACTTTACTATACTTTTATTAAATGAGTATTTTTCTAAATTAATAGCCAACTTAAGAAAAAGTATTCTTGTCTTTCTAAGGAAACCCTGGAAGAGGGGAAGAATAAGATTAAAAAACTTTAAGGGACTTTCCATGCCGTCTGAAACCAATTTTTCATAAAACCAGACGAAAATGTAGCTATTTATTGCTGTCAAGCCTGTCTATTCAGATTTTTTTCTCTGTATTCTTCCATTATTCAAAGACATAACTAAAAAAGCTGCGGTGAAAGAGCCATGAGGTGTAATAAAATGAAGAAAATAGCCCTATGAGGGCAGCAATCACTACTTGGTTCATAGTCTGTTTTTCATCAATACATTAGGAGATTATTGTCAGCACTGAAAAATTTTTTGAGGAAGTGCAAAAGACAAAGTATGAAAGACTGTGTGTTTATGGAGATAAAGTCAAGATACTCATACCAGAATGTCTTGAACTTGCAGCGTCTGTCAAATTTTCAGCTTTTCTTTCTTTCTTTTCTGTAGCCTTCTTGCTAAGAGTGAACTCAGCAGTGAGCAGAGACAAATGAATCTTTAGATACTGTCTGCTCTGCCTGACTCACTGACTGAACTAATGGTTGTCTGAGGGGCCAAAAAGTTAGTGCTGTACTTATCTCTACTAACACACAACTGAACATAAGTATTAGAGATTTGAAGGAAAAGAATTTTACATTTGCACAGGGCACCGAGTGCAAGAGGCCTCAGGATCACGGTTAAAAGTGTGCTAACTGGTATTTCAGTCTGTATAATATTAAATCTATTTCAGTCTGAATAATAGTCTTTCATGGTGCACAGCAGAAACTCAACTGAAAATGTGCTAAGGCATATTTCAGGGATTGCTTGTTACAGAGCTGATGACAGATGCTGCTAAAGAATATTCTGCTATGACCAAAATATGAAGACAATTGTTTTAAGTAACCAGAAATTAAGATGGACATATTAAATAATGAGAAAACTATAGCAACAGCAACAATTAAACATTTCAACTCCTACCAGAAGTCTCACATGGAACAAGCTGGAAACAATGTCAGAAGAATCTTCTTTCAAAAATGAGTAAATTCAGCTCTTAGCCACAGTCATTTTATGTGATTTTGGAGGCCCTGGAGGATTCAGTATGTTTGCAGAATATCTTGTATGCAGACTGCAGATCTGTTTGTTCTCCTGTCACCTTTCCCAACACCCTGAAATTTTGTTTTGACATGTAATGGTAGAGTATAATACTGATTTCTGAAAAAGCCCTCTCCTTTTTCCTAAGGGAAGATTTTCTCAACAAAGGAAATAGACATGCATTTTATCTCTTTCTGAGACAGCTGATTTTTCTGATTTTCTAGATTCAAAATAGCATAACAGGAAATAAGGAAAATAAAAAGAGAAGATACCTTTTCAGTTCAAGAAAGGTATTTGCAGGGATGAACAGAAGCAACGAGTGTATTGGGTCTGGCTAGGATAGAGTTACTTTTCCCCATAGCAGCTCTCACAGTGCTCTGTGACTGTAGTTGGAAGGAAGTTGATAACACACCAATGTTTTGGCTACTGCTGAGCAGTGCTGGCACACTCCTCCACAAAGGCCAGCAGGCTTTGGGTGAGCAAGAGCCTGGGAGGGGACATAGCCAGGACAGCTGGCCCAAACTGATGACAGGAATACTCCATACTATATGACATCAAGCTCAGCAATAAAAGCTAAGAAAAACAAAGGAAAAGGGTAGAGTATGGTGGGGGTAAAGATTTTTGGTTTCAGATTTTAAAAATAGCTTTAATTTCTGGTCCATTCTAACTTTTTTTTTCCCTCAAAATCTCAAGGACCCACAAACCTACTATTCACACCTAGTCCACGGTTTACTGTTTTAATTTCATTTTAGCCTTTCCCCTCTGAACTGTAATCAAACAAAGATTCTATGAAAAGCAGAGAATGCCAAAGTAGAGTACTTGATATTAAAAATCCATTTTTTTTTCCTACATATCTACAATGTATGATTCTAGAAGTTCTCCAGCTGCCAAGAGAAATCTGTATTTTACCATTCAAAATAAACAAGAACTTTCCAAGTCATGAAACATTTTTACATTTATCTACTGCTATGCACCTTTCATATCTGAAATTACCTTCTCAAGATAACAGGCTCTGCTGTTGATAGACCCTGCTTGGCTCTATGCTTCTACTCCTCATATGATGCTTCTTCTCTTTCTCCTATTTGTAATAACATCAGCCTGGTTCATGACCCAGCTGATCAGCTGTTGGGCAGAAAGTCAAGTAACTTTCAGCAAAATTTCCAGACCTGTGGCATGAAGAGAGCCAAAAATTGACTCCGGCTGTTAGATCTTATTAAAAACCTGTTCTTAAGCTCTTTTAGACACCAGCCAGGCTTTAGTCAAGCAAAAGCAATTAAGAATTCATGGATGAATACTTCAAATGAATTTCATTAATTCCTCATGCTTTACAATATTTTAATGAGTTAGAGATAAGCTCATAGTCCTTGAAAATCAGTAAATGTGTTAAACTAGGCTGGAATATATACCATTCACCTCTAGCTGATAAAAATCTTACAATTGGGGATATACTAATCTTGTTGCTGGTATTATGGTGAGAATGGTAATAGAAAAACAAAATTAGTTTCTGTGGAATCATAGAAAAGCTGTTGTTTACATCCTTTGAAATTCATATAACTCTATACTTTACAAATAAATTTTAACCAAACAATACACTCAGTACACCATGCATAGGAATTATGCTAACTCAGGAAAGGAGGAAAAAACTGAGTAACGGGAGTATGTAGCCAAAAGAAAAAAGGAAAAAAAAACCAGCCAAAAACTAAAAAAGAAAAACAACAACAGCTAAACATCTGTGAGGCATTACATTTTCTATTTAAATGTGCTTCTGAACATTTACAATTACTAACCATTCAAGCACTAGAATATTGAGAGTGAATATCGTACAAAATAAACCCTGACAGATATTAAATTTTTTTATGAATAAGAAATTATAGCTTTCCTATACAAAATAAACTAATCTTTTTCTCTTGAACTGACAGCTGGTTGAATTACAGAAGTTATGACTAATTGTCTTTTGATCATGATAAATGTGTAAATAATTTTGAATATCTTTTCATTAAAAACCAGTTCATAATTGTTTAGTTGTTAATACAATCATTGATTTTTTAAAGTGCTTATTATTGGCTGAACTGGTCTCACTGACTTAATGGAAAATTTGAGAATTATTCTTTAAACTTCCTAGACAAAACAATTTGAAATGTAGTCCCATACTAGCCATGGTGAAGAAAACTGACTCTATCCCAGCCAAAACCAGCACACTAGAGACCTTCTTTCAAAATAGTGTACTAGCAAATTATCAAAGAAGGAGAGAAATATTTCTCAGAATCATAGTATCAGAGAATCCTCTATATCAGGAAGAACCTCATGATAATATCTAATCCAACCCTCCTGCTCAATCAGAGCCAATTAGAGAAGAAAACCCAACATCAAGTCCAGTCAGAACACATGACCCCATGTTTGACCAGCCTCATAATAAAACAGTGCTTTGTTATGTTCAGGTGGATTTTGATGTGTCTTAATTTGTTCCAGTTGCCTTTTGTCCTATCATGGGACACCATCCAGAAGACCATGTTTCCTTCTTCTTCATATCCTCCCATCAAATATTTGTATCCATTGGTCATATCCCCCAGAGCTTTCTATTCTTCAGGTTGAACACTGCCTAGATTTTCAACCTCCATAAATAAAAACAAATACCTAACTAAAAAGAAGCAGAGAATTTAAAATTTTTGAATATTTAAATCTTTTAATAACTCAATAGCCTTGGATGCAATGATAAAAATATTGTGGAGTTTGGGACCCTGCTACGCATGCTGCAGGTTAGTACTAAGAAAAAGATTTTAGATTTTAGAAGAACAAACTTCAGCTCTGGGAAGGATTCTGTGGGAAACTTCCATGGAGAATTAAAGAGCCAGCGCATGCTGGGAGTTTTTCAAGGATACACTCCTGGAATCACAAAAACAGTTCATCCCCTTTAGAGGTAAGGGAAGTAGCCAAAGCAAGCGACCCCTTCCAAGGTTCTGAGCCTGCTCAAAATCAAAAGAGAGGTGCACCAGAGATAGAAATGTGGACAAATACCCATTGAGAATTCCAATGGCATTGACAGGGTATGCAGAGACGGGGTTAGAAAAGTAAAAGCTGAGCTCGAGCTTGAGACATTGACCACCTCCTTAGGAATCCTGTTCCACCATTTGACCACCCTCTTGATATAGAAATGCTTCCCAATGTGCCATCTAAACCTCCTCTGGTGCAGCTTTGAACCACTGCCATGTGTCCTGTTGCTGGATTCCAGAGAGAAGAGATCAGCACCTCCACATCACCTCCTCAGGAAGCTGCAGAGAGCAATGAGGTCCACCTCAGCCATTTTCTCTCCAAATCAGACAAACCCAAAGTTTTCAGCCATTCCTTCTAGCCCCTGCACCAGCTTTGTTGCCTTTGCTGCTCTAGATGTATTCAAGGACGTAATGACCGATGAAGTCCTGCTTCTCTGAGCACATGAAAATCAAAACAGATATAGTGTTCTCTTAAGCAGAGCTCTAACTCTCAATTTTATGCAAGACACTAATCAACTAATCAAAATCATTGCCCTAACTGTGCCAGAAATGTTTTTTGGATGGTATTGGATTTTAATTTTTTTCATCATCCTATTCTCATAATGCCTTGATTTCTCCTTTTGGACAGCTTAATTAAAATTACCCATAGCCTGCATTGTGAATTTTTTGGCGTTCTGCTTGGCTTATTTATTTATTCATTTATTTACTTAAAATGTTTATTTTCCTTTGTTATAGCCAATGGTTTTCACATACAAACATGCATTCAAAAAACAATGGATGATTGAAGCATCAGATATCTTGAGTATTACGTATAGATTGCTCTAATGTTATCTGAAAGATGGGGGTTTGTGTTTTGAGGCATGAAAAGTGAGGATTTCTATATAATTGAAGGAAACAAGTTTAAAAATTTTCCATTAAACACTTAAACCTGATCATTTATTTCAGAAATTGTTATAGTTCAAAGTTGAAAACTATTTACAAGCATCCAGATTAGAAAATGATGTTTCTTTAAAGACTTTTAAAAGCTGTTTGAAATATCAAATACCTTTATGTAAGTATTTTTATATAAATTCAAATAATTCATATGATTAAGTTGCAATGTCTATAATTTAGGACAAGTTCCTCTCATTTTTTCTGAATGTATGACCTTTTTCAACTTCCAGAGATTGCATCCTTTAAACCATATATACCCCAATTCATTAGATAAATCTGGGTTTTAAACATATTGTACCTCAGTCATAGCAATTAAGAATAGGCAGGTCAAAATGTACTGTTCTGGAAGATCTCACTAAAAATCAATATTCAAGTAATTACTACAAGAAAATATATTTAAAAGGGATTGATTTCACTTTTTCTTTTCCATTGTCTTATTGGAGTTTGCAAGTTATTTTTACTTAGCTAGAAAAGACAACATCCAAGCTCATAAATATGTATGGAGTCATCCTCAGATGACAAAGGTAAGGAGGCTTGGAACTCATTGAGAAAGTCTGTCTCCTGAATATCTCTGCTTCCTGTGCAGGTGCCCACGCACTTGATGTGAGTCATCACTGACAGAAGGAATGCATATGCAGCCTCTTGCCCTTGCACACTTCTATTTTATCAATTTTCTTTATCAGTTGTTGTGTTGATTCTTTAAGGGTGACAGACACTGGCCCTGCTAGTTTTAGAGGGAAGGAATAAACTGCATTAAGCTGTGCCTTCATTAGCAAGTTGGCTCAGAGCAGCAGCTTGGTTTTGAAGCCTTGACAGTCTATATTTACTGGGGACAGGGCTGAGTCTTAATGCACAAGAACTAGATTCTCTCCATGGGAAACTAAACTGGGAGTTGTGCTCCAAAAGGCTCTGAGCCAGTGTGACTCATACTCCCCCAAGACCCTCTGAAGTGAGCAGCAGACGGCTCCTCATCGATCTAGAGGTCTCACAACAACCTGGAATGTTTCTAAAGTGATATAGAGGGTCAGAGGCTGTGTAAGTCTTTCTGCTTGCCCTCTGCTGCCAGACTTCAGCTCATTCTTCTGACTCTGTTGCTTCTCTCTCATTTATGTCTCACCCTTTATCAGGGTCCTATTTCTGCTATTGTCTGAACTTTTGCTGTCTCTCCCCTGATCTCACTGAACATCTTAATGTTCAGATGAACTTTTAATAACATTCAAAATGATTAGTTTTTTTTCCTTCTGCTCCTGCCATGTTGAAACTATTCACTTCATCATTCAGAAAATTCTGGGAAAAGGAGTCTTTGGCAGTATCAGGGGTTGTTAACCTCTGTGTGTGAAGGATGACTGTTTCCAGGTACACAGCACAGAACTCAGTACAATGATGACAGCGTCCTTGAAGTGATGCTTTGAAGGTACGCACTTGTTCCTTGAGCACTTGAGAGCTCTTTGGCTGGAGGAATAGCTCTCATTCACACTCCTGAAGTGACTTGGCAGGGCTGGAAAACATGAGAAACCGGAGGAGTATGCAGCCCTGCTTCTGCAGAAGACACCTGCAAAGCTGCATCTTGCAACCATTCCTGCCAAGTTTGTGCCAGCAGCGCTCTTTCTGTGTCCTCTGTTATACAAAAGCATGGTCAACCATTTAGAGATAAACACAGACAGGACTACAGTTCTTGTTCAGGCATCATGGATACAAATATAGATATAGTCATGTAAGAATGAACAGTAAAAATGGCCCAATTCTTCTCTGTCTTGCAGGCTGATGAGATTCAGAGGTCATCAGGAGATTTTATTTGAGCCTCTGTGGTAGCAGTCTGAAATGTATGGTCCTTTCAGTGCCCAGACCCTAAAGCCCTAAGCCTCAAACTCCAGCTAGTCCAGCTTTAAGTTTGTTAGTGTCACACACACACACACACACACACACACACACAAAAGTAGCTGGTCCGCAAATCTTTTCCTACTCTACCAGCTAGTCTGGCTTGAAGCACCACAAATGTCAGACATAGAGAGATAACAATCACACTGACAAATAGAGTTGATCAGGTGCAGGACTTGACCAGACAATTGTCCAGCTCAGTGTCTAGTCAGACAGTCCTGTAGAAAAAAAAAAATCCAACCAGAAAAGAGAGGAGTTGTCTGTGGTTCTGGTAGCAGAACACTGAGCACCTTGCAGGTTGACAGAAATTTTAGTGTCTGGAAAGCAGACTGACAGAGGCACAGGAGGTGGAGGTGGTGAGAGCTGCTAAAATGCTTTCTGGAGACCTTCTGCCTCTTTAGAGCTGCAAAACTGTTCTCCCTGGCAGCAGCTGGTAAGCCAGATGTTGGTGGGAAAAGTAACTCAGATGATGTAAGACTTGATTTCCATAACTCCAGGGTCTAATCAGACATCTCTCTTCTGCCTGCTACTTCCATAACCTTTATCAATTTCTCCCCCTCTTGAGCTGCAGCTGCTACTCATGAAGTTCCCATGAAGCTTCCTTCCCTTTCTCCTACTCTCTAGGAGCTCTTCAGTGAGAAAAAGCAAGTATGTTCTTCTCACTTTCTTCTCCCCTTATGAGCTGAATGTGGAATCACAATCCCTGCCTTCTCCAAGGCTAACTACCTTCACCAAGGTGCAAGAACAGTGTGCACACTGCAGGAGAAGGGTGTTTCCCAAAGGGGTGTGCAGGTAGCAGGCAAAGCCATCAGCGAGCATACAGGAAAGGTCAAAGAGAGCTTTGAAACTCTGAGGAGACATGATGAAAATAATCCCACCTGCCTTGAAAGGACTTTGTGTAAGAGGGAGGGGGAAGCAGGCAAACCTTGGAAAGAGGAGGAGAGTATGACATCACTCCTTCATTCCCACTCTTTTTTCTTTTATCCTTGGGAAGCTATGCTCTTTCATTTTTTCATTGTAGTTACTACTTCACACCAGAAAAGGCATCAACATTTAAGCTTCTTCTTTCTGACATACTCAGTTAATTCCTAGATATGTATTCATAATCTTCAATAACCAGGGAGCAGGGATTATTCTTGCTTCAAGAACCACACTTTCATGTGATCCATGTTCTCACAGTGGTTTTGGAGGGCTAGAAATGGTTCAGTGTGATCAAGGGGCTCTCCACAGTGCTTGCAGTGTTTTGCACAGGAATGTGAAATCAGCTTTGGGGCATGCTGTCTGCCAATATGCTTTCCATAATTTTGGGGGCAAAGGGCACAGCTGGAATAAGTGTGACTGTGTGTGGGTAGTCTTATGGTTCACCAATGTGGGAAAAAGCATGCAGGAGTGTGCCATCTTCCAGGTTATCCACAAACATCTTCACTTTGAATCAGCCTATTTCTTCTTAAGACAAAATACTGATGCTCCCTATTAATCTTAATAGAGTACAATGCAGGAGCTGATACTTCTGGATCTCTCAGTTTCAGAGAAATGAACTGCCCCGAACAAGGTGGTTCTATTTCCTTTGTGATGATTCTGCTTCAGTCCCTAAGAAACAGAGCAAAACCTCTAGCATTATGCATGAGTTTGAGGAAATCCCTCTCCAACCAAAATAAGAGTTTCTAAGCATCTAGTCGATAAGTGAAGAAAGGAAAATTGTATTCTATATCGATATTAAGTGATTTTACTTGCAACTGCATCTGCAGTAAAATCATGAACAACTGGCCAAGTAGGAGTAAAAAGAAAACTGAGAGGGGGATAAACATTGTCTTAATGGTGCCAGCTAAATGATCAGAACTCTATGTGTTAGCAATTTATGTCACATTAAAAAGAGTATAAGCCTGATTCACATAAAATAATTAAAAATATTTCATTGATGATAACTGAGGATTAATTCAGTCTCTGAAGCATGCAGCAGTTTTTCAATGAAGTTTTGTGTTTAAAAGTTTGATTCCTTCCATCATTCTTGTTCTGTTTTTCCTCAGATCTGAAAAAACCTTACATTTTTTAACTTTATAATGAAGGAAACTAAAAGTTATGGTTGCCTTTAATCTAAACTGGGTTAACAACACAGTGTTTCTGTGTTTTAATAATGGAGTGAACTGGATGCATTCAATTCCTGCTCCTTGAGGAGCCAAGATTCCATTCTATTTTAAAATGCAGAAATGGTGTGGTTTTGTGATGTAAAAAAACTACATTTCCTTCTCCTATTGGGCCATCTTGTGGTTAATAATTGTAATGTACTTTTGCATACACATCTAACATGATGGGAAAGGGCCTGCCCAGTGTTGTTCCAATGTTACATTAATAAGAGTTTCTTTCTTATATTCTTGGACATTAAAACAAAAGGTTTCTTCGAGAGTAAAAGAGGCATAGTATGATACATGTAAATGTAAAATAATGTGTAAAATATGGAGAGGAAATAATTATTCTTTAATTTAAAGTAGGTTACTATCAGTATCAATAAAGAAGCTAGTGTAGTACGTGGCAAATGAGCCCACACATATTTTCCAAAAGGAAAATATATGTTAATAAAACCGTGTTTTTCTAGGCATGAGACCTAAAGCTGGAATGTCCTGAAGGTATATGGACTCTCATAAACAGAGTTTGGGAAAGAGATTTTAATATAAATATTAATACATTTTCCATGTACTTTAGTTATTAAGACCACAATTATGTTAACTTCTACTATTTTCTTGGTAGACTTTTCTGCTATATGGAGTGACAAAATGATCAGTTGTGTGATGTGGAGCCAATAAGAGATAAATAATAGAATAATTTGGGCTGGAAGGGGCCTTAAAACGCATCTAGTCTGCTCCCCCTGCCATGGGCAAGGACACCTCCCACTGGTCCAGGTACACAACAAAAGAGGTTTTCTTGCACTGCTTGTATGCTCTGTAATACAGATCACATGAAAGAGAAAGTGACCAGTGAATGCAGCTGTGTTACATTGCTAATAGGGGTTCAGTGAAACAGCATTATGGGGAACAGTAAAACCATGGAAAAATTTCCATTAAAACAGAGGCAGGTCATGCTGTGGAACATCTTAGAGCAAAAGTGAGTAATTCAGTTATTAGTCAGAACTGAATGAGTCTTATTTCTCCTACTAGTGACTGTTTAATGGTTAAGCTCCACATAACTCCATGCATTGTGAAGCAGTTCTTTTACAGATTTTGTAAGACTTTGACAACATTTGAAACCCATGTGATATCTGGCATAAAATGGATCAGTGGCAATCCTCTGAGGGGAAGAAGAGTGAATAGATTCTCTAGGAGCTGTCTGGAACTGCAGAAATGAAAAAGAGAAGTTTAAAACATTTCACCCTTTATTCTCCACTAAGGGAACTCGACTGAAAGACAGGTCATAAGGTAGTCCTAGTATTGACAGCAGTTTGTTTGGAGTCCTTGATGATTTATGATTTCTTGCTTAATTTTGTCAAGGGATGCTGACTAGGCAGCTATTGAAGACATTCAACATCCAAGATAAAAATTTGATATGTATGATTTTTACTATTAAGAAGGAAAAAAAAAACCATCCAAAAGGAAAGATGTAAATATTGGAAGACTTGTGCCTTACAGAACAGCAAATCTGGCTGGTTATGTGAGAGCCTGCTAAGGAACTCATATTCTGGGAGAAGTGACTTGAATGAATATTACCAGTTCATCTTGACAAATTAGGAAGAATTTACTGAGAAAAGGAAGTCACTGAATCCAAACTTAAGTTCATGAAGGTTGAAAGTGTTCTGATTGTAAAATGTGGTAGGAAATCTGTAGCACTACTAGTAAAGAGGCCTGATAAAATACTCAGAATTAAAGGCAAGCATATCCACACAAACCAAGTCACTATGATGTGTGTGTGTGTGTGTGTGTGTGTGTTCATGGATGTTTTCATGGTGTGTCAGGCTTCACAAGCACTAACAAAACGTTTGTTACATTGACCAAGAAGACAGCTAAATTTTTACAGTGGTGACAAGACTGAGTCAATCTGAAGATCGAAAGGGCAATTAATGGATGCTAATGTCTGTGGCAGATTGTTAATGGTGTTTAGTCTGGGGAAGAGGAAGCTCAGGGGAGACCTCATTGTTCTTCTATCACTGCCAGAAGGGAGGGTGTAGCCAGGTGGGGATGGCCTCTTCTACCATGTCTCAAGTGAAAGCATAAGAAGAAATTACCTTAGGCTGAACTAGGAGAAATTCAGAATAAATATTAAAAAAAAAAAAAAATTCACTGTAAAAGTGGTCAGGAACTGGAAAAAGCTGCCCCTCCATGGAGGTGGTGGAGTCACCATCTCTGGAATAGCTCAAGAGGCATCTGGCTGTGGCACTTGGGGGTATGGTTTGGGGGTGATTATTCTGGTGCTGGGTTGATGGTTGGAACAAATGACCTTCAAGGTCTCTTCCAATGCTAAAGATTCTGTGATTCTACGATTTGCTATCACATATGAGTATGTGCATTTGCGCATTCCTTTGGAGGGCTTCACCGGCAAATCAGCAAGAATCCATTCCTGCAGGAAGGACACATAACTCATCACTTCTTCAGACGAGTCGACAGCTTCATCTTCTACAGTTATTTGTGTTTCTTTAGTGTGTTTTATACGTATAGCAAGCAAGTAATTAATTTAATTTTTTAAAAAATTGTAAATGGGAATGACTTACAGATTTCTTTTGCAATTACAAAGGATTTAGAAAAGAGAATCTAAGAATATGTTCAAATGTGACATTGAATGAATGGTTTTGATCAGTGTATATTTGCATGGAATACTGGAATACAGCTGGAATACTCTGTGTGCTAATGGAAAATTAGTTGCATTCTCCTGTGTCAGGAAAATACCCAAACACTCTGCTATTATTTCACAGCTATCTGTTGTTCACAGATTAAAATAATATGCTGAAAGTGAGGGTGAAGGGCATGAAGGCTCAGAAACAGGGTAAAAAAATAAAAAATCTCTTTTAACAAATGCACAGTTCTTCAGATCATACTTGACAAAAGGCATAAGAGGACACTTATGATTCCAGTGAAATGACCAGAGAGCACTTAAAAAGACACAGATGGTGCAGGACATATTTCCTTAAAATTACCTAATAAAACATATGAAGAAAATCCTCACTTCATGAAAATTTATAGAAAGTTTTAGTAATATTTTACTGGAGATGTAAAACTGATTCAGCACATATTAAATTGACCAGGAAAAAAAAAAAAAAAAAGAACAGTGAAATCTACGGAGGTTTAAGATCGATATATTAATAAAAAACCCGCAGGGTCGGACAAAGAATGATCGCTTTCCTTATGAATGTGTCTGTAGCCGGGAAGAAAGTGTTTTTGTTTCTTTATTGCCCGTTATAAGGTTCAATAATCAATTTGGTAATGGATGGAGCAATTTTGGCGCTTCGGGAGCGGGGCCACCCCGGCGGCGGCTGCAGGTGCGGGAGTGGCCCGCAGGGGGCGCGCTGATTCCGGAAAAGGAGCGGGGGCGAACTCACAGCTCAGCGGAAAAACAGAAACCAACACCACAGACCCCCTCCTGCCCCTCACAAACCCCTCCTTACCCCATACAAACCTCTCTTTGCCCCAAGCTCAAAGAGCCTTTATGCAGTTTTCCATGCCTTTTTCTCCATTTTTAATTGGGTCGTTTCTGGTGTTCCCTTCTAGACAGACAAGTCCAAGATGCTGCAAGAAAACTTTAGCAATGCTGTATTCCAAGTAAGCTCAAGAAATTTGCAGCTTAATTTGCAGCCTTGTGAAAACAAACAAAAGAACATCCTGAGCTCCAAAACTTGCTTGGGATGGATGCTCAGAAAATTCTTTGTCATTTTTTACCTTCTAAATATCTGGTGCAATATCTGTCCTTTGGTTCACTGGTACCAGAAGCACATTTTACAATGTAAAATTTTACAACCAAAATGACAACAGACTAAACTGTGAAGTGCATTCAGCGAGATAACTGAAGTAAAACAATTTTAATTCTAGACCTTCTCATGATGTCTCAGCATAACAGATACCCTATAATTTTAATCTTCCTCTTGATTTACCAAAACTGTTGTATAAAACTAACTGAAATGAAAATATTATTGTTTATATTAGTACTCCAGATTTGTCATTAGTCAGTGTTTAATAAAACATCTTAATGCCCACCAGTCATGCTGAGTAATCAGAAATTTCTCTCGTAGCAGAGTCCAAAATGACTGACCATTGCTCTGTCACAGTATAACATCCTTGTTGGAAGCCTCTCTGCAGAAGTACTACAGGTTTTTTCTGTTTCAGAGAATGCACATGAGATTTTATATTTACACTGTACAAACCTGAATTTTACAGAACTGGGCTACGGTTCTCACGAGAATACACACTCTTACAAGATTTGTAGCACAGCTGACTTTTCTAGTAAAAACTCAATTAATATTTAAAAACAAACAAACAAACAAACAAACAAACAAACCCAAAACACAAAATTCAGGCATTTCCTATGGGACTTGACTAAAGCAAGAATTAAAGTCTCAGTAAACTGAAAAGCTGTTAAATCTACCACCATTTGGTAGTCCAAAAAGGTTTTTGACACAGATCTAAGAGAGGGGTAACTATGGAAATAGAGCCCGAGATACGCACAATCCCTTCCTCTAAGAAAGTTCATGGGGATTCATAGCACAGTGTCTGCCTCTTAGTGACCATTAGTCATCCTCTTAGTCACCCCTTTTCCTCTTATTAATAAAGAAAATGATGTGTCCTGGAACTATTTGAGAGTTGTAGATATTTCATCATTCTTTTGGTTTCTGCAACAGAATCTTCCACATCTTTTTTGGGTGAGAGGAAAGGGAACTGATGCCTCAGAGTAGCTGCAGTGTTTTCTAAAACTTCAGGCTGTGAGGTTCTACAGCATCTGACTGGGCTAGCAGAACTGAGACCCCTGTAAAACCACACCCCTTCACACTGAGGGGAGGCTGAGAGAAAAGCAGCACCGCATTTCTTTCTGGGAGCACCAACTGTGAATTCCCATGGAGGACGACACCTCGCAGAGGCAAAAATACTTGAAAACAAACCTTCTTTCCAGTGTAAATGAAACAAATAAGCATGTCATCAAGTGTGGAAATGTTGTAAAGTGTGTTCTGAAATGTCTCATGTATTAACTAGTCCAGTCTTTGGTTATCAAATGTTGCCCTGTAAAGCCTGTTTACTTTATACTACAAGACAACTATAAGTCCAGAGAGCATTCAGGAGAAGTTATTCTTTTTTAATGACTGTTGCCAGGTTATTTTTTCAAGATTTCCTTTTTTTGCCTGCCTCTATTTAAACTGTTTTAACTTTGTCATAAAGTAATAAAAAGAACCCAAGAAAAAGTTCTTTTCTGATTTGAAGAAGAATGATCCTTTCCTATACAAGAGCATTCAAACAACTTGGGAAGATTCATGTATTTTTATACCAACAATTGTAGAAGTTAAACCTTCTTTTTAATAAGGTTAAGTATACGAATTAGAATAGGATATAATTTTTTTTAATATAGATTTCCCATACATACTCTAACTTCATCATGTGCTTCTCTGTGAGGACATTAAGTCCAAGACCAAGTCAGCACAGCAGTAAAATGGGAAAGCCAAAAAACTTCAAATGTTTCAGTATTTCAAGGTTCAAAAATGACCCATTTTATTAGCTGAACTTATTCTAGAAAACAAATGTTCTGCTCAACGTATGCACACATGAACACAAAATTACCCAGTTTTCTCAGCAAATGAAAAAAAAAGAAGTAATTGCTTTCGTTCCTTAAAGAACATTGACAAAATGCAAAAAATTATATATTTGCAAAATCTACTGCCAGTTTGATTTATTTAGAATTCTTTGGCTCAGATTCACTGGTTCAGGAGGAGATTTACCTTAAATTGAGCCTGAAGACAATAAGTAAAGAATTATGAATAGAATAAATTTTTTTCTTCCCCCAGTAGAAGGAGAACAAAATTTGTAAGAACATCCTCATCTAATATTTATGGAAGAGAAATTTTCTGCCAGAGAAGGGAAATGTTCTCAAAAATGCCTGTTTTGGAGAGAGAGCTGAAAATTTTTACACAGCTCCCTGTCTTTACAGCAGAGCAAATAGTCCCAGCAAACATGCCATGCAAGACTGCATTATCAGTCATTGCCATTCCCTCCCACCAGAACCCCTGCATTTCACTTTAGGTAGCTGAATGTTTATGAGACAAAAAGGTCTCCAGAAATAGCTGGCTGGAGCACTTGGAAGTTAAGAAAACCTGTTTAAATCAAGAAGCAGGAGATGTAGCAGTAATTGCCACAAATGCCTTATATAAGTGGTTATTCCATGGGACTCCTATGCAAATCATCTTCATAACCCATCCAGCCTTGAAACATCTCACCTTGGCTGTATTTGCTGCAACATAAAATCCACATGGTTTGCCCTGATCACTCCAATTGGTCACACCTCACAAACAACAGCAAGTGGAAACAGTGAGGGAGAAATACCTGTTTGGGCCAACCAACTCAGCCTCAGAAGCTCTCTTTAGAAACTTTATCAGCAGAAACACTGGCATCTTTGGTTTTAGGGGCAGGAATAAGTATAGGTTTCGAAGACCAGTGTTTAAGCAGTGGTGACTGAGGTAATCCCATGCAGTGCTGAGATTTGGAAGTCCCTGTCTGGCTCTAGCTGTAACTGATCATCTGAGACTCGCAAAATTTATCCTAAATCTGATATTTGTTTTTTCCAAACATATACAATCCAGCTTGTTACAGTAATTAATGAAGTTACTCCTTTTAATTACATTAGAACCTCACTTTATAGCAATAAAATGCAGCCAATTCCCCACATAACTGGTGTGCATTTCATTCATAATGTGCTGACTGAGACACTCTGTTTTGCTCTTTTAACCAGCCTTTTACTCTTTCCATTTTCTTCTGGCTTCTACCTCCTCATGCAAAAAACACACAACAAACAATCTAGTGCCAAATTTTCCCCATGTATGAACACCTTTGTCTTCCAAATAGTAATGTAAGATTCATAATAGATCTAATGTGAGTTGTAGCCTCGAAGCTGAACGCTTATATTCAAAAGCTCAAATTCAGCATTTTCTTTTGCTTTGCCCCAGCTGGTTGTAAAGGATTTTCTTAGGATATTGCACTGCTTGGGACTAAGACTCTTTTGCTCAGACCAGGTTTATTAAATCAAACTGCATTTACTCATTTGTAATTCCATTCCTTTAATCTTCAAAAAATATTTCTCTGAGGCTTTCCTTTGATATCTATCAAAAGGTGTGGTCTATTCCGCATAAAAAATGGAACAGTGAAATGGATGGTAAGAGCAGGAAGACATAACCATTGTCACTCTATTTTAAGATGAGGGCAGACCTTTCTGGTTATTAAGTCAGAGCAAAAGAATAGCTGTTAGAGAGTTTAAATTAAAAAAAAATCTACTTGAATGAATTCCAGGGAAGATAAGAGAAGTACAAATGATATATTCCATTATAAACCTTGTAATAACTTAAAATTGATTAGTGTTTGAGGACTGATGGATAACTACAAAGCATTACTATTATAAAGCAAAGTGCAATTTTTGATATCATGCAACTACTTCAAGATCTCTAATTTTTCCCTCTTTTACAATATTCATAGCAGAAATAAAGAGATATCTGTCATTCATGAGAAATGAGTCTAGTTCTGAAAACTATATTGTTAGTCATATCAAGTTTTAATAGAAAAAGTGAAATAATGATTTGGAAATAGGGGGAACCAGGATCAGAAGGAATGGTTCAGACAAGCAAGCTCAGGAGGTCTCTATCTGCTTGGAATCTCAATTACAGTAGGTCAGTCAAAGGGAGTTCAGCTGCAAATATGAAACAGGATTAATATATTCACTGGCATATGGGAGAAAAAGCCATACAGGTAAACCACAATTTAGTCATGAATTCCTGAGCAGACTATTTAGTCTCCTCCTCACATTTTTCCCTACCTGATATGTAAGAATTTATAGGGCAGCAGTTAGAAAGTGGGCTGTGAAAAATGGTTGCTGACTTTAAAGAACAAGGCAGAGCCTCAGAAAACATGTGTGAACTCAAGTTATCTTTTACCAAACAATGAATAAAATATTACATTAGAATAATACAATTTAAAATCCAATTTTAAACTCCAGGCAATTCCATTTAGAAGAACATTCTTTCTGTGATTGCAGTGTTTTAACAAAGCCAGTACAATTTAGGACAGTAGTTGAGCTATTTCATTAGAATCCAATGTCACAAATATGGCCAGCTTCTTTCTACTTCTTATTTTTCCAAAGAAATACATTTCTAAATAATTAAATTACCTCTCCTGTGTTGAATTTTCAGATTGTGGCAAACCTTACCTTCTCTTTAGGCATTTATCAGGCTTCAGATAGGTACAAGGAAGGTCAGATTGATAGACAGATAGATATGGACAGGTCTCTGATAAGACAATGGGATAAAAGTGAACATGACAAGGCCTCTTGAGAACCAAAATGCAACAGGGTAATGTAGTGTACCTACTGAAATTATGTAAAGATGTCTGGTGACAACACAGATGCTAAGGTCACTTCATATTATAAAAACATCCTCCCCCATGAAGACTTCAGACACAGTTTTCCTTTCTCTGACAACACAGTTAAGAAAAAGTGCTGGGAAAATCATTGATTTCATTCAAACTTAAGTTTCCAGGCAGGAAATGAACAAATTCATTTAAGAAGAAAAGTAAATTATCAATGATTTCTGACTGGTATTTTTGTAAAGCTCTCAGTAACAAATGTAGACTTGACAGATTTCCGATGGAGCTGCAACAATGTGGATAAGGACAGAGAAGAATTTGTCTGACCTGTGACTAGTTACCATTGATACCCACTGATACCATTTTAGGTGGTGTATAACACAGCCAGGAGAGTTTGCATGTTTCAGATGAGGCAATGAAGGATGAATGTACTGTACTTTTGTAGTTTGAAAATGAGCTTTCAGCATATTGGATTGGCTGGACAGACTGAAATGGTGTCTCTTGCATTTTCTTGTTCTGTATTGCATTCAGGCAACATAGAAGGACAGTTTCAAAATACAAACTTAAGGAAAATAAGGTGCTAGTAGATAGATTGCAATCTTCTTCTGTTATTTGTAAGGGACTTGTTTCTTTCAAAGGCAAAGAGAACCAAATTCCAAATTAAATTCTAGCTCTTTGGAAAATGCCATCCAACACCTCCAGGAATTTCCAGTGATCTGTGGTATAGAAGGCAATTTATACCAAAGCAATAATGACAGCCTTTGTTCTAATGTCTCATGGGACACATGAACTGTGTATTTCACACATGGGCTATAGTGCTATCAGAACTATCAGTTCCAAGCATTGTATTCAGAGTTAGAATATTTTTGGGAACTTGATGGAATAAGCTATTATTCTAGCCAGTAAAATGATCATGGGGAGGGAGAGTTGTGAACGTAGAAATCAAAATTCTGTTCCAGAGGACTAATACTTAGCTATACACAAGGTGGATAAAAATCAACAAACTTCTCAGGATATGCTGTAGATGAAGAAAGCAATTATTTCTCAGCAGAAATTGATTTTGACAGATGCCATAATAAGCAGGTAACATTAAAAACTGGTGAATAATTTAAATTGCAATCTAGACAACATCTAAATAGATTTTTAAATAGTAAATTTATATAGAAAATGTACAGTTTATTTAATTTTTCATCATGCATCTTCAAAAGTAACAATAATAGTCCTAACATGACCTTAGCAGAAATAAAAAATTGCTTATGGGAAAAATTGTAATTCACTCATTAATTCTGAAGCCCTGCCATAATAAATTGAATTACATAACAGACATCAGTGCAGTCTTGCATGATTTATTTTCTTGAAGTGTGATGTAATCTATCTTTTTAAGTGGTTTTAAGCATGAAAGAGGAAGTTCTTAGGAATATAAGGATTTTGTACTGGCATAGAGCAAGAGTGTCTCTACTCCAGGAGTCTCCTTCTAACAGACACCACCCAGAAACTTCAATGGGAACATTAACCTTTACATAATGCATAGAATTTTCTAAATCTGTCATGAAAATATATTTTTTTCTTGATTCTAAATGGCAATCACTTCATTTCCCAAGGCATTAGGATTGATTGATGTTTTGTATTGTTTGGTATAACTTGAAGCCTTATTGAAGAGAGAAGACACATTTTTCCCTATTAATGATGTTTATATTCTCATCTTAATTACTCCAATATCATTCCAAAGTAACTTCCTGATTATGAGTGCATTTCTCTGCCTTGCAATTGATGCAAATGGATCTGAAGTCAAGAATCCTGATTTGACACTTTTATTAAGATTTAATCCACCTCCAGAATAAAGGCAAAACTATACAGCAGTTAATACCAGCACCAGTGGACATTACATTTTATGTTTTATTTAGACAGCACCTTTGATCTAAAGCATGAGGAAATGATAAATGGGGAGCAAACAGAGAAACAGAAGTGGTAAACAAACAAGGAAGTAGGAACAAGTTATCAAGTGCTTGCACTGAAGGGGATCAAAGAAGAACCATCAGGTGGTCATTGAAGCCTGTGCTAAACCAGTGTTAAAACAAGTAAGATAGAAAGACAAAATAAAACTGCAGGAGGTAGTCTGGAGAATCACCTGGAAAACATCCTCCTTGGGAAAATGTTCCTTTGTGGAGAACAGCACTACTCAGAACACAACAAATGTTTAATTTGTTCCCAAAATTTATTAAATAATTTCATTTATTCAGCACTGCCTTTAGTTAGTAAAAGGCAAATCTTATATTGCCAGAGAGAAATAATTCTCTTGTTTGGGAGGAATATTTGTAAACTGAATGTTTGCATCTTAAACACTGTGTTTACATGAAGACATGAGCATTAAATACTGACAAGACAAGAAAAATACTGAATTTCTTAGGATATTAGAGTAAAAGAATCTGCCATTCTCCATTACTATGCCTGCAAGTTATCAGCTGCAACTATCAGAGAGAAGTTGTCAATCAACTCTATTGCAAGGATGGAAGAGTAGATGGTACAGTTTAATTTTATTATGGAAATTGATTTGCATCTTTTATATGTCTTGATTGAAAACTTTCCAGGTAATGGCATTGAAGAATACTCATAAAACTGCCATGACTGTGGTAATAACTATTATTATGATCGAATTTAATAATAAAAAAACCTGCCTGCAAGATGGGCAATATGAATAATTCATGTACAGTGTTGCTTAAAATGTGATAGAGAGAAAAAGACTTGTAGGAAAATTCTTAATGTATCCAGACAGGGATGATAATTGGTTTTTGCAACTAAATGAGTACTTCATGTACAAGACAGCACTAACAAGGCAGGAGAAGAAATTTACACATTGGGGAGACAATTTCATTTATCTGGTTACAGCAGGATAAGTGGAATAAATGGTTTTCCTTAAAGGAATTGACAGAAAATGCATATCCTGATAATAATTAGTTTTGTTTACAACTAGAGAACAACCGAACAGGAGACACAATAGCATCTTTTCAATATGTAATAACATATGTAGCATATGCTCTTGTAGGCATTACTTATGCCATTAATCAGCTACCTGCAAGCACTGACCAGATCTCTTCCAGTGCTGCCTTTTAGTGGCAAGCATAAAAAGCAGACCAGCATGTGGAGAATTGTTTCACAGTTGCACTTCATTTAATTTTGTTTGATTCCTTTTAAGTACACAGTAACAGATAAGCTTCTGTTTCCTGCTTTTATTGCCTACCATCTGGTGGGAAAAGCATGGAACAGCAGAAAAAGTGACAGGTGAGTAAGAATATTTTAGTGGAAGGGTCTGAAGTTACAGTGAGTAAGAGTTCATCAAGGATAACAACTTCAGGAACAGAAAGCCATGCAAGAACTCTTCTCTTTACCCTTCACCAAAGGCAATGATTAAGTTTGAGAGTTGTCTCCTCACTTGTTGATATACATTGAATTTCTTATATACCACATTCACAAATTATTAAAAACAAATGAAAACACAATGTCCCCCTCCAAAATGCATAGGAAAAGCCA
Source organism: Drymodes brunneopygia (assembly GCA_013400955.1). Lineage (NCBI taxonomy): Eukaryota > Metazoa > Chordata > Aves > Passeriformes > Petroicidae > Drymodes > Drymodes brunneopygia. The sequence goes on from VZTZ01042551.1 coordinate 172,967, forward strand.
TTTACAATAACATACCAAAAGCCGTTAAGTAAACTGAAAAAAACTTGGGAATTTGTTTTAGTCAAAATCCCTGTAAATACATTGTGCTTTACTCATTTCTAATTCTCTCTTACTTTAACCTGAGATCAATCCTCTTAGTTCTGGCTTGCCACCAGGGTCTCTGATCAAGGTTGATAAAACAAAATGATAATAAATAAAGCTTTGAAAGCTACTGTGAGAATGGTGGGAAAACAAAACAAAATGAAACAAACCAAAAGTGTATTCTTTTGTTATGACTGTGGCCTGTGCCTCTGTGTGGTTGTTTATGATGGATTACTTTCTATGAAGATTAAATCTAAAGGGAGTTACACTTAAGAAGCTACACAATAATCTAGCTAAGAGGCATCTCAATCAGTACTAAAATACAGTTGCTTGTTTAATATATCTATGCTTGCTTTGCCAAGACTAAGATCTTGAAATGATAAACTCCCCCAGACACTCTTTGTCAGCTAAAAAATCTGCCCCATGATGTATTTACAGGATGGATTGGAAAAAAAGGTTACAAAACTATAGCTATTCTTGTTCATCTTGGCCATTTCTAAACATAACCATGGGGAAGACAATCTCGTGTTCCTGGATAACAACTAGAATCTGGACATTTTGTTGATCCTGCACTAACACTCTTTTCACCTTTGTTAATTACATTGGAAAAATCAATATCAGAAAATGCCATAGTGACATATCAAAAGATTATAGGAAATCCTGTTTCACTTCATTAACACAGTTTCTAGAATTGCTACTTCTGCATGTTATTGAGTTGTAGTGATACTCTGGAAATCTTAGAAATGATGATAACATGCTCCTGTAACTTCAGAGAGAAAATAGAACAAGGGAAAACAAGATTCTTGTCTTATTGAGAAAAATAAACAAATAGTCCTTACTCTCCACAACTGGAACTTTTAAACAGCTATTCATTAGCTTATTGGGGGGGAAAAACAAAGAAACAAATTAAAAACCAAGAAAACCCCTCCCACACGTTACCTGATGCGCAGTCAAAAAAGATCCAATACATTCAACAGAGACCAAAGAGAAACCTTATTTATATGAGCCTTAATATTTGGCATTATAGAGTGAAATCAGAAAAAGTGACCATTAAAACATCATAGTGAAAAAGCAGATACATTTGCCTAATTTATTCATTATGGTGGATAGCAAGAGAATGTGTCTTCTGTGCTTTCTTTTTTAAAAAAGAAAAATAATTCTTGTAGCAAGAAGCTTTTATTTTGGCTAATATACATTTATTTTTCATATCAAAGTATTGTGGAGGAAGAGAAAGTTTTGATGAAACTTGCAGATACAGAATATTCCCTCTGACACCAGCAGCAGTACAGGTAGGCCAATGGAAGCTGCTTAGGACAAGTGCTAGAGATCATGTGTAGGAAAAGAGTGACATGAAAAGACAGAGCTTGTAACATCTTCAAGGTAAAGAATTATATCTAACTATGATAGTGAATGAAATTTCTGTAAATAAGCCATGTCCAAAGGGAGTATAATGTAAGAACCGAATTTTTACAGCTGATTTTGCGGATTTCATAAATATTTCAGAATTAGACAGGAGACATTTGAGAAAGATAGACATTCTTTGGTCTCTGTACTGACTTTATACAACTTTTTGAGAGAAAACACAGAAATATGATCCACAAAACCAAGAATTGCTGGTTTTCCATTTTCACTGAGAAAAATTACTTGCATCTTTTGTGAATCACCTATAAGTTTCAGATGAACTTTCCCTTGTGCCTACAAGTACATTCATGTTCCACTTTGTGACTTAGACTAACCCCTCCTCAGTCTCCTGACATACATTTTATAGTCATTTTCCCTTACTGCTCAAATTTGACTTCTGTGAATAATGGGAAAGACAATTCTTACTGGGAAGGCAGACTGGGTTATGAGCACTATGAGGAAAAACTTCCAGGTCATGAGGTGTGATTGCCATTCCAAGGGTTTGCAGGAAGGAAGAAGTGATGGGCTGTCAGCCTGTCTCTTTTCAAAGGTTTACAGATGAAATTCAGTTCATTGTTCAGTCCTTTGTACTCAACTTTCAAACTTTTTTCTTAAGGGCAGGATGTTCTTTACAGAAGAAAGAGTCATGCATGTCAGCTCAGATGATATGCCGTATGACAGTTGTTCTTTGGCAACAGGTTAATGGTCTCATTTCATGCCTCTGGATTTTTCCTACAGTTGAAGTTACTATACACACAGCTTCAGGCTGGGGAAAATAAAAGAAAAATGATTAAGTGAATCTTTTGTCATTCAGAAATGCTACTTTGCAACCACTATGTACTGCAGACTAATACAGAACAGATGAAGGAAGTCAACACAGGAAGAGAGGCTACAGTTTAGTAATTTGCTAATTGAGCAAGGTGGGAGTAAGAGCTGAGCACTAGTCCTTAAGTTTTAAAAAGGAATTTTAACTCCTAGCTGTTTGGGGAAGGGGTGGGGAAGAACTAAAGGGTTCAGCAGGAGTGAAAGAATTGTTTGCTTTCTCTCAAAGAGTCCAAAAGATCTTGTTTTTATTCCAGCTGAGATGAAAGTAAAACAAACCATATATAAATTTTTAATGTATCTTATAAAGTTGGTATTACATCAAACAAACTTTTAACTCTGAGATGATTGGCAGTGAAAAAAAAATCTAAGCAAATGAGCATTGCAATACAAAACTCTTGGGTGGGTCGTTAGGTAAATGGGATAGAGTCTGAGATCTCTTCATCTCAAAATCACCAGTCTGTACTGTTCAATCTAAAAACTCTTTCCTCTGTCAGTCCTCAACTGATGAACCCTCTCCTCAGTGCCAATATGCATGTGTTTAAGTTACTCATGGACAGACATAAAACACATGGGTGATCTGCTTTGAAGTGCCAGCGCCTTAGATTTAATATGTTAATAATATGCTAATAATTTATGCATAAAACAGGTTGAATTGAAGAAAAAATCCAATATTGTCAGTTTCCATGACAACCAGAGTGCTAGCAGATTACACTGTCTCACATCAGATGGTTGCCAAGGTTGTGACCTATTTCTTAGTTTTAATAATTTCGTTTGCAGAGTTTGGAAATGCTACCTGGAAAACAAATTATAAAATACTGGTCATGATTAAGGATAGTCCTTCAATATAAAGAAATCTTGCATGCTAAATTAAGCACTAGGCTTAGAAATTGAAAAGGAAGCATAAAGTAAAAATTCCAGGAGTGAAGGAAGGCATGGACAGCTGTGTGAACAGGCAGTTGGCTGGTGTACAGTATTTCAGGGTGAAGTCAGTGGTTATGTACAGCTGATGTCAGTAGCAGGGACAGCTTTCACGATACCAGGTTGCTCAGAGACGACTCCAACCTGACCTTGAACAGCTCCAGGAATGGGCCCCCCACAACTTCTCTGGGCAGCCAGTTCCACCTTCCCAGTAAGGAATTTTTTCCTAACATCTACTCAACCCATTCTCTGTCTGTTTGAAACCATTCCCCCTTGTCCTGTCACTATGTGCCCTTGCAAATAATCTCCACTTCTCTTATGAGCTCACTTCAGGTTTTCTGGGCTTTCTGAGCTGTGAGCACACATTGCCAGCTCCCATCCAGCAGCATCCCCAAGTCTATCTTGGTAGGGCTGCTCTCCATCTCTTCATCCCTCAGCCTGTGTTGGCACTGTGGGTTGCCATGACCCAGGTGCAGCACCTTGTGCCTGGTCCTGATAGACCTCATGAGATTCCCATGGGCCTATTTCTTGAGATTTTTCAGGTCCCTGTGGATGGCATCCCATCCTCCACATGTGCCAGAGTATAAAATAAATTAAGTTTTATTGAAGTTGAATGAAGGGAAGCACTTTCAAACACCAAAATGTGCTAGAGAGCTATATGATGCCATGTTTTCTGGATTCTTCACTGGCCAAAGTCCACTACAGTTTGAGTAACTCACTCTGGTTAGTAATTTTTTTTATATTTTTCATGTTTAAGAAAGGTATCAAGTTGCCATTCTTAAATAAATAAGCTGCAATAGTACCTTGAGGGGCAAACAAATGGTCCTCCACTACTTGCTCATTTTACACTGTGTCAGTGTAAAACAATCCTGGAATGTAACAGTTTTGTCACCAGGACTCTTTAACTGACATTTTCTAGTTGACTGAAGAATTTGTCCTTTATTTTTCTCTCCTATCAGGCTACAAGCTTGGAAGGCAATCACTGTCAATCCTGTTGGTGAGATCAATACTGTAAGCCCCAGCTCCTGCTACTGAAACCCTGCTTTCTACAGCCCATAAGACAAATAATCCTGCTAGTTTCAGCAGATTGGTCTGACCAAGTCTGTTGAGGTAAAATGGAAAACAGCTCAAGCCATTCTTTTTTTTTTTTTTTTCCAGGTTTGCTGAAATGTCTACCAAGTGATACAATTGTAATAACTGCAGCAGACCGGTATAACCTCAATAATCCACTAGAATTTGATTTCACTTATCACAATATGATTAGAGGAATGCATTAGTCATAACTTGAATAAATTATCTCTTTTTGCACCAGTATTTTTGGGCCTGCTTTGTCATTCTTTTTGCTTTTTTCCTCCACTCCTCTCTTAGAAGTTGTCCTATTGTGGTAAAAGATTATCTTTGAATTTGAGGCTCTTCTTTTCAGGTTTGTCATACTAATAGTTTTTTTTGTAAGAGATGCAAATAGTTTGCAAGATGAAACATTGCAAAACCTGTTTCCGGATGTTCTATTTTTTCCTTCAGTTGTTATTTTTGAACCTATTTTGTTAATGACACACATATTTATAACTGGCCTTCTTTGAGAGGGGAATTAGTTCTAATGAATAAATAGAATAATTAATGTTTCTGCTTCCTTCTGCCCCAGGCTGGTCAGCTAGTCCAAGCAAAAGGATTTACGCAGAACTGTTGGCATAGATTTGAGTTATTTTCTAGCTGCCTGGTTTATATACAAATGTATTCTAAGTAAATACGTACTGTTCAACCTCTTCAGAAAACACTTATTACTGTAGAAAACTCTTTTGTTTATACCAGAACGTTCCTGTTCTTAGGATTTTTTATAGAAAAGAAATGAAGGCTTGTCTTTCTAAGGAATCAGGTAAAACCTCATCTGGAGTACAGCCCTCTTTCATTGATATCGAAACTACTCCCTCTTCATTGACCCACTTGAGAGAAGTTCAAGTATGGCATTAATGGATGAGAGACGAAATAAAAAAAATGGGAGGAGGGGAAGAGTATGTCATACAAGTATCACACCTATTTTATTTCTACCTACTTGGTATTTAGTAACATACTGGATGAAATTAAGTGTTCCTGAAGAAGTATAGCTTGTCCTAGGAACTAATATCTGTGACTTTCTGTCACTCTGTAGAATCATTTCAGCCGCTCACTGTGACTCAGCCCACGTAACACTGGGAAGAGGGGCTCTCAGCAGGAGATAGAAGGGAGCAGACAAGCATGAAAAAGACAAATACAATACCTAGATCTTTTAGCAGCTGAACACTTGGTGTAGTACTTTGGTGACACATGAACACTTGGTATGTGGATCAGAAAAGCTGGAATTTTTTTACCACTTCTCGTGGGTCAATGGGAGCTGAAGACAAGATATTGCTATTTTTCCTACTGCTGTTACAAGTAGTGACACCTACTTGGCTCTACAAAAGAGCTGTCAAATTTCAGTGGCCTTTTCCTAAGAAACAGTGCTTTGGAAATCCCTTCCTCAAGCATCAAGCTGTCTTTGGGATGCAAGGAGCTAACAGGGGCTGGCAGGGTACCCTGGATGTAAAGTATACACATTAAATCTTCTCCTTTGATTAGAGTTTCCTGACTGCTGGCAGAGAAACCCAAACTGAGCCCTGTGTTATTGAACCCAGTCATGAGGCTCCCAACTCATTAAAACTGTGGTCTTCAACATGCTTTGGTGGACCATTAGTACCTTGATGATTCTTTTTCCCATCCATATATATTTGACATGGTGAGCCTATTTTCAGAAATTTCTAGTGGTAAGCCTGCATGTTACTTTTTTTATTAGTGTCTAACATCATTAAAACAAAAACCCCCAACAATAAAAAAAGGGAACTCTATTGAAAATTTAATTGAACCACTCATTCATTTCCTTTATCCCGTGATCTTCTAGTAGTGTCTAGGGGTAACAGCAATGTGATACTTTAAAGTCCTTTTGTTTATTCCTTGCTACAGCAAACCATGCCTCAAGTTTACTAATTCGTGAAGAGGTGAAAAGCAAAGGCAGCTGAGGAGGGAGAGACATGTTGTGTGTACATGCTTCTTCTGCTCTACAATATTTTATCCACACAGCTATGTCAGTGAAGAGTGTAAAAAAAACTCGCATATTCTTTGCCAAAACAGCTATGCCAGCCAAAAAAACCCATGTGGACACAGCTATGCTGACAAAGAAGAGCTTTACGGGCTGACCTCTGGGTGTTTGGAGAAGTTGCATAACTATGCAGGCAGAAAAACCCCTTCTGTCGACACACTGTGCCTCTAAAGAAAAGGATCCGGCTGCCACAGCTAAAGCAGTGTGGATATATTTGCATAATTGCACCTGCAAAATAAGTCCTGCATCTCGGGCAGTGGTGAGGAAATTTAACCACAGTAGTAGAAACATTTTTGGTTATTTTAAACCTCTGTGAATACTGCTTTAGCACTAGTAAAAATTTGCCTATCACAATGACATCATCTTATTTCTAAAATGTAAAATTAATTCTACTTTATGGTGTTGGCTTTTTTTTTCCTATTTTGTCTCTGGAGTACCTGTACTACACCAACATCTATCATTAGGAGCCGGTTTTCTAGGTCAGTGGTTTAATTTCTTGATTATCATTTATAATATGCCACATTTGCTAATTGCATCCTAAAGTTCTAAATTTTCCTAACAGTTACTGGAATTAATGAAATATTTAGAAATATTTTAAGCCATGCCATTTTAGCAACAAGTTATACTATGAAAATATACATTTGTTTATGTACTTTTTGAATGCTTTTTAAAACCACAGCAGATAGAAGGTGAGTACTGGGGAAACTGGCGTCGTGCTGAATGTAAGTAATTTACAAAATACTAACAGGAGAATCCTAATAATTTTCTGTTGTTTTAAGGAGGCAGCTAAGTGAAAACCTGTCATTCAGCAGGGTTTGGAAAGAGTAAGCAAATTACTCTTTTCACATAATTGTATAGAAATCACTTCATGTTATTCAATCTACTCCATACTTGTTTTGTTATTTTATTTTTTCCTTTTCTTTATTCAAAATTATTTGTTAAATAGTCCTGCAAAAACCTAGAAAATATAGGTGTTTTTCTAGCCAGGAAGAATTTCCAACACTTCTATCTTCATTGTCCTTTCTTAACCAGGTAGTAACAAAAATATTTACTGCACTTTAAACTCTCATAGCAAGTGTTTTACTCCTACTAGTGATGGTGACATAGTAGGAAATCCATGTGCAATTCCCTTTCTCCCATGTTTACACACAAAATGAAAATGTTAAAAACAGTCAGCATCTCTCCTAAAAATACTCAGCTTGGGACTGTGATTAGGACCAAGATTTTTCACTTTCAAGACAGTGGTGGTTTATCTTCCTTGGATTTTACATTATTTATGTGTTTAAGCAGCTTAATGCTTGGAGATACCTAGGTTATATACACAAATATATACACATACACACGCATATATACACTTATGTATATGCATGTTAACTGGGTTTTAAGAAGAAAGGATAAACTATTGCCTCCAAGACAATGTGAAAAGACAGTATAAAAAACCTCTCTCCTGAATAATTTTCTGGTTAGAACATTTAAATTGTGCACAGTTTCCAGTCAGAGCTAGGCACTTACACAGGAGATCACTCTCTTACTTTGCATTATGGGCCTCATTTTGTCTCTGAGTAAGCTTCTTATCAGGGAATGGGATAGCAGTGGCTGGCTGAAAATGGTCACCAAAGATTGCAAAGCACTATTGTCACAAGGCAAGAATAAATTTGGAAAACAGATGAAAGGACAATAAGAGCTTTATTTTCCTCACATTGGTCAAAGAGAAGCCAGAGGTCAGAGAAGCAGGTAAAGTTTTTTCCAAACCTACACACACACACACACACTGTTTGTTAAATCTTGCCTTGCTCTTAATTTTTGAGGTCTAACAAAATCCTGTACTCTCGTCTCTGCACTGAGGAATGTGCAAGTAGGTCTGGCTGTGGGAAGACTCTTGTACTTAGAGGTGTAGGGCTCTTTCGCTTAACAATGAGGGTGACAAACCAGGTGTAAAAGGAGGTTTTGTACTGTTGGAACAAATTAGGCCACTTTTATAAAAGCAAAGAAGGCAGTTGAGATCCTTTGATATATCCATAGTACCAACATCCTGCAGATGTCTCACTTCAGTCAATTAATCAGCCATTTCCCAGAGCATGGCAATTGTTTATGCAATCCACTTTGATATGTTTTATAGCATTTCCTTTAATCCTCCCCAACTTTTCATCCCTAGCAAAAGCTTTATGGTAACATAAACTGTAATTGTGCAGTAAAGAAAATCGCCTTATGTTGCAGTCTACAACTGCTTTATCACCCTCATCCTAACACACATAACCTACACTCAAACAGCTAAATATAGGCTGGGAAGCATGCTGCTTTAATAGCACGTAAACTCAATGACTTCTTGACAAAGAACTTAACCTCTCTCAGGGACAGAGTCAGAACTGTCTAGGGGACCTTTATACTTCTCAGTCAATGACATTTATTGCCATTATAGTTAGCACACATTTTTTTGAATAGAAAATTTTTCATAAAGACAAAAAGGAAGACAAAAGCCCTTTATCCTCCCTGAGAAGATTTTTTTTTCAATTGAAAGCATTTTTAAAAAGTTTATACTATTTAAAGCCGAAGTATTTTTTCATTAGATTTCTATCTTTTTATTTAATGGAAATCAGAAATTTAAAAAGCTACAAGTTAAAACTTCTAAAAATATGAAGAGTGTATAAGAAATAGACCCAAATATTTTGCCTTGAAAAAGTAAAGTCATAAAAGTTTATCAGCTACTGACACTTCCTTTGATTTTTCTTTATATCAAAAATGCATTGGGATCTACCTTACCCCAACTATTTTCTGATCTGTTTTGAGGTACTGCCCTGTGACATCCCACACTGACTGGTAAAGAAGGTGTGTAGAGGGATGTTTGTAAGCATCCAGGCATCCTCTCTAGTGTCTGCAAACCCCCTCTGCTTCCTACCTTACAGAATAAGCCTGAAGTACCATTTCATGTTTTAAGTGTCGAAAACCACTGCGCTGAACTGTCAAGAAATAAACTTTGGTCATAAACCTCAATCTCTTCTCTCATTCCTTTTTCTCCTTTAACACTTGCTGGTACCACTAAAATCTAAGCCTGTGGAGAGATCCTCTAGGATTTATGAATAGTAGTTTTATGCAAATTATCTATTTCAACAGGTTTGATTTTGTTTAGACTTCTCCCCCTCCCAAAGGACAAATGAGATAATCCCTCCCCAGCACTTGGCCACAGAAATTAAAGATATATACCATCAATAATTCTATTCTTTACTCTAAGACTACATAACTTTTTGCGACACTTTTTTTCCCCCTTTTTGCTTTCTCCTTAGGTTAGAGAAGTGTTATGGATTAAATTTCGATCATTTACAGTCTTACTGTTGTACCCCATACTATACTACAATGATCCTTAATTGGCAGTAAATAGAGAAAAAGCAGTCATCCCTGTAAAGCAGCTGTTCTGTGGATGTAAGGTATAACAGCAGTGTGGAGGCTGTGGTAGGAAAGTTCCAGGTCACAGAGAGCTTGGATGGAGGACTTTGTCATACTGCACTAATAATAACTCCACTCCAAATTCGAAGGAACAGGATGGGCAGGAGCATCAGACAGACAGTCTCTCCTTTGGACAGAAATACAAAAATGAGACCATTGCATTCTGTGAGCTGGACTTGGTTCCCTTTTGTCCTTTACTGTGTTATTGGATAAACCTTAATGATTAGAATATGGACCATTATGCTGGCTTTGTAGCATTTCATGCTAGACACTTTTGGTATTGTTTTAGACACCACAAAGAAGAGACACCACAATAAGATTTGGACTTAGTAAAGCATATTTTGTAGTGTTTAGTGTGGGAATACTTTAGCCTGTTTTTCCATTGGGAATGCTCTTGCTTCTTGGTTAACATGATCTGAGAGGGCTACCATTTTTCAAATGGAAATAAATTTAATTCACTTGATAATTCCTTTTTCTTATCACTAGACAGAACACAAGTTATCTCTGAATTCAATTTGATTGAATAATACTGTTAAAAGACACAGAGAAAAAGGTATCCACCTTTTGTATATGACTCCAAATGTGCTATGTGCTCCTTTAATTCTCAAATATAACAAACCTGGATAGCTTTTCGCAGTGAGCAATTGCAACCAGGTGGATGCAAATTCATTGCCCAACAACAAATTAATTTGCATAGGTATGATACATCTTCTTCCCTTTCCCATTATGGTAATTGAATATTCATCACATAACAAGTGCAGTTAATTAGCAGATTATTCATTTACTGGACAAATAATGAGCATCTTATTCTGAACAAAGAAAAGGGATAGGAAAGCCAGAGGGAGAAAAAAGAAAACATACATTTTTATAAAGCTATTATTTAAATTAGTCTTCTTTTAAATAAGAAGACGAAAGGAATCACCGTGCTCCCACAGAAACCAGCAGTAAGCCTCCCAGAATATCGGTGGGGCTGGATTTCAGTCCTCATATTTCAAAAAGAGAATAATATTGCCATCACTTTAAAACAAAAAAATAAACTTTGTGACATGTCAGAATTTATTTGCATTTTCTTTAATTTATTATGCTGTCGTTTCCTAAAGTTTTTTCTCCAATTGCCTGTCATCATCATTCTTCAGTTTATTTTCTAATGTTTAGACTGTAAAGACCTTTCACAAAGGTCATTTTTTTCCCTTCTCTGTTTGTGCACAGTGCAGTCCTTGCCCATAATTCAGGTTTTTCCATAGTACATTCTTGTCATCACCAGCCAGAATAAAACACTTTATTGGTATAAATTGACATGTTTCCTTCAAGGGAAATGGAGCCAACTGAATTACCTTGATATTCAAGACTTTAATTAGACTTTAATATTTTTTAGTTTTTTTTTAATAGGTACTGTAAAATAACCTCAATTTCTTGCTGAGCAACCTGTTATCCAGAAATTTACCGGACTGTTCAGTGCAGAAGAAGCAAAATGCTTCTCTGATATAATTCTGCTATTGCCAGTAATCTTGTGCCAGATTTAATTGCATCCAGCATCTTTAAGCTGTGCCAAGAATAAATTCTCATTGAAAGCTCAGAGAGGAAAACATTTCAGTTCTAGATGAAGCTAGAGCTATATAGTGTGCAGCTACATGGCATGAACCCTTTGTGGAAGGTTTTCTCACGTTGTGATAGTTTATCATTAAACTACAACCTGTCAGCATCTGTCAGAATGGTTCCGATATTGGCTAGCTTTCACGACTGTGTTAAAGTGAAGGTATTGGACCAAAAAGATTATATACTTGAAGGAAATACTTGACAAATTGAGGGATTGAAGCAGAGAGCAAGGAAGGAGGAGGGAACATGGGGGAAAAAGGACAGAATAAAAAGGAAAAACAATAAAGCCTTCAGTAGGTGGATCCAGAAGTCAAGGGCAGGGGAAGTTGGCAGGAAGTGTCTACTGCTTTACCTTATCAAATGTTCCATTTTCAGTTCCAATGACTTGAGAAGTTCCTGCTCTCCAACAGATGAGGTTGAATTTTATTGAAAATCTGGAAGTAGCTGCATCAGCCTCCAAATTTATATTTAGCATCACTGAATAACTGTAGATTAGTACCTCATAATTTACTCAGTAATAATTGATAATGCTTTAGAGTTACACTAAACATTGTATCAAGTTTATAGAAAGAGAACGGAGAGAAATGACATCTTTAAATGTTTGAAGGGTTTTAGTGGCAGTGCAAGACAATTCTGACAACTGGTCTGATATCACTGCTGCAACTGAATACAATAATCTCTAGATCAAATTATGGCATATATCAGTTGCTGTGATTATTATTATTATTAGTGATTATTTTTATTTTCAACTTCCCCTGCCATAGGCTGGGCAGATTAGCCCACTGTCCAGGTTTCTTTCTGTCGTTATGAAGCTCCTTGCTCTGGGCAATGTGCAGAACTGAAGTTGCAGCTGAGAGATGGGACACATCACACCAAAACACCAAACAACACACAGCTCAGCTCCATGCTAAGTCCTGAGTTTGAGAGTTATTTTCTCTTCCCTTCTGCTTAATTCCCCACTCTACCAACCTGTGTTAACTGGAATAGCAGCAGTAGAAAGTGAAATTGCCTTTGCTATTTTTACATATGAAATAATGCTAAAAAAGTGGAAGATTGTGCCTATTTATTGGGATAAGGAAAAAAATCTCAAACCATTAATTCATTATGAGGACTGAGATTATTTTCTACACTTATTCTTCCACCATGTCTCTAATTATTGAGCTTTTTTTTTTACCAGTCACAGAAGAAGTCCAGTTTAACTAGGTTGGATTGATGGAGCCTTCTGCATATGGGCAGATAAATACCATTTCTGAAGGGAAGTCTCAGTAAGGTGAGAATTGGTCCTTGAGGCTATCACAGACAGACAGTCTGTACTTCAAAGTAAGTATAATACTTTTATTTCCATTGAAATTCTAATGCAGAAATGATTTTACAATTACAAAATTCACAATTAATGCTTGTGCCAGACACTAAATTAGATGAAAGTCATGACCAGAAATGGCTGGGAGCTTAGAAAATAAACTGTGTCTCAATGAGCTAATCTCTTCCCTTAAAATTAATATTTTCAAAAGGTAAATGTCAGTTTTGACATATAATCCTGAAGCTCTGTCAGGAAATCAGTCTGTGTGGCACTACTCTCTGACTTATCAACCACAGAAACTTCCAGAGTCCTAGTAAAAAGCTCTGATTTGAAAAAAAAAAAAGAAAATCGAAGCAAAATACTTCTCTGTCTTTGACCTCTATATTCTTCTGTTCTATTCTTTAAAAATGCTTAATGAGATAACAGACAATTTTATTGAATGAGAATTATTGTTTGGGTGCTAATAATACAAAGTAGTAGAAGAATTGTTTTATGCCCCTATAGACTTGAATATTTTTCTCCAGTAAAAAATAATGATTCCATAAATCAGAAAATGTTCAGTTATTTACCTGTTGCATATTTAGTTCATTTGGAGGGAATGGAAATTTACTCTGGCATGTCACAGCACTCAGTAGGGAAAATAAGCTTTGGAAAGTAATTAAATTGCTAGAATTTTGTGCTGTTACAGGAGGATGACAAGATTAGTCTTACAACTTTATTTAAAACTGTATTTTAATTCCAAGAGCAGATGCTGGATATGGCATGTCAGAATACACTTAACCTAAGGGTGATAGGTGGAAGAATAGGTTGAAAACTGTTTTCAGGACATTCCTTTTTGAGATACTAGTGGTGAGCTTCAACATGTTCAATTTATCCTCTTTGTCTCTAGCACTGGTTTTGGCTAGATCAGGATATAACCAGCTATGTCCTGGCATGCCACATGCTGGAGTTGGAATAGGCAAATGACAAACAGCTCATAAAGGGGAACAGGCAGTCGTGGTGAATGGGTTCATTAGCGATGTAAACGCAGCGTCTGTAGCCGACCGCCAGTGAAGAAGCCCCTGAACAAGTGCTGCTTGCTGGCAGAGTGCATCAGGGAATGAATTGCTTTGCATTGGCATTGTTTCCAAAAGCAGCTGCTCTGAGGTCCAGCCAGAGACAGGCTAGACAGGCATTTCCTTGTTCCTGCCTAGATCAACAGGAGTCCACCACCAACACTGTAATATAATATTAATTGAGCAAATCACTAAATGGAGATATAACAACTTACTTCAAACTTGTAAAAGGGTATCCACAAAGCCAAGCCTTCACTTATTATGCTGTTTCATGCCACCAAAATAAACTCCACTTATATCAAAGATGGATTGCACATGCAAAGAAGCTTTTTGAGAAACATGAGGAGTTTGCACATTGCAACCAGAAACTGAATGCCACTAATAACATGAGACAAAAATACTTCTTGGACAAACACTTCAGTTATAATCCACCACTCAGTCTGGCCAATTCCATGGCTTTCAAGATGCAGTTAATATCCTACATCAATCTGCATCCAGAAGATGTAGGAGGTTGTCCTAGCAGGATGCAAGTCTTGCTGCACAATTTCCTGTGTAGTTCTGTTAAAGAGAATGAAGCTTAAATGGTTGGCTCTGTGTCAGAAAATAAAGCTTCATGGACTTTTTTGAAATAAAAAAATAAAGAAAACCAGGTAATTGGACAGGTTATTGCACCTACCACGCTAACAGTTTTGTACTCAACAGCCTTGGCAAAAAGGGAGTTCTCCAAAATAGAAAATACATGGTTTGAGCCTCAGCTGCAGAGCAGGAACTTGAGTCCATCTCATAGAGATTTGCTCTTCATGGGGCTGTGGGTATTTCTCAGGATCAGCCCAGAAATCCCACACTGAAATTAAGAAACTTCTCCAACAGAAAGTACATTTTGGAACAGGAAATATTTTCGGGAAGTTGTATATGCAATTAAAGTATTCCTGAGCACTCCTTCAATTAATACTCAGACTTCACTGTTAGTGATCGTGAGTTGATCATTGTGGTCCTTTTTCTGTTCATTTTCCATGTGGGATTTGCAAGCATAAAAGGGGTTCAGGTCAGTTGCAGAAGGGAAAGGTGAGGTCAATTCAGGTATAGAAGGATTAAAAATGTGAATAATTTTCCTGCAGTAATATCTACTCTGAGCAGGAGAAGGGAAGTGCCTGTCTGAGGGGTGAAAAAACACCAGAAGTGGAGATTGAGGCAGACATTTAATGTTAAGGGGCTACCATGAAAATATGTGATTCATATCTCATCTGTTGAAACTCACTCACATATTGGTTACAGTTCATATGAAACCCTGTTACTTTCTCAAAGCCTCGGTTATTGCATAGTCATTTCAGATGCTGCTACTCTGGTTAATTGCTATCAGATGTGCCATGTGAAACTCTTGCCAGTTCAGCTAGGTGAAAATCTGGGAATGTAGCACATCCTTTAGATGAAAAAAAAATTCTGGCAGACAGAGAAATATATGAATGATGCACCAGCTTGAGTATTTAGAGCAGAGTGCAATATGAGAAATCCAAACTGAAATGTTCAGTAGCTGAGGATCCAGTATACAGACTGAATGAGCAGCATGGAAGTCATAGCTCTTGCTCAGTGACATCACTCACCTATATCCAGGAAAAATAAAATGTTAGACTAGGGATTCTGATCCAGGAGAGAGCCAGGAGAGGGAAGAACAGTAGATAACCTAAGAAAGCTAAAATAGTAAAGGGACCTGGGTTTAAAGACAACGTCATCTTCGTTATCCAGGAAAAAAAAACCAACAATCCAACAAACTTCCTCTGGTCTTATATTTCTGTTATTTTACTGATTTATGTTGCTATCTGAAGTAGTAATAATAGAATGTGAAAAGTTAAGAGTGTTGCATTTCTAAAAAACAAAGTTAATAAACAGAGATCATTTGCAAAGGAGATTGTTTCAAATGCATGCCATGTAGCACAGATGATCATCCTGTACTCTATTAATCTTGCTATACTTCATATATCTGAATCTATTGTTTGCATAGCATTTATTCTCTAATAAGGTAAAATTAAAATCTGTATCCCCAAGAGCTCAGGGAGGTCACCAGTGTGAATTAATCACTAACCAAGTAAAAGAGCTGTACTCCAAGGAAATTGTGATCAATTCTGATCTGCATATTAATTGATGGCTCATTCAGGAAAGTGTTAAAAAACAATTTTCAGTCAGACAAAATGAATTAATTCAGAGGAATTGTTCTTAAGATAGTTACATAGCTATCTATGTTGGAAGGGAAAATATTAAAAATCAAATCTACAAATATGCTGCCACAGAAAGAAAAAAGGAAACCACATGTCTGCCTTGCAAAGGGAAACTGGTCTGAGCAGATGCACATGTGTTTCCATCATCATATCAAAGAAGGGTACTTCAAAGAAGGGAAGACTTGGAATAGGGATAGATGTGTCTTGCAGAATACTACCTAGAAGGAATTAATATGCAGCAGAAACCCCACACAATTAGAAACTGCTAGGCAAAAGAAGTAGAAGTTTAACCAAGCTCTTATCTGCATTTTGAATCGGACAGCTTAATTCTTTAGAGAAGCACTATTTTCTATTAACTAAACAGACCCAGAAAACCCAAAGATTTTGTGACCTGAACTGTATGAAACATAATGAAATTCAGGATGAAATCATCAGTACTTTTCAGTCTACTCTAGTTTACATGTCAATGACTCAACTGCTCCATCAGCTTTCCATCTTGAAAGCCTAGCCCTTGCAATGTGTCCAGGCACTGGCAGAATCAGGTGGTTTCAGATCAAGAAAAGTGTGTGTGTATGTGTGTGCATGTCTGTGTGAGCTCATGTGTTTGTCTGTAAGATCAAAACCCTCACAAATGCACACCCCAGAGAGTGCTGTGTTTTCTCTCTCCTTCACAGTGAGCTAGTTTCAGCTAAAGAAATTCAGGTGCAGCAGCTACAGAGCTTAAAGGAGCTCACGACATCTTCAAGGATATTTGTGTCCACTTAAACCACCAGCAGGCAGAAATGTAGTGTGCACTTCAGAGAACCAAGTTCTTCCATTTCACCAGTCTGCTTGCACAGTGACATGATGGGTGCTGCAACAGAATTTGCTTTGTGGATCAATCTGAGGGATAGCTTCAGGGAAAATCTATGTCCCTATATAAAAATTGGAATAAAAATGGCCACTTGGGGCCATATGCTGTGTATCTCTGTCAGTAGTCAGTAACAAATCCTGGGCAGAAGATGTAAGAGGTTTGCATAGTCTTTCCTTCCAGCACTGCACATTTTCAGGACTTGTCAAACTAAGAGGGATAAGATGCATCATTATGTTTGATAGACTTTGATTGGTCCACTAATCATACTCCAAAATATTATCTTGTAGTATTCTGGAACAATTTACAGCTTTTACCTCTACATGACTATCTATCAGTCAATTCCAGACTGAAAGCTATGCTTTCAATGAAAACTTGGGTTTTAAAACTTCCGCTGGATAATTTCAGTGAATGAACATTATTTCCTCAGTATTGTTTTGCATTGGTCTTTGGACCAGTTCTTATTGATTGATAATGCTTTATTTGACTTTGTGATTGCTTCTGACACTGGACCCAGTGAAATAGAAAAAGGCCCAAGATCACATCACAGTTCTCTTCCTTAGGTGGCTATAGCTTGGATGTAGACAACCACAGTGAACAGCATAAAGGAAATTTTTTTTAAGACCTGAATCTCATGTTTCATTTTATTATCCAGTCATTAATTACGTCTGTCTGAATTTTCAATGTCTGCTTTAGCTTTAGCAATAGAAATTAACTACATATTGGCTTCAAGCTTTGTTATTCCACTTATTCATGTTTCTTTATGAGCTTGTTTAAAATTGATGGAATAGGGCAAGTTCTCACATAGATATTTTACGGACCTCCCTTAATTGTAAAATTTAGTGTGATTTTTGAATTTCTATAGTCTGTATGCTTTTACCCCTAGTAAATTCAACAAATAATCTGTAAAACTTTCAAAACATTTTGAAAACTGTGTATACTAAAGCAAGAATAACCCACAGGTTCATTGATGCCTCTAAAGAAATCTAATATATTGGAGATTTTTTGAGATTAAAAAATCCCATTTTTTGGTGGCACAATTTATGTTTACAGAAAGCACTTTGACTCTTCACCAGTACATTATGCTTAACTATGAATGGTTTGCAATATCAGTTTTACCACTTTTAGCAAAATTAAATAATACCTCACATTTCCCAGGTAACCCTGGAATCCCTCTGTAAACATCAGCATCACATTTTCCCTCTTCTATACTGCTCTGATCTTGAAGTGATATTGCCACATATATTATGCTGAAAAGATCATAATTCAGCAATTCAAATCATGCAATGCACGATTTGTCAGAGCCATAGGAACAGAGCAGGATTTGAGACAACAAGGTAACAGGAGTACATGTAAGAAGCAGGGCAGAAATAAGTACATAGAGATTTTTGCTGCAATAAACTGAGTGGGGTAGCAAGTTCTGAAAGAGACACCAGAGTGTTGCAAATGTCAAGGTGAAGTATTTGCTGTGAAAATACAGTTGCTGGTAGCTATGCTTCTATGATTCTAGGATTCTGTGTTAGAAAGATCAAGCACTTGCCCTAACCAAAAGAAAAGATTTCAGTCACTTAACAATATCAAAATGTTTTTCTTGAGAGTATGAACAATACTGCCGAAACATAGCCAAGGAATAGGCATCCTTTTATCTCCGTGAAATATGAATTCTATTTTTTAAACACCTAGCTCACAGCCATTTCTCAGTTTCATCCAAGAATTACCAAATGATCAGATATTTCATGGCTAATAAGGAAGAAATAGAGGTGGATAAGAAAGAATAAAGTCAGACTACCAAAAACAATAGTAATCTCTGGGCTTTCAACAGAGGGTGAGACCACTGGTGGCACAAAGAACTCTAGGGGCTGCTAAAAAAGTGTGCCAAGCAGTTGCCTCATATTAATATTCTGAATGCTCAACTTGAATAGAAAAGAGACATTCAAACTACTACCTTCAAACTTTCCCAAGTTCGCAGGATTAGAAACATCCATTCCTTTTCCTTGGAAGAGGAAATGTAGTTTTTCAGACATTGAAATAAATAAGGCTAAGTACATTTTTGAGCAGTCTGCCTCCCAACTGAAACTTTGTTTTAGGTTGCATCCTAGTATTTTATTTTAATTTCTTTAATATACACTACTGTAGAGAATCATTAAAATTAATAGATATTAACGCATCTAGTGCCAAGAGGAGTTTATCTATGAGTACTGTAAAAGTGTCTATTACAGTGAAACTATTCTACACCGATAAAAGCACAATTCAGATCAGCTAACTTTTATCTGCAAAGAAATCAGAACTAAATCCAGAATATAATAAGCTGCTCAGTCACTGAGACATGACAAGCTGTTTACCACTTATGAGAAATCCACTGATCAAAACTGTGTAGAATCTTCAGATATAAAGACCCTGCTGTTAGCTTTCATTTTTGATATTTGTTAGTTCTGCTTATACGGCTATAGCACAAAATAACCTGTTATCATTAACAATGTATTAGTTCATTCCAAAGAATGACACAGTCCAATGTACAGTACTGAGGCTGAGCAAGTTTCTTCAAGTACACTTGCTCAGACAGCCCTAATTCGAAACCAACAAATTTTAAGTCTTTCTTTAGGCTGAGGGAGGCTAGTGGGCACAGAGCAACAAATAAGGAATGCTAGGTTAAAAAGCACTTGGAGGGGTTAGGAATGTGACAACCATGTGAGTCAGATTTCCCAGCACTGGATTTTGCAAATGTGGTTTGGAAATGAGAAGACATTTTGAATGGCTGCCTATCTCACAAGACAGCCCTTTACACAAGGCCTCAGTTTTCTTGGGCTGTATTTCTTTCCTTCTCTTCTCCTGCAGTTTTCCCTCTCACTGTTCTGTAGAAGAGTTGCATGCACAGCTTGACAACTCAAGATTGAGGATGCTCCTGAAATCATCTGTGATGCCTGCTGGATATCAGCTACTGCTGTTTGATACTCAACAAATAGAATATTAATCTTTATGCAGCATAGCTCTAGGATCAATCAAGTAGGCTGCTGGGGATTAGAAGAGAGAAATTGTAGCCTCAGTTCAGAGTTGTTATCCATTTATTCTGGAAAGCTGTCACTGACCAGATGTTTCAGAGGAAGGAGAGAGAGACCCTATGGCACATGGACACTCTAAGGTGGTCAAAATCAGACCAAGGGAATTTAAAATAATATCTTCCTGTGAAGTTTTTAGAAAAGATATCTATCCCCCTCTTGAACCACAACCACAATTCAAGATTTCCATTCATTCTTGTTGCATAGGAAGCAGAAACATTTATCTGCTGTAGCTTGTCTTTCAATTATCATCACTTTGTGACAGAGTCATTATTTAAAACTGTTTATTTCAAATTATGTTTTAAAGTGTTCTGTCACCCTTAAGCAATTATAGAAACTTGAAAAATACTGAGTCTCATTGTAATGGTTTAGATCAAATGAGAAAATGATACTGATAACACCATATGATTTAGAGATAGGAAGTTCAAACCCAGTGGGAGGTGTCTTTCAATGCAAAATGCTATTTCTCGCAATAGCAAAAGAATGAATAAATGTTCAGTGGGTAATTATATATTTCAACCTAAAAATAATGAAATATTGTTTTGCTCAAGAAGCAAAAAAAAAAAAAAAATGAAAACAAATTTCCATGAAACAGCCTCTGATGTGAACATTACACACAGATAGAGAATTATTTTATTTTTCCTTCAGTTGATGTACAAATTTATAAGTAATGTCTTGGGATTTATTAATTGTCACACAAATCGAAATATATTTATTAAATTTAACATATATAGGTAGTTTAATTCATATTTGTAGTTAGATTTTGTCATTAAGTGTGAATAAGTGGGTTATAATGAATTTAAACTATTATCTGAATACTTTAAAATACACCTTTCTCACACACCTTTCTCATTGGCACCAGCCCCATCCCATGTGGCTTTTCATGCTCCGCCTAGGGTTAGGGTTACGCCCAGGGTTAGGGTTCAGAAAACCACAAAGCCCAGAGCTCCAGGCACACTGCAGCTGTAAAAGCCATGCCAAGGGGCGCCCGGGACTGCCCCAACCTGCCTCCCTCCACTCCTTTCTCTTTGGCACCAGCCTCACCCCATGCGGCTTTTAATGCTCTGCCTAGGGTTAAGGTTACCCCTAGGCTAACAGCTCATGTAATATGTTTTAGCAATGCATTTTGCTTTCACATACTGTACACATTAATTAATACACTTTATTAAAGGTGGAAAGTGAGCAATGGTGTGTCTTCCTTATTGTATGTCACTTGTAATTTTGTTTCTTTGTTTAGTATGTAACTAAAAGCATAATCAAAAACTGTCATGGTCAGGAAGAGGATATGTCTGAAATCTGAAGTCGTTCTGTCTCCAGTCTCAGACATGTCAGTACAAATGGTGTCACTGGAAAATTTTGTTATTATATGAAGTCTTCATTTCTTAAAGCCATGTCTCCCATACCACATATGCATCTAATGTTGAAGGGGAAAGAATGGCACCTCTAAATGTTCATGCAGATAGGATAGGGTCAAGGAAATGTGAAGCCTGAAGAATTAATCAACAAAGATCAATTTTGAAAACTCATGATAAACAATCATGACGGCCCTGCTGGCCGTACTATTTCTGATACTTGTCAGGATGCCATTGGCCTTGTTCAGCTGCTGTTGACCAGCACCCCCAGGTCCTTTCCTGCCAGGTCACTTTCCAGCCACTCTTCTCCAAGCCTGTAGCAGTGCCTGGGGCTGCTGTGACCCAAGTGTAGGACCCGGCACTTGGCCTTATCGAACGCAAAACCATTGGCCTTGGCCCATCAATCCAGCCTGTCCAGATCCCTTTGCTGAGCCTTCCGACCCTTGAGCAGATCAACACTCCTGCCCAAAGTGTCATCCATGAGCTTACTGAGGATATACTCGTTCCCCTTGTCCAGATCATCAACAAAGATGATCTGGGTTGGTCCCAATACTGTGTCTTGGAGAACCCCACTAATGGCCAGCTGTCAACCAGCACCCTTCACTCCCACTCTTTGGGCTCTGCAATCCAGTTAGTTTTTTAGCTCAGAGAAGATTGCACCTGTTCAAGAAATGGGCTGCCAGCTTTTCCAGGAGAATACTATGACCATTAGTATCAAAGGCTTTACTGAAGTAAAATTTCATCTCAATTTCCCTAAGAAGCCTTGCATAAATGTTACTTGGTCCCATGGTGTTAATTTTGTTGTTCATTTGGTGTTCACTTTTAAAGTGGTTTCAGACACTGCTACTTCACTGCAAAAAGCTTTTTCTTCCTCTTCTACATTATCTCTCAAAAAAACCCCCACCAATTCCCAAAGTTGTGAACACAAGACCAATATACTTCAAGTTTTCCACTGCAGCTCTATGCTTTCTAAGTGTTTCTGTACTTTGACATTGTTAATTCTCTCTCAGGCTTCCTGCTCCTGAGGTGTTTCAATGATATTGGAACCAGCCTTCTCATTCTGCTATCACTGGATCTTATTTTTCATTTTTCCTACATGGCCACACCTTCTGTTTTCTGAAGAGTATATTCTCAACTGAATAGACTCCATTTCACCCTT
The DNA here is from genome assembly GCA_013400955.1 of Drymodes brunneopygia. Taxonomy (NCBI): domain Eukaryota; kingdom Metazoa; phylum Chordata; class Aves; order Passeriformes; family Petroicidae; genus Drymodes; species Drymodes brunneopygia. The sequence continues at coordinate 195,323 of VZTZ01042551.1, forward strand.
CCCTAAAGCTAAACATTTTTTAATCTTTCCTTGTCTTTTTGTTAAAATTGCATATATTTTATCCAAGACACAAATACTTATATACTTTAACCCACTAAATGCTGCCTGTATAGATTTCACTCATTTGATTGTATCTTTTAATTTCATCTTAAAAAGTTTTTTTCACTTTTTCATTTTCTTCTCTCTTTGTAGCATAAACTATTGCAGAGCATATTTTGACTTTTGTTGCTTTGTTAAGAATGTTAGATGTAAATACATTATAATCACGGACATAATGGTAATAAAATTTTGAACTGAGCTCTGCACTTTACTCATTCCTTTCTTACTTTGTAAATTTACCTGTGAAAATATAATATTATTCCATTACAGGTGTCTTAAAGTGTATTTTCCTATCCTGTCTTAATGTTTCCACGTTAATTTAAGTGTGTCTCTCTTTGTGCAGCTGAATGCTCCTTTTATTACTCTTTTTTCTGCCTTGATGTGATTTCCCTTAATGTGTTTTAGCTACTTTCATTCTCCTGTCTGGCTCATTTATTGTACTGATCTTGTACTGTTTTTATTTATTCTGTTTGGGATTTGAACCCATAGGGATTTTTTGTTTTCCAGTTGGTGTAAAGACTCCTCTGCTCGACTCTAGGATTTGGTAGAATGGCACCTCTACCAAGAAAAAGGAGTGCCTTGTTCTGAGACCTTCTCCTCCTTATTCCATATCTCTAAAAATATCTGACTTCCTGGGAATAACTATCTTCTCATCTCATTGGCAAATGACAATCAAAATGATGGAATATCTGAACAGGAGAAAGAATGTAGGTATGTTTGTTTCCCAGACTCTCCACAGTCCCTGTAAAGGAAAAATTTGAAACTAAATTAAAGCCTGAGATACTACTAATATGAAGACCAGGCTTAATACAGACTGCTTTTTTTTTTCTTTTCTTCATTCTGGATAAACAAGAGAGCATTTCCTTCAAAGTGGAAAGCATTCTTAAATAACTATTGTATTTAGTTTATTTTCTAATAAAATATTTTGGTACAAGAAAAGGTAATGTCTGCAACAGTACTAAATAGCAGCTTTGCCTTATGACTCAAAAAAATCTTAAGTAAGAACACTTCAGTGTCAAGTTTTGAAACAATGATGTATGACAGTGCAAGGTGAAAATGTTAGTATAAATATAAATATAGAAAGTAATCAAAAATTATACTCAAACCCTCATAATTTTCCAATGTTGGAATACTATGATACAAAAATAAACAATAAATTTTTAATATAGTATATTTTCCTGAAATTGAGTTCTATGATAGTAAGTTATTTCTAATAAAGTCTCTTGAGTAACTTCATTGATGATTCATTCAACAAAATTTATCCTGACCAAGGGGTCTTAGCCCTGTTTTTGGTGTCCTCTCAGGCTGCTACAAGATCATGACAATCTTGTCTACAGAACAACTGAAGATTGTTCTCAGCAGGAATTATTTGACCACACCACCAAATTGAGAAAGCTGCCTTTCATGACGATGCACATGACTTGGAATAATTTAGACTAGGGTGAAATACAAAGCTAATTTTTTTCAGTGGTTGAATGGAGACACAATAAAATTGTGACTCACAGGAATGCTGGAAAGATTAACTAAGTTTATTATGCTTGGACAAGGTGTGGTTTAGAGAGCCCACTATCCCTAGTGTATGACATGGGTCAATATAACACTAACTCAGAAATTATACACTTACAAGGATATTTTGGAAACCTCAAACATGCTGGAACAGAAATATCAAAATGAGTTAACATAATCCCATCAAAGCAGTGGAAACAAGCACAACCATTCCAGCTGTTCATGGTAGTCTCAGCATTTTTTTTTTATGCTGTGAAGAAAGGTTTCAAAATAGGAAGTGTGTGAAAAGTCTTAGAATAGGTCTGAAGTGAAGATCTTTTTATATTTTTCATCCTACATCTGCAAAGGAAAAAAAAAGGAAAATAGAAAAAAGAAACACATTTTTATAAAGTGTAATTGTGATGTAATTTGAATGCCAGAAAGCTAGTGCCTAAGTGAGATGTTTGTTTCAGCTATCCCAGCTGTATGTTGCCAATGTAGACTTTAGTTTAATTGCAGGCATTCTTTAAAATAAATCATTATCTGTCATTGTCATTCAAAAATGATAAAACATTAAAATATATGCAACATTCAGCACTATTTAGACAGATCTGAAAACATTTTAAAAGTTTGTATTCTGTAGTCTTTAGATCACAGAATTTTATGCATTTTTTAGAAAGATCTTTTAGGGCAAAATATAAGCCAAATTACCCATAAAAATGTTGTAAGCTGGTAGAGGAAAAGAGGAGAAGCCTTCTCACTTCCACATTTGCCTGAAACTGGAAATGTTACAAAGACATTTAATTGTCATTGCATCAGGCTGTATTTTCAGCCAACGAATTTCACAGAGATGGTGAGACATCAAATAGCATCTTTCCAAAACGGAGAAATCCAGAAGTCCCCAGCTAGATATGATAAAGGAAAAGTGGATGTGGTTTCTTACTTGGCACTTTAGGAGAGTCATATGCATAACAAAAATGTTCTCTAATGATCAAGAATGACCAAACACAAAATTAAGGGAAGTATATTTTGGCAGCCAATGAAAAATTTCAAGTTCCTTTGTGTATCATGTAATACAAATATAACATAACACAGAATGGTTTGAATTTGATTGTGTGCCAGCCAAATTTAAAATTATCAGATACCTCCCCAACTTCTATCTTTTTCTTCTGAGCCAGTAGTATTGTTTCTGTACCAGAAACTATATTCTGTCTAAATATTCTTTTTCCCAGCTTCTTTCCTATATATACACTTACTACCCATTGCAGGAGCAACTAAAGGACTAAAGCATGTGGAGGGACCCAACTGAAGTGGAGTCACTCTGTAACTGAGAAAGGTGAAGAGCAGCGGGTCATGGATGCTGTGAGCAGTAAGTGGATTCATTTGGTGATCATGGGATTTACACAAAATATGTGTGTCACTCTGGCTTAGTGGTTCTGACATGTTGCTCCATATGTTACCTTACTGTTGATTTAAGAAAGTTTCATCTGTTGCAGGAACTTTCCCTCAAACCTTTTTCCATCTTAAAAATCAGAAGAAAAAAAAATCTGTTTTCCTGTTTCATTCTTTATCTAACCCACCTGCAGATTAAAATATAATGGAGCTTTGCATAACATTTTAGAGCCAAGATATACTGAAACTAATTTTGCTTAAAGCAGAACCACTTACACATCTACCATCAGCCCTTTTTGAAAGACTGCAGCAGAGGTGTGAGAAAGATATTCTCCTTTTCCATATAAACAAAACCACTTTCTTATAGCCACAAGTAAGCTAATATTCATTATCACTTGGTAACATAATTTATAGCAAGTATTCTCACATGGAAATGTTCATGCTTTGCTCCAGAAATACATTGAATATCTTCCTCACACATCATAGTTTTCAAATCATGTTATTTAGAAGATGTTTGGTAAGATTCTAAGGATGACCTAATTAAGAGCTTCTAACTGTAACTAGGGATGCTTTTCATCAATATTGCTTTTCCTGTAGCTATCTATGTGCAATCTGTTTCATTGCAAATAGTGATTGGTCTGTTTGTACAGCACCAATCATGTTAGACCTGATCTAATTGGAAACAAGAGGTGAATTTGAATAGTAAAATAGTATTCACTTTATGAGCTTCAGGGATAAGTGATTTTTAAGGTAGCAATGATTTCTCCACAGCTAGGATAGCCATCAGATCTGCCAGTTAAAGCAGTTAGTCTACCTAACTGCTCACTGTGCCAGGGCAATTTCTCAAGAGGTTTTTGTAGCGCAGTCTGCCGGAAGAAATGTAACCCAGACTCTTACCCCATGGAGCATTGTCCCAGTGTGCTCCTCCTGGAGTCAACCCAACCTTGCTGTTTACACTGATATGCCAAGCCCATCTGGTTTCACTAAGTTCCTCTAGGTTTTACAAGGCTCCAGCCAAATTCTTTGGCTCCAGCTTGCAGAATGTGCTTCAATGGCAGAGGATCTTTGTCTGCTATCACTTTTTGGAAATGGATCTCTAGCTATAAAAACAACTCTGAGTCCCCTAGGGGTCCCTCTGTATCCTTAAAAAGCTTAGCTTGGTTCTTTCTTGGATCCTGACACCTGGATAGTTTTAGCACTTTAGTATAACTTAAAACTCTATGAAAAAGAACCACATGCTTTTAATTCTTTGGTAGTTTGGAACTCTGAACTGTGTGAGTGCATGTCATCTGAAGAAAGGAGAGCAAACTTTTCAAGAGACTTCTAAACCAACATCTCTTCAGTTTGGATAACCCAGAAAACAGCAGAAGCAAAACCAGTAAGCATCTACTGACTTTTTTTCATTCATTGTTTTCAGTCACTGAGATAGAAGCAAACTTCTGAAAAATAGTAGTTAGTAGTGCATACTTTTTTTTTTTTTTTAAGGAGCAATTAGATTAGGACTTTTGCTTTACATGTAGTTTCCTATTTGAAGGCAACATTCCTTTGCACATCTGGGCCAGCAGTCAGTAGACCTCTTCCTACACAAGACACACTCTCTGATGGATTCACTTACAAGTTCCCCTTCTCAGCTCTTGTGTTTTCAGACACTTAGCAGAGCTATCTGCCTTTTTGTTTTCTTTCTGTTCCCTGCAGTGGACCTAGAGAAAATTGCTTTTGCTGAGGATGCTGTCATTGTATTTCTGTGTTTTGGCAAGTTATACTCATGTGCTGATGGTCACCAGCAGGTGTTCTGGAAGACTTTACTGTGACTACTTTATAAGCACAGAAGTCTTTTATTGATTATACCTATGACACCTTTGGGATAAGTAAAAATGCTTTTCCCAGATAACTGATATATGTATAGATGTATATACAGATACACATAGAAAATTTTAGGTAATATGGGAAGAAATCAGGCATCAATATTTGAATCTTTGAGGCTCAAATTCCAGTTAAATTTGAATTTCTGTGACAATTTTAATTTTCCTCTCAATATTTGCTTTATCCTATGACATAAAAACTAATTTCATTTTTTTTCCTTCCTTTTTTTTTTCAGTCAAATATAAAATTGGGTTTGAAGCCTTTCCTGATTTTCTAAAAATGTCTCTATGTTCTTGGAAAGTTATACATATTTTTTTCACTAAAGCAATAATATCAAAACCAAAAAGAACTGTATGGACAGGTAGTTGGTAGCTGTCTAAAACACCAAGTAGAATAAAATAATTTGTGCTGAGAATGTAATTTCCAACCTAGATCCATTTCAGGGTTTGCACTTAACAGTCATGTAAATGAAACCAAGAATGAACTCTTCCCAGGAACAGATTAAGAGCCATGGATGGTTCTCAAATAATTGTAGAGTAACCTTCTCTTTGGCTGCCCTCATAACACAGTAGAAAATAACACCTGTTTCAGCTTTTACCATGCTACCTTTCCTTAATACAGGAAACTCAAAATCCAACTAGTGGAAACATTCTTGCTCTAACTTCTATGGGTGAGAGGAGATGTTTTATTTATTTTCTGATATATTTATAAAATGTCTGGCATCATAGACAGATCATATGGTGCCTAACCCTATCATACCAGCTAACCCAAATCAGATATCAAAAAGAACTAAGATTCCAGGGAAATAAACAGGGTCAAAATTATGCATATTAAGACATTCAAACACTTATCAAAGGAAGATTTTTAGACTGCATTATCAAATAATCTCTATCCATTGATTTCTATAGAAAGAGCAAGAAGATTCTGATTCTACTGGACCTGTAAGATCACAACAGTGGTTATGGTATGACAAGCAACATAGGAGACAACCAGAAACATGTTTAAGGTCCTAGCATGTTGGTAAGATCTGCAAATACGTGGGACAGAAGTGAAACCACTTCTAGAGTTTTAATCATTTAAGGTAGGTTTCCTATGGTGTGAGTATTATATAGTGTACAGATGTATTATTCACATTATATATTTCTATAGTATTCCTGTTCCAGTAAAAGTACAGAATGTATAATGCTCCCTTAGCCAACATTTTTCAACATCTTTCTGTTCCTATTCAGTGCATACTCCTGCAAGTTATCTACTGAACACAATTTTGACCTGTTCCTCATGTTATTTTTTCTACAGTGCTTACCACTGATACATATGAGTGCTTCATAAACAATTTCTTTATCAACACAGCACCTCTGTTGAGAGCATTGCCTCTTTTTCATGCACAGAGAACTGAGGAACAGAGATGTAAACGTGAGAAGTGTACTTGAATGTGGAGTGGCTAATCTGAGATGTTTAAAATGTGATTATTTGCATCTTAAGGTATGACAGAGGAGTCTATTTAAATGTGAAGCATAGCTTTAGCTACAAACAAGAGTGCTCAGCATTTCTACAAAGCAGGTCCCAAGGTGGAGATGGATGCAAAGAAGACAGGGTAAAAGTGAGTCTGTGCCTGTGGGGACACACGAGCCCTTTGGCTGTACTTTGGCTCTGTGGCAAGAGCCTTCTTCCCCTCCTTGTCTCAGCATCCTGGGAGACAGCAGGGGAATATGGTCTGGAAGGAAACCATGTCACATTCAAACCAGGCACCTTCCTGGATGACCTGAGCATTCATGAGAGCAGAGTGAGTGTTATTAATCCCCTGTTTAACATTAGTGGCTCACTATGAAATCCTTGTGAAAGATAGGGATAATATTCCTTACAATGGGAAGGCAAATTTACAGAAAACATTTCACAGTTTTTAAAAGACTGCTGGACATACTCACTTGGGTGTCCAAAAAACTTGGTTGGAAAAGGCTGGAAATTGTGGAGGCAATGGTCAGAGTATTTTTTGATTGTTTAATGCTGCATCCTGAAACCTTAATTTTCATTCACTAGAATTGACATGAAAATATAAGTAAAGCATAAAAATTGGCTGTATTGGACTCCTTCTCTACAAGAATTGAAAAAGTATGAAACTTTTATGCTTTTTTTTATAAACAGAGTTTAAAAGAATCACTGATGTTTCCCTTGATCTGCACATGTTGGGGAAGAATGTTCAAATTTGCTTACAGGAATCCTTAAGAGCTCACATACTCTCACTTATGCATAGCAAGTGCTGCCAATGGTTTACATTTCATTTAACAGCAACATCCCAATTAAGAAAAATGACCTTCAGTGCAGTTCTGAACAAAAATATTGACATGCTTTGAAAGAAAAATAATGGAAAAAATACCTTCATTTTCCAACAGTCAAATTTGGGTCTTCTCTCTGTAATATTTTTATGTCTACAGCAATAGGAAAATATTTATGTTTTTCATTTTCAGTCCAAGATAGCCATGCTGAAAATATTATCATAAATGAATAGGTTAATTGGTGCATGATCACCTGTCATTTTACAGGATTAAGATTACCAAAAATATAATTGCAGGAGAGGGAGAAGCAAAATCCTGTACAAGTGCTTAAGACCCAAATCCTATGTGCATCCAGTTTGTGACAGCCACAGTGGCACCCAGCTCTCCATGCTCCTTTGAAAACCCCAGTCTATGTCTGTGCATACAAAATATTTTCTGTGTTCAGACATTTATTAGCACTGCTCGAACATTCTGTGTTTTTTTGCTGTACTTCGCATCATTCCAAGTGATTTTTTAAACCCTCACCTGCCTCAGTGAGTGTTGCCAGCTGTAGTTCAGAATTCACCCGTGAAAGCTTTTTAGGAGCAATGAAAGAGGAGAAGAGAGCAGGATGCAGATAAGCCCGGCATCCAGGCAGGCAGGCTGGGGAAGGTCATTTGCTGTCGAGTGCTAGGGACAGGAAAATGCCAATCCCACAAAGGAATGCTGCTGGGGACTGAGGGAGGACAGGAATCACTAGGTGGCAGAAGCGCTCCTTCTGCTGCTCCTCCTTACCCGGCGTGGTGTGGGCTGTAATTAGGTCAGTGTACGGTGAAGTAGGACTGGGTGATAAATAAAGTAGGTTTTCTCTCCTAGTACACACTGCAGCTTAATTTCGCTTCTTTTTGGGTGGTGTTACAAGGTGGATTAAAACTTTTAAAGGGAAAAAAAAAAGCCCTCTTGCCAAACTAAATGAAATTTAAACTCACTGAGGAGTAACAGCAGAAAAGGAGAAATAAAAAAAGGGGAAAGATGACTCCTCTCCGGTGACATTGATATTCTGTTCAGAAGAACACTGAGGAGGGGGAGGGCTGTGCAGAGATGTGTGTTAAATCTAAAATCCAAACAGGCAAAATGTGCAGTTTTGCCAACTCTGGTGCAAAGCAATAACATACACTTTTTCCTTGAGGTATTTTTGTAATTTTGCGAAGAAAAAGGCAGTTTTAGTCAGCAAAACATGACTGATTTCCCCTTTCAGAGATCAGAGTAATGTATCTCACTATGGAGGTGGTACTGAAGGTCAAAGATGAGATAAGATCTCCTGCATCACTTAATCTCCATCTAACTGGGAGCCACATTACCCCAGAGCTCAGTGTCAGCTCATGGAAAGGAAGGTACAAGTTGTCAGAACAATTATTACAGAATGTGCTTAATCAGATTCAGAAAGCTGTTCTTTCTGGGTTAAATCATGTTAAGGACTCAATACCATTTCCAGAGAAGTCAATGCAAACCTTCATCTGATTTGACTAAGATCAGATTTTGCCCTCAGTGCAACATCTAACTTTCCAAAAGACATAACAGAGAAGGAGATTTCAAGACGAAGATGACAGAGGACAGAAATTATCCTCTTCCTCTCTAGGCTTTCCACCCCTATACATCCATTTTTTATTACTTAAAATAGAAGATCATCTGGCTGAAAGGAACAACATAAAATATCAAGAAAGTAAACAACAAAATATGTGCTAAAAGATGATTTAGGCAGAATCTGAAATTCTGTCTAGACCTAAAATGGTGATGTTTAAATATGATGCTGCAAATGTATCCTTAGAACAGGAGCCCTGAAAGATCAGATCACTCCTCTTTTTCATTCTCCAGGTGCTTACTTGTACTGTTTTGGCTTGGGGGCTTAGGTAAACAACTCTTGCTTAAAACCCTGTGGGAATTTAAAGTAGGTAGAATGCTGCAGAAAGTCACAATTTGTTCAATTTATTTAAGTGTGGACAACTTACTTTGACAGGACCTGGTTTCAACAACGCACTTTTATTTACTTCAGGTTTTAAACACAGTAAGGCATTGTGCCTGTGACCACTTAATATAATATCCTAATGATCCAGAGTGAGAGGACAATTTTAATGGCATCAGATTTAGTGTGGGTGAGGATGTTTGGTAAATCTCAGTTCTGGCCAGTGGGAACTGCTAGAACCATGTCTGATATGCAGTGGGACAGTGTCTCCGCTGAAGAGTACTTGTCACCTTCTGTTCACAGCCACTCCTGGAGTGGCTTCCTTGGCTCTCTGAGTTATCGTATGGCTTTTGACCAAATGAATTTTTTTTTTATGTAGAGCTAAATCGGTTGGACATTCCTGGCTTAACTGTTTGAAGATTCACTTGGAAAAGAGGAGCTCTAAATCCCAACTTCAAGTGGATGAGATACCTACTTTTATTCAGAGTTTAGTTTTTAATCCCCTTTCTACACAGAACTAGTAGGGATCAGCCTACAGCTTAGGGCACTTTGGTGAGGAAAACCTCAGCCCTCTTTCCACCTTTCGTTACCCAAGCTTGAGCAGATCTCTGAGTTTCCAGGTGAATTCTCTGTCAACTAAACTGCTCTCTAAATGGTGGGCACAAGTCTTATAAATCATCTGGCTTCTAAAAGCAATGCAGTGAACTCTGCTCTTTCCAAGGGTACATGAAAGCAAACATTTCATGGACTCAGGTTTCCTTTGTACAAATGAAGCATGGGAGCTGATATTTCCCTTGCTTAGTACTTTTCTGTGATATCTGTTAATTTTGGAAGAGATCACATTGCACTGTATATTGCATAAATCCTCGTGGATACCAATTGGATAGCAGTGCCTGGAAGACATTGCTATCTCTCTCTTTAGAGATGTTAAGTCCTGTATTGGACCTAAGGCTATGACTTTGTTGTTTATTACAGTTAATGAATTTAAGTAGGACACCAACTACATTAGCATATAGATGCTGCTGTGAATTTCCGAGTTTTGAATATGTTTCAGACAAGAGGGAAAGGTACCACATAATCCTGGTATCTATAACACCATTCTCTCTGAGATATGGGTGGATATTCTGTGGTGGAATCATAGTTATCACAGCACAAAAATGCTGTGGGCCTGAAAGAGTGTGTTAATATTAGACACATAATTCAGACCTTCAGGTGGAGACAGCTTTGAAAAAGTTAAAACAGTGTTAAAATAGTACTGTCCCTCAGTCCCAGCATCTTTATTTCTCATGTACTTCTTATTACACAGGTATGAGCTGCAAGCACCTGTCTCAGAGAAAATAGAACTAAAGACCCAGTGCAGACCTAAAGGCTTTCTCTAAGAGCTTACCAAATTGGTTTCACTCTTGTGTGTTTCAACATCAAACAGCTAGCAACAACACAGCAAAGAAACTTTATTGCCTGAACATTTGGTCAGGTATGGGAAAGATCACTTTCACCAGTGTCATTACAGTTGTCCATCTCCAGCAATAGCTGGAGACAACATCTAAAAATCTGGAAATTATAAAAAGGGAATTAACTGCTTTAATCTGGACTGGTTTAATCAACCTCTAGACTTGCTTGAAAATGAGCTATGTTGAAGACTATGCTCCTTCCAACAAGTCTGGTTTTACCACCAGCTCAAGAAACATAGAAAGGTTAAAAATGTTTGTAACAATAGATGTGGATAGTGGACTCTTGCCTACATGTGCTCCCTCACCAAATGACAATAGTGGGACAGGAGAGCCATCAAAATTTCTTTCTTAGAAATTCTTAGTGTAAACAAGAGCTGACTGTGGATTTAGAACGCTAAACTTATTATTTGACAACTTAGATCCCAAAAGGATTATTTTTGTTACTACTAAGCTTGAATCTGATGTAGAATGAGGGTTGGATATTTTTTTTCCTTGGTATTTTTAACTGCTCTTGAAAACATTTTGTTGAGTAGTAGGAGTGGTTGGTACATTTCCAATTTGGAACTGCTTAGCTCATGAGTTCATAAAATAGCTGCTACAACTGAAAAGTACTGCAACAGCACAGAAAAAGAAAATATAAAGAAAACTCTGCAGACTTATAAACACATTATTTTCTCTTGTTAATTGAGGTCCAGATGTTGAAAAGAAAACACATGGACATAAAAGAATTTTGGTTACTTTTAAACAAAATGAATGTATTTTAGTTCTTTTACTTGAAGGGTGTTATAGAATTTATAATTTCTATTTTACAGTTGTGTTATATGATGCACACTAAGAGTAAGTGCTATGTTACAAAATCAGTAGTACAAAATAAGATGCATTTAACTTCATCATCTCTACTATTTTCCCATAAGAATAAAATCTTTGTGGTAAGGGAAGAATTTGTGTATTGTGTATTCAGTGCTCTGCTTCCTTATGAGAATCAACTCAAAACAGAGATGCCTGATCTTTCAGGCAGTGCTAGCCACAGAGTCTGTGATGGGACCATGTCAGTGTCTCATGCTGTAACTTCTCCTCAGCAATTTGTCATACCCTTGCCTCATGATCTGGTGTACACATGTGCATTGCAGAAATATCATGAGTAGACATACAGCACCTTCCCTCTCATGATATTTTCCAAATCCATAAAGGCTTGAATTATCGCATGACCAGCTGTGTGTATACTCACCACTCCCAGTGTCCTTGCCAGATGTGTAGGCTTATTGCAGAGGAGAACTCTGAAAATCACATACAACAGGAGAAAGCACCAGCTTACATGCCAAAGCTGGGCTGCTCCTGCCTCAAGATGTCTATTTCTATCCTAGAAAACCTGTTCAGTGCACAAACATTTTGGGATGGCATAGTGTTCTGACTGTCACATCAGTTTAAGCAGATGTATTTGTTTCCATTTATAGAACAAATGGACTTTGCTGATAAAAGATACAGCTACTTGATTTCAAAATCAATTTTATTGTGTGCCGAACAGGTGAATATTGGTCCACTCATTCATGAATTACTACATGGGAATGAGATGGTTTGTTCAGCAGAGATATCAAACTGTGGTGAACAGGTTGCTGCAGTTTTAGTGATGAACTTAATTGGCGTCCAGTGACAATAAAATAACAGAGGGCACTGCAGGTCAAACTTCAGCTCTATCAGCAGATCCCAGTGGGGAATCTTCCAGAATACCTGCTGCACTATTGTTCTCTCTATTCAGTATGATCAGCATCTTCCTTTCTGATGAACACCAGGCATTTTCTTTTAAACCAAAAAAACTCACAAGGGGTTCTATGTGCCAGGGTGGTGTAATAAATGATTTGCATAAGAAAGAGTGATTAGTCTCAAAATACCTTCTTGAAAAGCAAGGAGTTGAATTTTTGTCTTTAATGATAAAGAAAAAGTCTCATGTCACACTCTGTATCTCATTGTGAATCTCCTATAAAATCTTTTGATTAGAAAAGCAGAGGATAATTGGCATGACAAAAACAAGGACACAAGTGAGGCATTATGTGCTGTTTCCACAAATATTGCTTCTAATTGTGTCAATTAAATTATCTAATTAGTCTACAGTAAATCACTTGAACACACGCGTGCACAAATTCAAAGCATATGTTTCTACAGAGAAACTAATAGTTCCTAAAGGGTCGGAGCTTAGGAAAAGCCATCAGACATGGCATGAGCAAAGCAAATATCTGATTTTAATTTTGATAATTATCAAACATACCTAAGTATTTTACAGGTGGTCCTGCTGCCTGGGAAGTGATCTGATAATAAACTTTACACATAACATGACAAAACCAGTCCCAAACATATCCTGAACATTCTAGGAAACAACCCCAAGCCATGGCTGTGTCATGGCAGGGCTGAGCACACATTACAAAGCTTTTGTGAAAGGCAGGCCATATGTGCTGGCCTGTCCCCCCTAAGTTTGGAGCAGGGCACGCTGACCTGTAGCTACTGCACAGGCAGACCAGTAGAGGTGAAACCTGTAGCAGTCAATCAAAGGTTCTCAGGACACCATCTCATCCACTGGGACCAGCTGTCAGGGAGCAGCCCATGCCCAAACCATTGAAGCCTCTTGCAGCCCCCAAGGCAGATGCCTGCTGGGAACAGTTGCTGGCCCACGCTCACTCCCAAATGTGTCCAGGAGGAGTTTAGGAGAGTGGGAGTTCACACAGGCAAAACTACCTAGGGCTGTTCTGTCATTTGGACTGGTCAGGCAGTTCTGGGGTTCTCCAGCACTTTTACGTTGCTTGGGCACAAGCAGTCAATGACATCTATTTTACTCTATGCATGATGCACTCAGAGGGTCACCACCATTTTATAGAGAAACCATAAGTAGATTGCAGACATTGAAATCCTAGGTTTGAGTAAGAGCTTCAATCCTTCTCCAGTCTCAATCCTTTATCTACATAAGATCTTCATCTGTTGCTAGAAAAAGAAGCCTTTAGCTGTGGCCTCCCTCCTGCTGTTCTACACACATGCATTCCCCAAACTGCTAGGCCAATAATCACCTTCATTATTAAGATTTCACCTTAATCTTTGGCAACATCCTGAGTAAGATGTGTTGCCATGTATGGAGAATAAGAATGGCCTTAGAAGATTAAGGACAATGAAAAATTTGCATTCTTTTATTCAATATTTTCTGGAAGCAGTTGTTTCCAATCATAAGTACAACATATAAAATAAACAAGGAGTGTCCAAAGAGTAGTTAGATACAGAAATTTTGAGGAAGTCAGTTTGGAAGAAGCGTCTGGAGGAGGCTGTCATTTTTAATTTGTCACCATTTGTTGTTATTGCTCATTGAAGTTTTGTTTGTCACATTTCATATGTTTAATAAGAAATTAAATTCTTATTTAGTTGTGGTGTGACAAAACTGCCTGAAAAACACAAGCACACACATATATTTTACAGCTGACCAAATTAACCCTTTTGTCTGTCAAGGTGTCTGAGTATGATATGCTCTACTGTCTTTAAATATAACTAATTTTTAATATAAGCATGTCTTAATACAAACTCAAAAGCTGAATCTGTATAGAATATTATTTAAATTGTATCAAATGATAATTGAGAGGAATTTGTAAGTGAAAAAGTGGAATATGAGCACAAAAATAATTTGGATCCCTTAATCATAAATTAATATTTTAATCAAATTTTGAAGCTGCAGAAACACCCTCAGTAGTTTTAAGACCAAGTGTGAAAGAAAATTGTTAAAACCTGTGAATCGTTAGAGCCTTTCTCAGTGCTGAAAAGAGTTTTGTGTAAGAACTTCTGTCTTCCATTCCATAATGAGACACTCCCCATCAAAAATGGTTATGTACCCACAAGTCAGAGAATTTCTTACTCTCTTCATAACTAAAATTATTTCCTCAATTATTGTCTGCAGTGGAGGCACTAAAATTTTGAAATCAGATCTAATCACTAGACAGGGACATTTACAGTACATAGAGATTCACAGCAATTTTATGAATTGGATCATTTTTCCAGAAAGCTGTAATATCTGTGTGTGTCTCTGTCTATAAGTGCAGGAGGCTACTTCACAGAAATATTAGGGTCTAAACTAAGTGCTTATCTAACTTCTTGCTATATAAATATCATACATTTACATAAACTTGAGAGTGCTCATGTTTTAGGCCACGTAACTTTGCTTTTTTAACTGAAGATCTTATATAATGACACTGTTGTTCAGGAACAAGGGTTTATTAAAACAGTGTTTGTAGATGTGCTTCCAAGGATTGGGTGGGTCTTGTAGAAAGAAAGAATAAATCTTGAGTATCTGTATTACCGGGGAAACACCCTACACCTTCAGCATGGTCAGCTCTCTCTGAACAGTAACAATGAGGCTTTGTTTCCCTCTCAGTTATGTCATTGTTGCAAAGCTTAATTTTTCATTTGTTATTTTTTACCCTGTTTTCAGAATCTGTACTTGTTAGCAAAGCGAAAGTGAAGTGTTTGATCATCCAGGATAATTATGAAAGTAGATGTTTTAAGGGAGAGAATTGGTTTTAAAAAGTGAGCCAAAATTTTATTAGCTTAATAATCTTATCTGCATGCTGACCATCAGATCTAGGCATAGCCTTGGCACCGTGCTTGTAACCACAACCTGGCAATATTTTTGTTTTCTGCTACATCCTGCTCTACTTAGCACCTGTTAAACTGCATCTGGAAGACTGGTCCAGTTTCAGGTGCCCTGGTAAAGGAAAGACATTAGTAAACTGAAGCAAGGTTTACCAAGATGGTCGGGGATGGAGCATGCAGCTGTTGAGGAGAGGCTGAGGGAACAGAGGTGATTCAGCTTGGGGCAGAGACAGATTCAGAAGGACCTTACAGCCACCCTCAGCATCTGGGAGGGGGTTGGGAGGGAGGTTCGGCAAGAAGACAGTATTGAGGCCTCTAAAGTGGGGCTTGGTTGGAGGGTAAGAGACAACAGACTGGAGTTGGAAAAACAGGCTTCACTAGATGTCAGAAAACACTTTTTTCACCATGACAGCAGTCAAGCAGTGGAACAGATTTTGCATTCCCCACCCTCAGGTGTGTTCAAAATCTAACTGGATAAAATCCTGAGCTACCTGAGCAGCTGACTCTGTTTTGAGCAGGAGATTGGAATAGAGATTGCTCAAGATAATTTCCAGCTTGAAGGATTCTGTGATCCTGTGATTCTATAACTTCAAATAAAAATGATTTACATATGTTTATCTGCAAAAAAATTGACCTGGAGAGCACTATTGGCTATTCACTCCTAACAGCTTAGCAGTTTTGCACAATATTGAATCATAGTATCATTTAGATTAGAAAAGACCTCAAGGATCATGGAGTTCAACTCTTAACTTAGCAGTGTCAAGTCCACCACTAAACCATGTCCCTGATATACCCCAGTGTGGACCACTGTTCATAAGAAATAACTACCTCTTGAAAAACAAAACCAACCAAACCACTGTACAATACTAAGGCAATGTAATCACAAACAAAAGTCTATGCATTTTATACTGTGATATCTTGGCAGAACATGTGTTACAAATGAAATCAAGATACTTTATGCCTTGATGTAGTTGACTACCTTTGATGCTACAATTAATTTGGTCAGGGACAGCTGCCTTATAATTAAAAATAAGTCTTTGCTTTGCCAGACCTCAGATTTTACACTATTGGAAACATTCTTCTTGTGCCAATAAATATAGCTAGTGTTTTAGGCTAACTTTCCACTGAGGGTTCAGAAGACATTTTCTTCTCTATTAGTTTCCCAAATGCATAGATTAATTGGTTTTCACTGTGCATTGAGCTCTTTCAACAATGATTGTATTTGTCTTGCACTGTGAGAAATTGGTGTCATGCCTCCAAAGCATGGGTGACTCAAGCAAAACAGTAAATGAGGTTGCACCTGGGCTTTGGGACTGCCCTACCTGTCTCCATCCAATAGTGTTCCCTCCCTTCTCACAAAAAGGAGCTACCAACACACTGGTTTCTGCACCTCCCACAGGAAGCTCTGGGGGGTAGAAGGTAAGACTTTGTGGCTCCTGCAGTATCTGCTGATCCAAAGGTTATCCTCTTTTGCCTCTTAAAAAAAAAGTAAAGTGCTACTGTATTCATCTTGCAGTGTGCTGTATTCATCTTGCAGAGGGTTGGATCACATTACTTTCCACTTGTGGAAAAAATCCCCTCGTACAAAAGGAGAGCAAGTATTTGGACAAAAATTTTACAGGCTCATATTGCCTTCCCCTTTCCTTCTCAATTCCTCTTCCTCATACTAACTCAGTTTATAGATTGCAAGTAACTCTGGAATTGAGTGCAAAGTAGAGGTACTAAAATCAAGCCTCAGTATCACAAGCAAATGCACGTTTCTCTTTTAGAGTCAGAAAAATGGCATCTACAGACCTTGCAGGGTTGTGGTGCTGTGCAGAAACCTCCTTGAACACAGCAAACTACATGTAACAAAACGAAAAATAACATCAAGGTCAGTAAAGGCAGAGAAAGAAAGCCATGGTATAGAAGAAGAAACAGGTCTTGATTTTTCTTCTGAGACTGACTTTCTACTCTTATTCTATGGTTTTAAAATATTGAATGTCCCTAGCACATGACCTTTATCGGGTACATCATGAATTCATTTTGCCTTTCTATTTTATTTAAAGATAGATGTCATTGATT
Organism: Drymodes brunneopygia; assembly: GCA_013400955.1. Taxonomy (NCBI): domain Eukaryota; kingdom Metazoa; phylum Chordata; class Aves; order Passeriformes; family Petroicidae; genus Drymodes; species Drymodes brunneopygia. The sequence continues at coordinate 212,509 of VZTZ01042551.1, forward strand.
TTATTGACTACGCTTCTTCACAGACAGTGCAGGTGTTCTAATGAAACTTAGCATGTGTTACAGTCTCTTAAAATCTGATTTCTTTTCTAACTACTGGTCTTCATAATCCAGAAATAATTGGGCATTCATGTAAAGAAATTTCACAAAGCAAGTGCAAATATAGTCATAAATGTACATACAGGACTTTTTTCCCTCTTGGAAGGAAAGAAATAATCTTACAGTGATGGATCTAATTTATTCATATTAATTATCAGAAATTGGAATATGATGAAAAAGTTTTCCAAATGCAACATGTTGCAAAAACTATGCTATTTTTAAAATTAAATTGCTGCAGCTTTTAAACAAAATATTGTTTTTAATAGCAACTAAGAAGCACTTACTAAAGAAAATACTGTTTTTCATGAGGACCAGGAAAGGACATAAGCCTCAGAAATGGGTCCATTTTGTGAGATAAAAAGACTTTGTTTGCTGAGAACACTTGTTTAATATGGATCAAAGGATTATGTTGTCTTTACTTGCTGATTAGCATAAAGGTTCCAAATTCATATGGATGGCCAAAGGTCCACTCTTTCACATGCTGAAATTTCTCCTTTATAGGTAGAAGATATCCTGATGATGAAGAAAAAAAATGTTTCAGAAATTGCCTGAACATACACAGGAAAAGTTTGGAACTCTATACCACTCAAAATTATTCTGGACAAAAGTTGTCTTCCTAAATGGCACTCAGTACTGGATTTGTTTTGGGAAGAGCCATCCTAAGGGCTGCTTTCTAAAGCAATGATAAGCAGCCATTGATCACAAGTAGTGGAACAGCAGCTGATTGCATCTATGCATGTTTTCTTATGGTGTGTATGTGCTGCATTTCACAGTTTGCTTTGCCATCATTTGGGGTTATCCCTGTCTTTCACTGGTTTCTGCAGAAGTGTTGGAAGGTCCTGGCAGTTTCTTCCCAGATGCATTCTCAAATTAACCGTGCCTACATGTGAGTGTCTTTTAGAGCTTCTGACCTCAGAAACCTGTGTGTGAGACTTCTGCTTTGTAAGATGACTGGAACAGTAGTAGTAGGACAGGAACTATTTGACATTATTTATTAGATACAGCGTACATATGCTAGATGTAACTGAAAAGAATAAAAATGTAGTTCCTTCCCCAAAGAGTTTGTAGTCAAAGTATAGGAGAGAAATAAGAAAGGAGGGTAGGAAGGAAATAAAAGGAAGATGATTACTATTAGGTGGAACTCATGTTGTGGGGCTTTAAGTTAATTTTCTTCCTTAGTAAAAACTTAATATTTCATAGATAAACAAGAATTATAGTATCACTATTTTACACTCAAATCTAGGAAAAAAGGAGTCAAGATCTTTCCAATTCTGTGTTCCATAAAGTTTCCTTTCTAAAGACGGATTACTATGAGGTTGGGTGACACATTAAGTAAAATTAAGAAATGGGAGGGAAAACATTTAAATAACAAGCACAGATAATATTGAAATTATTAAGAGGGAAAGGAGAAAGGGGATTTGTGGGATAGATAGGAGAAAACACACGTATAAATGGGTGGGAATAAACCACCATTTGTGGCTGCAGTTCACTGGACCATGTCCCTCTTCAATCCTGTTAACTATGACTTATTTCTGGAGCAGGATTTACAATGTTTTCTAATATGTGACAATTCCAGCTCTTAAATCTGGTATCTTTCTGTATCAGAGGGCTTGCAAGAATCTAATGACTACATTAGGATCACCGTGAAAAAATAGTGCGTGAATGAACCTATAATATATGTAATACCAATTAATATATTGGTATAGTACCAATACTGAACATAATGAGGATATGTCATTTCTCCAGACCAAATCACAGGTTTGAGGTGTCATGCTTGTTTTCAAGGCCTGTTGCATTCTACTCAGGTAACTTCTGCCTGCAGCACATTTAGCCCACAGTGAAAAGCTGCATGTTGGAAAGCAAATACAGTGCGTGTCATTGTTGGTAGAAGACACAGCTGTAGTTTCCCACTTATTAGGCTGAAAATGTATCCTCTACTGTATTGCTTTGGGCTTTGTCAGCACACAGTGTGCATTTTTGATACAACACAGACTGATCTAACCAGACACAATGTGACTCATGTAACAAATGGCACTGGAAGGAGATTTGCTTCTTTAATGGATAAAAACAGGCAACTCCTTAACAACAACATTTGCAGCTGCCCTTTCATGTTTGAGATAACTATGGTTATTAATAAATACTTGACTCTACATCCATATTGAATTTCTGCTTGTTTGTTCATTCAGAAACCAGACACATCACCAACATGGTGTTTTGGAGACATTTGCAAGCTTCATAGAACGCCACATGTAGATCATACTTGGCCTACTGGGACCCACTGAAACATCACAGCATCTTTCAGACATGCAATTCTATCTGGTCCATTTTGTTCTCAGCAGCAGCAGCATATTGTAGACATGCGCAGCCATTAAATCAGGAACTGTTTTCTGCATACTGGAAATAATGTTTATGTTGTTCTTTTTGAGCAAAGGAAAAGAATGTCCTGACCTAGTCAATACTTTTGTCTGGCATCAACTGTTCTAGTTACAGACCTGGCACTACAAAATGCAGTGCTGAACTCTGCTTATTGGACAACTGTTGCCAATCCAACCACTCACAGAGTCAGCATTTCTCTTTTCTGCAGAGTAAGTATGATAACGCCACTGGAAATGAGAAGGAATTGCTCTCCTAGCTGTTCCCAGTTGAGGTAGTTGGGAAAACATTCTGCAGCAGTTCAGAAACAAATGAATATTTCTGACAACACCTCATATAAAGAAAGTTACTTTTAGATTTGCTTAGTCACAGACAAAACTCTCCATGCCTGCAAGAGTCAACAGAAACAGGGGGCTAAAGTCTCCATGAGCCATCTGTGAGCCATGCAGCCACTGCTGTCAGACAGAGCCAAGAGCTTAAGGAATGCCTATTATGCATAGAAGCACAATAGGAGACTGCAAGATTAAAAAAGGAGAAAAAAAATTATGGCAGTTGACTCACGCACTGTTCCAGCTCCCAGGAGTTTGCTGCTGGCACAATGCACCCAGCTGAAGGTACACTGAGTACAACTTGCACTTTGCAGTTAGCATCCTGCCCAGCTCTCCCAGGGGACAGATGTTCTCCTGCTTAGCCTACAGGCTGCATTTCACAGACATTGTCCAGGGCCTTAAATCAAGGACAATTTTTTTACATCTGCTAAATTACACTGGACACAGAAGATAGAAAACTAACTTTTATTCCTTTCCAGAAGAAACTGTTGTCTGTTTGCTTTTGATCTTCTGTCTTGCAAGTCAGAGTAACTTTTGAATTTTATCAGGGTCTTTGATGTCAGATTCTGAAAAGAAAGATTGCCCCACTATGTGAAAAATTTCAAAAATTTAGAATCACATACAGTTATGGGTGACTTACATTTTCATTTTGTGGAAAATTATCATCCATAAAAGTAGGTTCAATAAGTCAACACAGTCCTTATTCAAACAGTTTGTGGACGCCTTTTTCTTAAACACGCATTCACAAAAACCACACCAGCCAAGCAGGCAACGAAGTATAAACAACATTTCCCTTTGAGCTTCAGTGCTTCTTTCTGCATCTCTTCCTATTAGCTCTGGTGCTAAGCCATAAGCATTCTTTCAGTTACTCAAATACTACAGATAAAACCTGGTATTTAACATATATTGATTGATATATTCACTCTTATAATCAGTCTTATTATTTGTAATTGCTTATTACTGATATTAGAACAAGAAAGATTATCCATGGTAGGGGAAGTACAAAGTGTTGATGTACCTATAAACAACTATTAAGAGGAAAATGCTGTACTTGAGGAGAATAAAGGCTCAGATTGAGTACTGTGTGGCTGTAAAGCTTCTTGAAGTAGCCATAGTACCTTTAGTTACTGAGCCGCACTTTAATATCGTTCCAGTTAAAGGAGGAAAAAACATTGTTTTGGGTAGCACACGGGCTGCTTCTATATTCTTTGTCCCCTAGGACAAAGTCATGCATTAACTGTATTATAAAACTCCAACAGAACATTGAAAGGTCATATTTAATGGACTGAAAAATCCTCAAGGAATGTAAATGACCAGGACAAGAGAAAAAGGATTAAAAGCTGCAGATGTCTGTAAATAGCCTTGTAGAGCTGTGCAGGCATGAGGAAGAACTACATGTTGAGACTTGAGTAATGTTTAGTCCTTCTGATCTTGGCCAGCACTACAGGAATGGAGCAAGTGATGGAGAACATATAAGCAAAGGAAACATTCATGCAGAGAAAATAGCTGTGTTCCCAAATGTTTTGTGCAGCTTATGTTTTTCAGCCCTCAGTACCTCCTATGAACCAGAACATTTCTTATCATTGAACTTCTAGGTTGAAAAACACTCCAAGGCAATAATGCTTTGTTGCCCAGTTGCAAACCACCTTACTGTGTCCACAGAGTTGGGAAGTCACTTAGTTATCACCATTTATCCAGTTCCTACTATCCAGTAACAGAGCTTTTGAGGCCTTTAAAGTGTTTATGTTGTGTTTCCAGTTTAAAAGCTTTCACTGTAGCTTATGCTTCCCAGTTTCAGATGTTTCTTCATTAAGACCTTGGTTGCTTACTTGGTTGGGTTCTTGGTTGCTCTTGCTTGGGCTTGGTTGCATTCTCACCAAAGAGAATGTATATAAGCCTGCATTTGGAGCAAAGCAAATGCTGTCAAAAAGGGTATCTGTTCGGTAGTGCAGGCACAGCGTGTTCCTATTTGCTTAAAATACGCTGTCTGAACCTATGTTCTGTAACAGATCCACCTATTGAAAATGTGCAGCCACAGGTTATGCATCTGGTTCGAAGATGCGTGTGCACAAACTATACAGCTATTTCACACATGACAAAATCACTGAGCATAATAGTTGCTCTGAGCACTGAGCAGAAGAGTTGCAATAACAGGAGAATGCAGTTACTTCACTGAAGTTTAGCATATGCTTTCAGCCACCATTTGTGTTTACATTTGGCTTACTTGATGAGGTTAAAGCATATAGTTGTAGCCTACTTACTCTGCTTTTTAGAGAAAAGTCATTTGGTATTAGACCAGAAAAGACTGAACTGCGAAATGATGTAAATATAACACTGCTCAGGCTTTAAAAAGAAAAATTAAAATATGTGAGAAACCTCCATGACTTTAGCCATTCACGCTTTTGCACACTTATTCTGCAAAAGAATGAATCTAGTGCTTAGGCTAGTTTTCTCTCTCTCAGCTGTTTGTATCACAGCAATCACAGTACCTAGGTGCCAGTTTTGACAAAATTTCACTGGGAAAGGAACAGTTATTATAGGTTTCATTGTGAAATAACTGGTTATGTGTCACCAGCTGCTGTACAGAACTGCAAATACATCAGTGACTGTACAGAATGAGTGTTAGAGAGATTTAGATACACATCACTGAGTCCTGGAGAGACTGCAGACACTGTAGAAGACTGTACTACATTCCTGTTCTCCACAAGGCTTTTCCAAGGAAACACCTTTAGAGACATCCCAAAAGGCCAAAGTTCGATCCAAAGAAAACAGATTCTTAAAAACCAGAATCCCGGTATGCTTTTATGTTCTTCAGAATACATGTCAATTAAATATATCTCATTCAATTACCTTTGAGGGATGCTAAGGGTATTATAATTGACTCCCTTCTTCTAAGAAAGACTCAAATAGAGATGGTAACATTATATTGGCAGAGGCAACTAGTGATAGCAATAGCCTGATGAAGCAATTAGCATTTTAATAGATTTATATACAACACCAACTGCATTATACTGCAGCTACCATTAGTGAAATCTTGCATACTGTAGGCATTTGCTAAAGTAGGTAGTTATCTGATACTTGTTTTGGATCTTATGAAAATGGATCATTAAATCAATTTCCAGGAAGTACATTCCACAATACTTTCAAGTACGATCTATACAAGTGTGTATATTTTCAGTAAGACTTTTGTACTTTAATTCATCCCTGATAATTCAGGCTTCTACAATTTCACTACTCATAAATATATTAGGAAAGCAACATCTATGTTTTTCCTTCTTGTGATATGCAGAGAATATTATTCACTGTCATTCCAAATTATACAGCTACATGTGTCTTTCACATCCAGGCCTCCATCTACTGATTGACTAGTTTAAAAATTAGTTAGTTTTTCTGTACATTTCTTTAAAATGTATTATTTAATCCTTCTAATAAAAAAATACACATGTGCTGACATGAAGTGTATACAAAGGAAAGGAAAAAGTTTGTATTCTTATCTGAGTCATCACCTGCATAGGCAGAGTGCCATTGTTTTTGTGACCATTTGTTGGTTAGTTAGCAACAGAAGAAACACGCGGGTCACAGAGCAGCAGTGGTTTCACCAGGCAGGACCGACCAAAAGTCCTGCCCTTCTTTATTTACCTATTTTTATAGGTTTCTAAGGACAGTCAAAGATTGGTGAAAGGGGTCAACACCCCTGAAGGTTTACAGGACAAAGACATGGTCAATCATCTTTCTCCACCCCAGGGAAAGGAATGAAAAACAATTCCACAAGTGCAAAACAATCCCGGCTGGTTAAGAAAAACAAGGCCCATGTTTACAGAACAAGCATGGGAAACTACAGCTACAATGTTACAACTTATGGGGCCCTGTAAAACCAGGGCGACAACCATTATCCTGAAAAGTATTTTAAGTCATTATTTTCTGTTATGGGCTGTTTTTCTGCATGAAAAAAAAAAAAAATCATAACCCAAGAAAATTTAAAGCCAAACTTTCTCAGATAATTTGAACAGCAGCAAAGATGTCCATGGTGTAGGTTGCCCTGGCATCCAGATCTTGGTAATCAAGAAGTCTCTGCTGAAGCCCTGGCTGTATTGAACTATTCCTGAGAAAACTATGTTGACACAACTTTGTTTATATTCTGAGTACTTTGGGGTTGTGGGCTACTTATCAACTACTATGTGTAGCTGTTCACCTCCTTGATTATTTAGAGCTCTTACACAGAAATGGTTGGATTACAATAAGGTGTGTCTTTGGGGTTTTGTTTTTGTATGTGCTAAGTGTAATTCTGTATGAAATGTTCATTTAAAATTGTCAGAAAGCATTTTTATCGACAATTAATGTTTCTATGGTTTTGTATACTTATACTCTTGATATACATACTCATAGAAGGAGATTTAGAGAAGTTTGGGCTTTCCTGTTCATAAATACCAAAAGGAAAAAAAAAGGAAAGAAGAAATGAAAGAAAGAGAAGAAAGTATAAAAACAGCATAGAGGGAAAGCTAACTTTAGCTATAATTTTTCTCTTCTATTCACTTCATATGTAGTTTCATTTGAAGTTTTGGGCACATGTTGGGGTCATTTCTTCTTTTATCAAAACAGTTTTCCCATCTTAATTAAAATCAGTGGACTATGCAATTCTGTTAGATTGGGGGAAAAAGAGTTTTTTAATTTACATTTAAATAAAACTGATTTTCTGAACTTCTGATATAGTTGTATTTTTAATATCTTGTGCTTCATATTATAAATGGTACCACTGGAATTATACAGAGTCTTGGTGCACATTTCTTACTGCTGTCCTTCAGTAGTAGCAGTGTGTTTGTAGCTGTGGTAGTCTAAGAACTGAGTCAAGGCAAAGCATATAGGGTGCAGGCAATTTTTTGCTTTGTATGTATTAAATCTATTGGTATAACAGGAAGAAGAGACAATTCAAAGAAGTTTTCTCAAAATGTACATTTTCTCCATCTCCATTCCTTTTAGTCTAATTGAAGGCATTATTCATTACATCTGAGAATAGAATAATTCTGTTGTGGTGCCTTGAGTGGTAACTTTCCTGCTTTGATATTTCATTACCAGAGTTTGAAGTTTACCTTCCGAACAACTGACAGATTCCAAAGTTTACAAAAACTGAAGAGACCAGGGCGATTTTTTTTACCAATTTTTTTTCAGTCTTTTATTTGCCTTTTTTATCCACCTTTTTCTTTTCTTTTTCTTTCTTTTCTTTTTCTTTTCTATTTGTTTCTAGTCTTACCTCTAGACTTCTAGTTTTCATTGAAGGCTTCAGTGCTTCCACTTAAGTAGACAGGGTGTTCAAATGGATGTAGTCAGAGACTCTAGAGCACAAATGAAGCACTAAAGTACTTCAATTAACACTTGAACTGTGTGTAATTAACAGGAATTCTCCGCAGTACAGGAAGATGTAGATTTACTGCCCACACTGGTACACTATGCATGAAGGATGTAGAGATGTACAAGAAAATTTTCTTATTTTAGTATTCAAATAGGAATGATTGGGAGAAGAAACTTCCTTAATGATTTTCTATTTAATGATTATTTTTTCATGGAAGCCTGAAGAGACTTTCCCAGTTTAATTTTTTGCTGTGATATGTCAGAAAAACTTCATCCTTATAGTCCTCTTGGACTTAGCACAGTTTCATATTGAATAATGCTTAAGTTAGATTGCAGCTGATAATGTATATTTATGGTTTTACCATTAACAGGGACTGGAAATGCTGATCTGAAGGTAATGCAACAATTTTTGAGAATGCTTTTAGTTTATATTCAGTTGCTGTCACTGAATATAGAATTAGAAGGACACAATTTTCCATCCAGTGAAAAGAGAAGGCTATTGGAACATTTTCTAACTGTGGTGCAATGGAAAGTAAAAAAAGATTTTTTTGTCAGAATCGAAATAATTCTGAAGCATTTTATTCCACACCACTTATTATCAAGGGTTATACCATGGTTTCTAAGCTGAAATTGTTTAAAAAAATGGAAAATGAGAATCCCTTTTTATAACTATTAAATGAAACTTTTTGGTGATTCCAAAAAAAACTGTGAACAATAGAAATTAATTCAAACTGACTTTTCTTTAGGGCTTTCAGCTATCTTACCTGATGTCCTGGAATATTTATCCAACAAAAATGAATGCAAGCATTTTTTGGTTTTCACAGAAATCCAAGTAAACTGCAAACCAGTAATTTTGTTATGGCAACAGCTTATAAAACTTGCTGCTGAATTTCTTGGGACTAATGCTCTAAATGAATACATGGGAATTTTTGCTTTTGCAGCAAAAAGTCTTCATTGTGTCAAATTACTATTTCCAGTTGGTGCCAACCTATATTCGATTTGTTAATGCTACTGGAAGTGCCTTTACTTTTCCATTCACATCATTTGAAGCAATTAACCAATCTAGGGGAGTTGGTTGCTCGATTTTCTCATTGTTTGCAGTCAGTGTGATTCTGAAGTCAGGTAATAAAAAAAAAAAGACAATGAGTTCTTCATTTAACACTATCAACATCAATTATACATGAGCTCCATTTACCTAGGAAAGCTGAATGCTCAGACTTGATCTTAAACTCTGGTCCCAAGAGAACAGGCAGTCATCCTGCTGGGGATAATGATGTTCTATATAAAGCAACAAAGTTTTATCTGTATTTTCCTAGTGCTATATTGTACAAATTTAAATATCGCTCAGGTTCAGGGAGGTTTTTCCACCATATGGAAACACTTGAAGCTGTGCTTAGATACATAGACTCTCAGTATTATGCCTTAGATTTAATTGGCAATTCCCACTAGCTTTGTGGCAGTTCTGCATCTAAATCTTCTTGTATCATGCCCAAGAAATGTCTCATGAAAGATTATATGCATTAAAAAAGAAAAGAAAAAGAAAGATGAACCAAAAAGAAAGAAACGGGAAAGAAAGGTCCTACAATTGAACTCTATCTATGAGAAAAAAAAAAAAAAAGAAGAAAAATCTAAACATTTATTTTGATGCAAAAATGGGAATGGCTCTGTTTTAAATATTTACAGTCAGAAGTCTAAACCTTAGGGTCTTTTTTGAAGCTAGTAAACCGTTACGGATGCAGCCATCTATACCCAAGATAAACTTGGTGATAGCTTTTGAGGCTGTGAAAGTTGTGTCCTTAAGAAACATTTTCTCTTTTACTGCAAATAGCTTGTAGTCAATTTACATTTTCTCAGCCTGAAACTTACCAGAACATTGTGTCATGCAAATATACTAATTGATTTAATTATGCTCTGCAACAGAACTTGCCGATAAAACAAGGTGTGAGGTACTGTTACTTCAATAAACTTGGGAAATTCGGAGAGAAATACAATGTACTTTCAGTTCCTAGTGCCCACACACTCATTTCCTAATAATATTGGATGTAATTCTTAACAAATATATTGTGTAGAAGAGTTTGTTTCCATAGGTGGAATACTGGGCTGTGTCTGATACAAAGTTAATGTTTATCTATCAATGTTTTCAATGCAAACATTTTTGCTCCTTTAAGTAAGAATACTTACAAATATTATGAATATTTTTTTCACCTAGGCATCAGATTTTTTTTCCTTATCCACAGAATGTTGAGTATTTTGCAGTTTAACAAAGTATTTTCCATTCCTTACTGTATTAAGGAATAAATTTTGGGTAGGGTTTGTAAATTCTAAGTGTTCCTGGACATATATTTCAAAAACTGCAGTGCAGGCAGGATGGCAGTGGTAAGAGCACAGCAAGGTGTAGCAAAACAAAGAGAAACATTTGAAGTTTATTTATAATTGTAAACGGGAAATAAATGAAGAAGGTTGAAAATTTAGATAAATTATCTTCCCAGCTGCACAGAAAAGTATTGACAGTGCAGTATAGATGCTTTATATCAAGTATACTTCATTTTCCTCTGTCAAATCTAATCAATCATTTGTCAGTATCTGTGATGCTGCATGTCAGGAATTCACACTGAATATAGATAAATTTACTATACAGAAGAATACCACATATCAAAAATGCACCTACCTAACAAGTTTAGCAACATCATTGAAGAAGTGTCCTTCAACTGGAATGAAAGTGACAAATATTAAAAATGCACCAAGACAGAAATAAAAATACTTGAACTTGCAACTAACAAAAGATTATCCAAAAAATGCCCTGTGTCATCAGGAGAAGAATTTCACTCATTTCCTGAAGGTGTGAGTCCTGACCTTGGAGAGCCCTAACTACACCCTCAGAGAAGTCCCAGTGGGTATTCAGGTAGAACTGACTGTAATTAAATGAATACTTTATTTAGAAATTAATAAACATGGCTGTCATAAGAACACTTTATCCATCACTGGTTTGTTTTGATATAGCTAGTCTGTACAGCTGAGGTCTACTCAAGGATAAAGGCATCCAACTTGAGACAGGACCCAAGAACCTTGAACCTTCTGAAGATTTATATACCCCCTTTAAAAAAGCACAAGAGAAATTACATACCTAAAATCAGGAATGGAAAGATGAGACTGCTGATCGTGAGACAAATATGGGCTCTCCTAGATGAAACAGCTCTAAGAAGAAATGTCTGAAACTTTTATCCCTTCAGTTCCTGGAGAAAGAATTATTTCCTGAGTTTAACCCAGTTCTCTGAGTTACCAGAAATACAGGGGAGAATGGAAATTTTCCCCTTCAGAATGAAAAGCCAAGTCAGGATTGATTCTGTTATATAAATGAAAAGAGAAAGAGTAGATGTGCCACACAGGGCACTGGAATCCTTCCCATTGATTCCTGTTGGTGTTGGCAATTGGCAGATTAAAGCAATCAGGGATAATTCCCAGGGCAGAGACCAGAGACTGACCCTACTGAGGGCAGTCTCTCTCTTCTACTGGGGCAGTCAGTTTCCCACACACCCCAGTCCATCTGAGAAACAGAAGCATGACCCAGACTACTTTCAGGGTTTGGTGAAAGGCAAAGCTCGTAAAGGACCTGTGATGATTTTGTTGCTGTAACAGTTGGCAATTAATTAGACAATGGCTTTGTCTCTAGGACCATGCAACCAGTATCCCCCAGGCATCCTCTGAAGACAGGGCCTCTTGTGTATATAACATAAGAATGACTCAACCTTTAATTGGAGCAAAAAATATATATCAGACTAGGCATTTCTGTGTGTGATAGAAAATAAAATTTTTAACAATGTTTCAAGTGTTCTACTATTGGGTTACAGCATAGTTATTTGATGGCAAAAACCCCAACACCTTTCATTACAAACTTGACAAACAGTTAAAAAAATCATGGGATTTTTGGATTTTCATATTCTGGCCAATGAATCAGTTTCGGGACATCTGTAGGTATTTTGGTTACTTCTTGTTAGTAAATTTAGCAATGAAAATAATTAAGTAGATATGATGTGTTGTCCTTTCCTTTCCTTTCCTTTCCTTTCCTTTCCTTTCC